>JAINUG010000077.1:2857500-2900000 GCA_029706075.1 Aldrovandia affinis
TTGTGGTTGTAGGTGATGATAGTTGGTTGTTATAGAGCAGGGGTTTTCAACCAGTGGTCCCCTGGTTGTCCGTGAAGGTATTGCAGGTATTGCAGGGGTCCCTGACAATGCATTCAATAATGTTGTTTCACTGCCGGAAGCAATGAAAATATTTTTGTATTTATTTATTTTTTACAAATTTCCATTTATTATTTCTTGTTTGTGAATAATCAAATATATTACATTTAGTTTAGCGCTGTTAGCTAGCTGGTTAGTTTGCTATCTAGCCAGCACCACCATGGATCGGTTCGTAGTTAGGAAAAAGCCAGTGACAGAGGTGGAAGTGGAACAGACTGCTGCTGCATGCAAAGATTTGACTTCAGAGGAAACAGGGAAACATAAGAGGGAAAGACCAAGAAGAAAATACAGCGAGGATTATGTTAAATATGGATTTGCATCTACTACTGACAAAGCAGGAGACGAGGTACCACTGTGTTTCATATGCTCAACACGTCTTTCAAATGAAGCCATGAAGCCGTAAAAACAATTGTGGCATATGGAGACACATCACAGTTCCTTGAAGGCCAATCCTATTGTGTATTTGCAAGAGATGTTGCATAATTTTAAAGGACAGCAGATGCTTATCAGAAAGACTGCAAAAGCGAGTGAAAATGCACTGAAAGCATCATATCAGGTGGCGCTTAGAGTTGCATAATGCAAAAAAAAACATACCATTGCAGAACAACTTATTTTACCAGCAGCTACAGACATGTGTAAAACCATGGTAAAAAAATGTGCAAACAAATTAAAAAGCATCTCCTTGTCAGATACACAGTGGGATGACGAATTGTGGAAATGGCCAGTGATTTTGAAAGGGCAGTTGATAGAGAAACGTTGATGGCTCAAGGATTCTCAATTCAAATTGGTGAGTCGACAAATATTACTAATGATGCGCAACTGTTGGTATTTGTGCGATATGAGGACAGTGGTGCTTTGTGCTTTTTTGCAAACCACTGCCATGGCGAATGACAGGTGCAGAGATCTTTAAAGCCCTTGATGACTTTTTCAAAGACCACAATATTTTGTGGCAAAACTGTGTGTGGCATTATGTAGGATGTGACTTGGTGGCTGTAGGTGATGAGAGATGGTGGTTGTAGTGGATGGGAGTTGGTAGTTGTAGAGGATGAGAGTGGGTGGATTCAGGGGATGAGAGTTGGTGGTTGTAGGGCATGACAGTTGGTGGCTGTAGAGGATGTGAGTTGGTGGTTGTAGGGGATGAGAGTTAGTGGTTGTACAGGATGACAGTTGGTGGTTGTACATGATGGGAGTTGGTGGTTGTAGTTGATGAGGGTTGGTGGTTGTAGAGGATTGAAGTTAGTGGGTGTAGGGGATGTGAGTTAGTGGTTCTATAGGATGGGATTTGGTCTTTGTAGGGGTTGAGAGTTGGCGGTTATAGAGGATGAGAGTTGGTGGTTTCAGGGGATGAGAGTTAGGCTTTGACAATTTGTTACAGTATACCTTCTCAAGCAAACGTTTTATGGTCCGGTATTGACTGGTGCTGAGTTGTGGTTTTCCCCGCAGGACTTGCTGTACTTAGATACTGTACTGCTTTGATCCTGAGGAGGTCATTCGTGTACCCGATCTGAATCCTGAATACTGATACAGCAAACTCGACCTTGACTCGGCATGGCGGTGGTACTGATACAGCAAACTCGAGATCGACTCGACTCGAATCGACTACTTGCTGAGCCTGTTGATGACGTAGCGTTAACTCTATATACTCAAGACCTATTACAAACAAGTTTAAAATAAAAGTGTGGTTTTGCACTTTGTAAAACAAAGTCAATTCAATTCAAACTTATGCATAATGTCCTAAGTCAGTCACCATCTAAAAATGTAATGAAACAGAAAGAATAACAATTATCAATAGGCATACAATTAAATAGGATATCATGACTGCGATGTGCCAAAAATAAATACAACACTTAATAAGTTGTTGTGTGTAAGGCATACAGGACGTTTCCCCGGAAGTTATGAAGGCCAAATAGCTCAATCTGAAACTGAAAACCCGAAAAACTCAAAAAGTTTGATTCATTTAGAGGTACTAACTTGAATTGAACGATTCATCAAAAAGTGAATCGAACTGCCCAGTACTATCATAGACCGGCACAATGAACCAGCAGATGGTAAGGACCCAGAAAATAAACTATCCCAGCGGTTCTCAAACTATGGGTCGCGACCCCACTTGGGGTCGCCAAAGGGTCATGGTGGGGTCGCCCAAAAAAAAAATATATATATATATATATTTTTTTACCATATGCATTTCTTTAATTTTTTTTTATGAAAAACAAATTGCCTGTCTTTTCGCAAAATCTGTATTTTCTGACCGATTAGTTTGAATCTACCGACATGCATGAGTTTAATCCAACGCAATCGTTTAACGTTACTGCACTACCCCATTGCATGTGTAGCGCGCCAATACAGCAGTCACAAAAATGGACAAGTTTGTTGTCAGGAGTAGTGCTGGAGGTGAGTCAAATTCTAGCAAAAATTACAAAAATACAAATAAAACAAAAAGGAATAAAATAAGTTATGACCTGAAATTCCTCATCTATGGCTTTACATGGACAGGACATGAGGAAGACTCAAGACCACAATGTGTCGTGTGTGGGGAAGTTCTAGCTAACGAGAGCTTTAAGCCATGTAAAATGCAACGCCACTTGCAAACTAAACACAGTGCATTACAAGCAAAGCCGCTTGATTTCTTTCAGAGGAAACAAAAAGTTTTACAAGGACAGAAAACCGTGCTTAAAACTGCAACAGCAGCAAACGAACGGTGGCTACAGGTTTCATTTGTCGTCGCACATTGGATCGCGAAGACCGGTAATTTTTATTTTTCATAAAGATATAGCCTGTGAATGTACTGTATTTGCTACTATTAAGTCTGTTTTATTAGTTTTTTATAAAGATATAGCCTGTGAATGCATTTGTTACTATTTTGGAAATAGACCACCAATATATGTTTCTGGACAAAAGTTTTTCAGCGTTGTAATTGCACTATCATTTATGTATGGGGTCGTGATTTTTTCCCACCCATGAAATGGGGTTGTGGAGTAAAAAAGTTTGAGAAACCCTGAACTATCGAAACTATTGCCAATATAGCCAACAAAATTAATGTTAAATAATGCATTTTTTATGTACTTTAATGTCTGAATAATGACAATTACAAATAAAATTAGGCTACTTCATACAAAAAAGGAATTGTTCCATCACAATAAATTGCAAAGAGACCAAAGCATTTGATATTCCTGAGCATAACGTCACATTTGTATATTCAGGTCTATTTGTATTGCCTGTTTGGCCCCTCATAATACGGTGCCTATAGAAAGTCATCATACCCTTTTGAAATAGTCACCTTTTTTTGCCTTACAGCCTGAAATGAAAGCACATAAAATCCATATTTTTCCAGCTTTATTTACACATTTTGCCTTACAAGATTCAAGTGAAAAAAGGGCAACATTTCTGATAATTAAAAAAAATGATAAACTAGAATAACAGGGTTGGAAAAGTGATCAGTCCCCTGATTTAATACTTTGTAGAGGCACCTTTTGCTTTAATTACAGCCATCAGTCTGTTTGGATATGTCTCTACCAGCTTTGCGCACCTAGATTAGGCAATATTTTCCCATTCTTCCTTGCAGAACTGTTCCAGTTTAGTCAAATTCCATGGTGAGCAGCGATGGACTGCACTCTTCAAGTCCATCCACAGATGTTCTATCGGATTTAGGTCAGGGCTCTGACTAGGCCACTCAAGGACATTCACCTTCCTGTCCTTTAGCCACTGCATTGTTTTTTTGGCGGTGTGTTTTGGGTCGTTGTTGTGCTGGAAGGTGAACTACCTGCCCATCTTCAGCTGTCTAGCAGAGGGCTGCAGGTTTACCTCAAGAATTTGGGTGTACTTTTTCCCATTTTCCCTTCAATCCTGACCAATTGCCCAGTCCCCGCTGAAGAGAAACACCCCCACAACATAATGCTGCCACCACCATGCTTCACTGTAGGTATGGTGTGTTTTGGGTGGTGTGCTGTGTTTGGTTTCCGCCAAACATAGCGCTTGCAGTCCAAAAAGTTAAATCTTGGTCTCATCTGACCATATAACCTTTTGCCACATGGCATCAGAATCTTCTATGTGTTTCTTCACATAACGTAAACGAGACTCAGTGTGACACTTTTTCAGAAGAGGCTTCTTTCTTGCCACCCTGCCATACAGGCCAGCTTTGTGTAAAGCTTGTGAGATTGTTGTCACATGCACAGATCACCCAATCTCTGCCATTAAGACTTGTAACTCCTTCAAGGTTGCCATTGGCCTCTTGGTAGCTTCCCTGATCAATCTTTTCCTGGCTCGGTCATCCAGTTTGGAGGGACAAGGCAAGGTGTGGGTCCCGGAGTCCTTTCGAAAGCACCTTTCCAGCCATGGTGAATTATTTGCATTACCATGCACTACTAGGAGTGGAATCCTCAAGGAACAGCTGGTTTTATTGTGAAATAATCAAAACCACTACAATTGATGTCAGGTGGAGGCCAATTAGCTTGGTGTGTGATCTGAAAGGTGATTGGTTATACCTGAGCAAGTTTATAATGGTTATTCTAAGGGGACTGATCACTTTTCCAACCCTGTTATTCTAATTTTTCATTTTTTATTAATTATCAGAACTTTTGCCCTTTTGCAAAATGTGTAAATAAAGCTGGAAAATTATGGATTTTATGTACTTTAATTTCAGGCTGTAAGACAAAAAAAAAAAGACTATTTCAAAAGGGTATGATGACTTTCTATAGGCACTGTATGTATATATATACACAATGGGGTCCAAAAGTCTGAGTCCACTACCAGATCTGTTTGTTTTCATCATTCATCAAAAACTAACACAAAATGTGGACAATACAAAAACACAACATTTCCTCAGGAGAACAATTTGACCTCTAATTCACTAAGCTCTGCTGACATAATTACAAACAACTGCAAAACCTTTTGCAAAGGAAGTGTCAAGATTAAAGCACCCTTTTTCAAGATTAAAGCACCTGCAGTAGCAATGAGAACACATAGAGGACCATAATAATTATGTCAATATCCACTATTAAGTGTTACAAACCAAAACAACTCACACTGTGTATTAAGAGTGTATTACAACTTAAATGACAAATAAGGTCTCACAACATTTTGAGGAAATGAAAGGCAATGGTATGCAAACAAAATATTTATAGATTTTTCAATTTCATACCATTGTTTCTTATATAAACATTTTGTATCAGTGTATACTGATACCACATGAGTAAAAATGTTGTGTTAGTTTTCGATGAATGATGAAAACAAACAGATTTTCACTAACAGGGTTCTCCAGGCAATCCAATCAATCCACAAGGCAATCCAAAAAACAACTTTCTCTTTCTCCAATACTCCTCTGTGCTTTTCCCTTCTGGTACTTAACCCCGATGTAGGACACAGGTGTGTCTTTTATTTCCCCCGGGATTACCCTACTCCACCACCTAATGTGACACAAAATAGTTCACAGGGAAACAAAAAAATACAATAGCTCGATTTTGAATCTGCAGACAACAAAGGGACAAAACGTTGGATAAGTGGGAGTTGTCCCAAATCTGCCATGAGGGAATAAAAGGGGAAAGGGAATCAAAAGACAGGTGAGGGCCACCAGCGAAGGGGATGCACAGATGTGTGGGTATCAGAAGGTGGAACCCAATGCATCAATGGAACCGTTATCAGAAGGTAAACCGGTTAACGCACCGCTGGAGAACATGGAGTTAAATCTGGCAGACATGGTTCCAATGGAACTGGAGGGGGAGCCTGAGCTTGCTCCCTTGTCAGGCCACATTGGGACAGCTCAGCTCGAAGATCCGAACCTGGCAAATGCCATCCAGCAGGTGACAGTAATCGAAGGGAAACCCGTTGAAGGGTGGGTTGAAGAGTCAACCTAATTACCCTTACTTTGTGATAAAAAAATCACTTATTGTATCAAGTCTAGGCGTCGAAAAAACCTTGGAGAGGATCAAGGGTTGATTCCACTGGCCCGGGATAAAAAGAGCCGTGGAGGACTTTTGTCTCAGTTGCCCCAAATGCCAGCTGGTGGGGCCAAAACCACACTTTCGCATTCCTTTAATGCCCCTCCCCATAATATCAGTTCCGTTTAGGAGACTCGCAATTGACTTGGTTGGGCCCCTCCCCAGGAGCAGTCGGGAGCATCAGTACCAGATGGTCCTTGTGGACTATGCCACCAGGTACCCAGAGGCCAATCCACTACACACTATAGCCACCAGAGGAATCGCATATGAGTTAATGTTGTTATTCTCTCCGAAAGAGCATACCAGACCAGATATTAGCCAATGAAGGAACCCCATTTATGCCCTGAATCATGAAGGCTCTGTGTAAAATGTTAAAAATAACCTAACTGCGCACTTCCGTTTTGTCACCCTGAGACAGATGGATTGGTGGAAAGGGTCAATTGAACCTTAAAACAGATGTTAAAAAAGTGATGGAAGCGGACGGAAAAAACTAGGATCAGCTGCTGCCGTATTTAATGTTCTCAATCCGGGAAGTACCACGGGCTTCCACTGGCTTTTCCCCCTTTGAACTACTGTGTGGGAGATGACCCTAAGGGCTGCTGGATGTCGCCAAAGAAGCATGGGAACAGCAACCTTCACCACATTGCACCCTGGTGGAACACGTCAGTGAAATGAGAGATGGAATGGCCACCCTCTGGCACATTGTATGGGAGCACATGCAGGAAGCACAGAATGCCCAAGCCCACCTGTATAACAGAGGAGCACAGACAAGGGAGTTCCAGACAGGGGACAGGGTGTTAGTGTTAGTCCCCATGTCTGAATGTAAATTTTTGGCTAAATGGCATGGACACTATGAGATTATTGAAAAGGTAGGGGAAGTGATGTTATGGTCAACTGTTCTGGCCAGAGGATCTCCCTCCTTTATCTGCCTGTTTCCCGCCATGGGTGAGCGTGACCACTTAAGTGTGGTTCCCTGTGGCTCAGTTAGTAGAGCATGGTGTTGGCAATGCTTAGGTTGTGGGTTTCGATTCCCACTGGGACCACATATACTGAAAAATTTATGCATTCACTATTGTAAGTCGCTTTGGATAAAAGCGGAGGGGTGCTGGTTCGAATCCCAGGAAGGCCAACAAAAAAACAATGAACTGGAAACCGGAAGGAGGCTAGTTCACTTTCTGGGGCACTGCCGAAGTGCCCTTGAGCAAGGCACTGAACCCCTAAACTGCTCCGGGGGCGCCGTACTATGGCTGACCCTGCGCTCTGACGGAATACATATGTATAGGGGTCTATGTGTGTGTGTATCTAGGAGAGATATGTGAAAAGACAAATTCCAATTACCTTGTGTAAGATGGCAAATAAAGTATATTATTATTATTATTATTATTATATTATAAGTGGCATATATTATATTATTATATTATATTACTAGTTGAACTGTCTCTGAGCTTGACAGGCCACGCCCCCACCTGGGAGGATAAAGGCAGATGGAGCCACAGTGCAGGGCCTCGTCTCTGTCTTGCCTTTTTGATTTTGTGCCAACCAGCCGTCCTTTTGTGAATAGTTTTGTGTATTTTAGCGATTGGAAGTTTTTAAAATGTCCCTGTGTTTTGTTTCTGTCTCCACTACCTTTCATTGTTTTGTGTACTTTTTAGTTAGGGGAAGAATTAGAGTAGGGACTAGTCAGGCTGCGGAAGACCTATTTTGTTTTTGCACTGGGAGAGAGAGAAGTGTTTCTTTCTTTTTTTTTTAGCGATAGGTTTAGGCAGTCTGTTTTGTGTTTATTTTTTGCTTCTCTTTGCTTCTGTGTAGCCTATGTAAGTATGTGATTTATTTAGTTGTAAATAAATACAAGTGTTGTAAATAAATGTGTGTGATTTTTATCCTTATGGATGGGGGTATATTTGTTGCCACATCCTTTTTGGTGGCTACCTGGCTATTGCAGCGCGGGTGGCTTACGGGTCGTAACAAATTGGGGGCTCGAGTCGTGTGGATCACGTTTTTTATGCATGCGCTGTTTGTGCTTTGTATTTTGTCTAGCGTTTGGATTTTGAGAACTAGTGTTGCACGGTTTTGTTTTGGCGTGTTTGTGATATAGGCTACCCCAGTTTTTGTATTGGATGTTTAGTGAATTAACTCATACAAGTTAAGCGTGGTTGTGCTTTGTTTTAACTTGTTGTGATTTTTTCCCCCAAATATAAAAATGGAGTTTAACTGGACACATTTGTTAAAGATCCAACTATGGATCAGTTGAACAGTTGCAAGAAAGCCAACTTGTTGCTTATTTATGAATATTATAAAGAAGAAAGCTTTGCTCTTGAATGAGCTGGAAATTGAGGCTATTAGAATTAGTGTCAAGAGAGAGCAATCTTTTGACTTTGATGTGACAAGAAATATCCGAATGGTTCCGCCGTTTCGTGAGGCTGAGTTAGAAAAATATTTTTCTTATTTTGAACGGGTTGCTATAATTTTGAAATCGCCCAAAGAAACTTGGACCATGCTTTTGCAGTGAGTGTTGATGGGAAAAGCACAAGACGCGTACACAACACTTTTGAGTTCGGATTAAAGATCCGGACTTCGGATTAAGTTCGGAGCTTCTGTTTTGAGAGCGTATTAATTGGTTCCGGAGGCATTTTGGCGAAAGTTTAGGCACTATAGAAAATCTGAGATGGAAACTTTTTGTGAATTTACTCATGAGAAAGAAAGTCTGTTCAACTGTTGGTGTGTTTTGCAAGGAGTTAAAGAATTTGATTACATTAGATAATTGGTCATTTTGGAAGAGTTTAAAAATTGTCTGCCTGAGTGTTTGGTCTACATGGAGCCCTGGCTACATTTCAACGTTTGATGGACTGAATTCGCCAGCCCCATAGGGAGTATGCAGCAGCATACCTAGATGACATCATTATACATGGTAACGAGTGGCAGTCCCACCTCGACCAGGTCTGGGCCGTGTTTCAGGCATTAATGGGGACGGGGTTAAGGCAAATCCCACAAAATGTTGGCTGGATCTACAGGAGGCAGAATACTTGGGGTACATGATCAGGAGTGGTTGTATCAAGACACAGGATAGGAAACTGGAACCAATTCGGGACTGGCCATGCCCCCTCACAAAAAATCGAATACGCACATTTGTAGGATTAATTACTTACTATCACCGTTTTATCCCTAACTTTGCCTCTTTAGCCAGCCCTCTAACAGATCTCACGAAAAGCAGAGTTGTGGGGTGGACAGAAAGGACAAAGGTGGCGTTTCAGGAATTAAAGCAGATGCTCTGTTCAGGACCTGAACTTGTAACTCCTGATATCACGAAACCTCAAAAGTGTGCTTAGCAATAAAATGAGCACTCGAAAATGAGCACTCGAAACAGTAAAGTAAATCTATTTGGACGGCATTTAACACCTTGTTGTACGTCGCTCTGGATAAGAGCGTCTGCAAAATGCCTGTAATGTAATTTCACCCTGGTGATGGTGATGGATACACCATTTGTATTCTCTGTCCTACACAGGTCTGGTGCGGCCCATGGGAATGCCGACGCCCTCTCCAGGACGGACGCACTATGGTGTCAGACCGCACCTCCCTCCCGGTCAGAGCTGAGGAAGAGGGTGTGTGGCAGACGGCCGGGGGAGGGGTGGGGAATGGTGATAGAGGGGAGATACGTGCCAATACGCTGGCTCCACCCCCAAGCCTTATATGGATGGCTGGAGGAAATGAGACGCACTGGGAAACCCTTGACATCTGACTTCTCAGGAATAAAAATGGGGGCGTTGCCCCTAGCTGGTTGCTAGGTACCGTATGGGACTGATTTGTTATCGACTGGAGTGTCAGAGAATGAAGTTTTGGATAAAGACCTGGGAAACGAACAACGACTACAAAAACAGATTACGGATTTGGACTGTTTGTGTTATCCCCCCCCTTATTGTGAGTTTACCCCCCAATAAACCTTATTATACTTCCTTTGACCATCTTGTGTGGTGTTTCGCTATCTAACTTGGTTGAGTGGAAATCCCATACCTCTGTTCTCGTTGCAATATGTATATGTTGTAGGGACAAAAACAGAACAAATGTGAAACCTGATGATTGGTGATTAGATCCCTAACAGACTGAAAGGTGTGTGTGTGTGTGTGTGTGTGTGTGTGTGTGAGGTGGCAGGGAAGGGTTAGTTGTGCTTTAGTTTAGTTTTTAGTTTTTTTGGTGGGGGGTGGGTGTTGTTAATGTCTATGTGTTTATAGCTTTAGCAACATAACCTTATGCAGATAAAGTGTTTTTCAATTTGAGAGAGAAACTTTAAGTCAATTCATTCCAATAAAATATTTTTCTTTTCTTGGCACCTCCACCAAAAAGACACCCTATACCTGCTACAGCCAGAGAGAAGCAAGTGTGTCTGTTCATTGCTATGTTCGTATTTGTTCATTGTTATGTAATGCTTCATGAGTATTTATTCATGTATTCTTGATGTATCATTATTAATGCTGTTGTTTTGTCAGTATATTTGGCTAATATTATTGTTTTCTTTTAATTGTTAAGTTTTGGCACTAAGTATTTTTTAAAATATGTCACGCCAATAAAGCAATTAAACTAAAAATTGAGAGCAGGTGGCAGAGAAATGGGGGAGAGAGAGACAGAGAGAGGAAGACAGAGAGAAAGAAAAAAACCCAGTAATGAACTGAGCGCTGTGCTCCATGACCTCTGTGCTGTGTTAGAAGTGGAGAATGAACCTGATTGGCCCACAGGGTGACCAAACTGGAGATGAATGAAATGATGATCCACTCCTCCCCCCCCTCTCTCTCTCTCTCTCTGTTTTCGCACACCCCTGTCTCACTCCTCTGTTTATGAGTGCAGATTGATCTTCTTGTCAGAGCACACAGAAACCTCAACCAACTGAAACATCACGCAGCACCCAGGAACAAGGAAAGCAGGGCGTGACCAATCAGAGCATGCCAAGGACTTGCCAAGGGCCAAGAATAACCTGATAATGTATGCTACAGACCAGAGGAACAAGGAAGGTGGAAAGAGAGAGAGAAAACAGGCAAAGCAGGGAGACAGACAAAGAAATGGAGAGGGAGAGGTAGAAAGAGATTGAGCAACAAGGAAGAGAGAGAGAGAGAACATAAATTAAAGAAGCTCTCAGACATGCTTCCAACTCAACAGCTTTCATGTCCAAAAAAGAGAAGAAGACATTTTCAGTCTCCTAATTAAAACACTGAGAGATTGAAAGAGTTTTGATTGATTCATGGGCCTTTTCTATGGAATATTTAGCCCCTTAATTGATTTAGGATGAATCATTAAATAAGTTCATTAAAGTTCGACTTAAATTTACACTTTTTATGTATATATATTACACTGAGCCTAAATAAAAAACGAATCAATGGAAATAATAATCTACGCAGACCACAGACTGAAAGCAGGTGTGTGTAATATAGTTATTTAAAGGAAAGGTGTAACATTATCCCTTATCTGGCCAATCTTTGGAATTCTTGTTTATAACTGGTTTGCTACTGTAACACAAACAAAGGTCAAAATAATGCCAAGCTATACGTTATCACTTACTATAAGTTGCTCTGGATAAGAGCGTCTGTGAAATGCTTTAAATGTAAAAAGTTTAAATGCATAATTGGCATAATGGAGGGGAAATAATACAAACTCCTTAAATATTAAAACTCCAGCTGGATCTGTGGGCGTGGCTAAAGGCCAGGCTGCAGTACGATTGGAAACATGTTTAAGTGTGCTTGCAGTCCAACGCACAAAAACAAGCATTAGCACTGGGCACTGAATAAGTTATTTCATTATGATTAACTTCAATAAATACATTTTTCTGACACGGCCAATACTCTTTCTTAAAGTTGGCTTCTGGTAATTTGGCAGAATTTTCATGAAACATTTTTTAAAATTAATTAAACTGAAATTATATTTTTTTTTTTTTCTTCTCATTTTAGCCTAGAAGAAACATGGAATATAGAGCAACTACTAGCGACTAGGACATGCTGGAATGATTAATAAAAATAAAAAATTTAATCATTTTTGTTTCTGATTTTTATCCCATTTTTATCCCAATTTGGTAGCCAATTAGACCCACTATTTCTATGTCTATGTCAATCCCCTCCCCAGTAATGTGATTTCGCTGCCGTAGTCCTGTGACCGGTAGTGACGAAGGCGACCTGATGCCTCTTCTGAGACGGCACTCGCCAAGTGTCGACTGTAACCTGGTACTACAGGGCCACTCTTATGTGCAGCGAACATCATATCGGCTTCCCTCCCCCCTCCCTGGGGCGGACAGCCAATCGCCGGCCCCGGTGGCGCTCCCGACAAGAGCCGACTCTGGCGAGACGGGGAATTGAACCCCCGGTCTCCGTGGCCAGCGTTGAACGTTGTAACCACTGGGCCACGTGGGAGGCCTGGAATGATTAATTATTTAAGAGCACAGACCAACTTATTTTATGGTGATACATTTTTTTTTTCACCAGTGCGACCCAGCGTTTTTCTGGTCCTCACATCAGGGTCCTTTCCTTAATAAAACACGACCACCAATCATAACAGACTCCGTAAAAAGAGACAATGTTGCAGCAGAATTAAATATTATACTTTAAAAATTTGAATGCATTCATAATGTTATAAGGTCAGTTTGACCCTGTATCAGATGCAAGTTATAGTTTGCACATAAAATGAAATATAATATTTTGTCATCTTATAAGCTTATAACCTGTTGCTAACTGGGAGAGCACATGTTCTGCAGAGGGACACAACTAAGGCAGGATAGATCTGCAAACTGCCTGAGAGACATACTTCTGAAGCCAGAAATCTTCCCCCAGGAACTGACCCTGGATCAGCTTTGGCCTGTTGCACATAGCAGTCGGGCTTGGAGTTAAGGCTGCGTGAACAGATCCAGGATCAGTTGTGGGTGGTGGTGGTGCATTCTCGTGTGATACCTCTGCATTGCGTTTTCTTTCCTTCACATTACATTATTTATTTGCTCGGTTGCATAATGAGGTGTGTCTGTCACTGAGGACGGCTGGTGGTCACATATCAAGGTGTGTTTCTCAATGAGAACGGCTGGTGGTCGCATATTGAGGTGTTTTTCTCAATGAGAACGGCTTGTGGTCGCATATCGAGGTGTGTCTCTCACTGAGGACGGATGCAGCTGTGGCTAAAGTGACGGTGCACATTGTGTCGAAGTAGAGGCCCACAAGGTCCTATGTCATGCACCTCTTGTTTTAAAGAGGCCACATTCAATATGCGGATGATGATTGGTTGACTAGCCAGATGGGGGAGGTGTTTCTGGTAGTTCTCTTCCAAATAAATCATCTATACCGCCACCTATTCTTCTGGAGTGTAACGATGCACTGAAACCATAAATGCCCTGAAGTTTACAGTGACCAGGGTCTCCATATGTGACCACAAATGCTGTGGGTGCCAGAACGAGGCATAAATCAGGATTTAGCTGTTTGCTAGGAGGACCACTAAGGAATTATGGATAACTTTCATGGACCACATAATAACACAACTTTATGGGTTTAAAGTTTAAAAGTTTTGGGCCTTTACCCATCCCAAAGGGATGCTCAATTCAAATATATTAATGTGCCACATTTATCAACAGCGGAATAGTTACTGCAGGCCTGCTTTTTCAGAATTTTCATTTTCAGGATTTCCATAGCAATGCCATTCCGATAATAATACTCTCCATCTACAATTTTACTGGGCTTTGTGAAGGGATCACAGTCTGAGAATGACTTTGCTACAGATTTGAGAAAACCTTTTTTTATTTTTTTTAAATGGAATCATTTTGGAATACAAACAACACCCCACCCCACCACCCCCCACGCCCCTTTCAGGACCATTCTGATCCATATCCCAAACAACTTCTTTATCAACAGAAGTATAGAAGAACAGAGAAAGGAGGCTCACCAAATTAGTTTCACTCAATAGACAGCAACAGTCCCACACACCCTACTGTCTACGGCAGCGGTTCTCAAACTATGGGTCGCGACCCCACTTGGGGTTGCCAAAGGGTCATGGTGGGGTCGCCAAAAAAATACAAATAAAAATATATATATTGTGGCAGCCCAATGGGCTGCACAAGGAAATGGCTGCCGGGTCCTTCGACACATGGGAGCCAAAACACTACATTTCCCAGCAGACCACAGAAACACCTGAGCAAAGTCATGGCAACGGGACTAACGACCAGCTGAAGGCCATTTCAAGGCCTATTTAAAGGGTTGAATCCCATCACACTGGGAGAAGAGTAGGAATGTGAGTGGGAAGGAGTTGCTGTGTGAGTTTGGAGAGTAAGTACCTGTGAAGTCTTTTGACCAGCCAGGATTTGGAAAGAGTGTTGGAGTGTGTTTGTTTGTTTGGAAAATTGGATTGCTTTGGATTTTGACTACGAACTGGATTGCGGAACTGACTTGGATTTGGAATTGGAACGGACATTGACAACGAGATAAAGATTGCGGACTTTGTGTTTGTATTCCCCCGAATACCCCGCCCTTTGTTTTGTGTAGTGTTTGTCAACAAGATTATTAGTTTAATAAATTATCATTTTGTTTTGAATACTGCCTCCTCTGTGTTCTTTAACTTGCCTACGCCCTCTGCAAGGTCCGTGAGTGTCGCCCAACCCCTGGGGACACCACAATATATAATTTTTTACCATAAGCATTTCTTTAAATTTTTTGAATGAAAAACAAATTGCCTGTTTTTACGCAAAATCTGTCTTTTCTGACCGATTATTTTTAATCTACCGACATGCATGAGTTTAATCCAACGCATGCGTTTAACGTTACTGCACTACCCCATTGCATGTGTAGCGCGCCGATACAGCAGTCACAAAAATGGACAAGTTTGTTGTCAGGAGTAGTGCTGGAGGTGAGTCAAATTCTAGCAAAAGACCAGCAGAAAATTACAAAAATACAAATAAAACAAAAAGGAATAAAATAAGTTATGACCCGAAATTCCTCACCTATGGCTTTACATGGACAGGACATGAGGAGGACCCAAGACCACAATGTGTCATGTGTGGGGAAGTTCTAGCTAACGAGAGCTTTAAGCCATGTAAAATGCAACGCAACTTGCAAACTAAACACAGCGCATTACAAGCAAAGCCGCTAGATTTCTTTCAGAGGAAACAAAAAGTTTTACAAGGACAGAAAACCGTGCTTAAAACTGCAACCGCAGCAAACGAACGGTGGCTACAGGTTTCATTTGTCATCGCACATTGGATCGCGAAGACCGGTAATTTTTATTTTTCATAAAGATATAGCCTGTGAATGTACTGTATTTGCTACTATTAAGTCTGTTTTATTAGTTTTTTATAAAGATATAGCCTGTGAATGCATTTGCTACTATTTTGGAAATAGACCACCAATATATGTTTCTGGACTAGTTTTTCAGCGTTGTAATTGTATCATTTATGTATGGGGTCGTGATTTTTTCCCACCCATGAAATGGGGTCGCGGAGTAAAAAAGTTTGAGAAACCCTGGTCTAAGGTTACACACTGATATTACAAGCAGTATATTTTAAATATAACCTCAGATGTTTAATGCTATTCTTGTTATGAGTACACTCATTACTATGTTTCAAACTTTAAAGAGCCAGTAGATTGTTCCAAAGGGATAGTGTTCCTCATGCATGTTACCTGCCCATTGTATCTTGTGTCCAATCAAACATTGGGGGCTACACACCCAGTCACTCAGAAAGGACGTTTCAGAAGTGGGCAGCCCAGACATCTCAAACTCCAGTCCTGGAGGGCTGCAGTGTTTGCATGTTTAACTTCAGTCCTGAAGGGCAACAGTGTCTGCTAATTTAACTCCAGTCCTGGAGGGCTGCAGTGTCTGCAGATTTAACTTCAGTCCTGGAGGTCCGCAGTGTCTGCAGGCTTAACTCCAGTGCTGGAGGTCTGCAGAGTCTGCAGGTGTAACTCCAGTCCTGGAGGGCCACAGTGTCTGTAGGTTTAATTCCAACCCTAAAGGGCCGCAGTGTCTGCAGGTCTAACCCTAGTCCTGCAGGGCCGCAGTGTCTGCAGGTTTAACTCCAGTCCTGGATGGCTGCAGTATCTGCAGGTTTAAGTCCAGTCCTGGAGGGTCATAGTGTCTGCAGGTTTAACTCCAGTCCTGGAGGGCCACAGTGTCAATGCAGGTTTATCGCAGTCCTGGATGGTGACAGAAGTCCACCCAGGAGGATCGCAGTGTCTGCCGATTTAACTAAGAACCCTGGAGGGCCGCAATGCCTGCAGGTTTAACTCGAGTCCTGGAGGGCCACAGTTTCTATAGGTTTAAATCCAGTCCTGGAGGTCCGCAAGTGTTTGCAGGTTCAACACCAGTCCTGGAGGGCTGCAGTGTCTGCAGGTTTAACTCTAGTCCTGGAGGGTCACAGTGCCTGCAGGTTTAAATTCAGCCCTGGAGGGCCACAGTGTCTACAGGTTTAAATCCAGTCCTGGAGGGCCGCAGTGTCTGCAGTTTTAACTTCAGTCCTGGATGGATGCAATGTCTGCAGGTTTAACTCCAATCCTGGTGGACAATAGTGTCTGCAGGTTTAACTCCAGTCCAGGAGAGCCTAAGTGACTGCAGGTTTAGCTCCAGTGCTGGAAGGTCGCAGTGTCTGCATGTTTATCTCCAGTTCTGGAGAGCCGCAGTCTCTGCAGGTTTAAATGCATACAGACTATGGGGCTCATCCACACACTAGAAAAGGGCCTCAACAGGATGTAGACTGTGGGGCTTTGCCCCCCTTTCTTACATCCTAGCCGGGTACACTTTCTCTGTGAAAAATAAATGAACAGAGTGAATATAGGAACTCAAATCACATTGGTATTTATGTCAAACCAGGCCCGCCACACTTTTAGCACAGAGAGGGGCAAGAGAGGGAGAGGTGGTGAGTTCTGATGATGGAGGCATTGATTTTCAGGCTTTGAGAAAGGCCCCTTTAATTAGCAGGCCCTTTCACTGAACAGTGTGTAATTACTGTTCTGTAGGATAAGGAGCTGAAGGTAAGACACGCAGTACCAGGGGAGCTTTGTGTTCCAGTATAAAACCCGACTCTGGTGTGGTGTGGGTGGTGCGGGTGGGGGTGGAGATAGCAAGCACAACACAAATGCAAGTCCAAAATTACGCATTTCGAGCGCCACACAAACCCTGGAGAGTGTGAGGCCTGTGATTTTCAAACCCTGCTCTTTGCACTGGTCCAGTGGCTCACAATGGGAGAGTTCAGTATGTGTTCAGGGGACCTCATCTATCTGGGACAGAACCTGACAGAGACAATGACACAGGAAAACAGAAACTCAGCAAAAACATTTCCCCTGTTAAGAAAATAAAAGAAATCAGCAAGGCTATCCCATCATGATGAAGATGCAAAAAGACCTCCCTCTCGAAGTCGGTTGGGGAGAACGTTTTTTGGGGGAAAGTTTTTCTTAACTGCTGACGAGGATTAATTGCAAGTTTGTTTGTTTGTTCTTTTTCTTGACGATTGCTGTAGTTGATTAGAGTGAAGTTTTTTATGGTCGTTTGCTCAGAGCGAGGAAAACACACATCAACTGGAATGGCCATATTAAAAGCTGAAATGTTTTTATTTTTTGGACATGAAGACAAAACAAAACCTCTCAAAGAACTGGCCAGGATGGAGCAATAATGCCTGAATGCCCACAGCAACAGTGTGCAAGACTTTCATTTCATGTGACTGTTCAGGGAATTTGTTTTCATGAACAATCTGCACTCAGTTATCAAGCCGCTACCAATGTGGCATGTCTGAGCTCAGTAACTCACCTGTACCTGTATCCTCCCACCTCAGTACCCCCCCCCCCCCAGACAGCTTTTCCTGCTGCCAGGCAGGGATACACACTTTGCATAGATCTTGTTTTAGAAAGATGAGATATTTGTTGTTGTAAGATCGTTCCTTGATATGTGGCTCTCACGTGATGCGTGACAACTGCGGTCTTTGTTTTTCTTTGACAATAGGAAGGTTTTTTTAAGCATACTGAATTTGGTGAACAAACAACAGAACTTTAGACCTCAACTTTTTGCAACATATTTAGGCAAAAATATATATATATAGAAATTATGAAAGAAACACTGGCATAAATTTAATATATATAATTTTTTTAACAATAGGAACAGTTTAAGATTTACTACATGTAAAACTCCAGGGTTTTTCAGAGAACAAAGGGATCTCTCATGTTTCAGGTGGCAGGCCTCCATTCTGACAGGCACGTGGTGTGAGCTATTCTGGAACACGGCCGGAGAACAAGCTTCTTCAGAGATGCTTACACACAAATTGAGTCAGTTTTCTCTTAGCTTGGGGGTCTTTCTTCCTCCAAGCATTATTCTAAATGCCCTTTGTAAACTCAATAAATATTGGATTAGATCTGAAATTATTTAAAATGCTATACATGCAGCCTCATAACTAATGCAAATGCAAAGAAAATGTGTGTGAACGTTGCTGGCCATCCAGTGAACTCCTGGCACCATCTACGGAAGTGGGGCGATGCGCAGGGGAAGACCATTGGCCAGCAGAGATGCGAAAGAGGAGCGGCCCTAAGGCCCGATGATATCTCAGGACCTCCCTCCTCGGCTCAAACGATTAGCCTGTTAGCACCTGAGCAGGGATAGCACCTCCAAAACAACCCTAAAGGAAAAGGAACTCACGGAATGAAGATTAAGTCAGCCATCAGCTACCACAATGGGAGATGAGCTGAACACACGGTTTGCTACCACGTCCCCTTATTGTGTGCAGAGGTCCATGGATGGGCCAATGAGGCAGAAGGAAATCTCAGAATGAGACACGGAGGCATGGTAATATCAGTGTCCTTTGTCGCTATGGTGACCTGCCAACAATAGGTATGAAAGACAAAGGTCAGTGATATAAAGGCATTATTATTATTAAACTATTAACCAGGTAAGTTGGTTGAGAACATATTATCTTTTTACAACAATGACCTGGAAATCTGCAAGGTAATATCAGTCTCCCCAACAATAGGTGTGAAAGACAACCCTCCCAGGAGCGCACACCTGATTCATACCTGGCTTGCAAGTATCTGCACATCCTATGTACACGCCTACAATGGGACTGAAACATGCAGGGCCCAGGAGAGCCCTTCTATTTTGAAGTAGGCCACGGACTATGTTATCTATAGATCTGACTAACCCACTTATACAGAGCTGTATTCTCTGTAATTTAAGGCAGAAAGAAGCACACAGCTTCACCAGGCCCTGGTGCTCGATATGAAAGGCAGCCTCTGGAACCATGATGCTAGCTTGCCACGCTGTAGCCCTAGCTGTAGC
Source organism: Aldrovandia affinis (assembly GCA_029706075.1). Classification (NCBI taxonomy): domain Eukaryota; kingdom Metazoa; phylum Chordata; class Actinopteri; order Notacanthiformes; family Halosauridae; genus Aldrovandia; species Aldrovandia affinis. Next base: position 2,876,808 of record JAINUG010000077.1, read on the forward strand.
CGTAGCCATGTGTGCTTGCCTCTCCTGCCGAACGCACGTGGTGGCTACTTTTTGTAAAGTAAAGTTTTACTTTTACCCCACAACACGGCTGCATGCCAGTGTCTGTGTCAATGATAAACACTGGCATGCTGTCTCATCTTGATTGTGTCATTAGGATTAGGGAAGAGGGGTGCAATAGGGGCTGGGGAGGGAGTCCTGGATGAAAGGGTGTTGTGGGGTAAACACTGACACACTCAATGGTGGGGGGGGCTGAGCTGGAGATGTGTGTGTGTGCATGTGTTTGTGAGTGTGTATATGTGTATGTGTGTGAGTGGGTATATGTGTGTGTGTGTGTGTGTTTGTGTCTGTATATATGTGTGTGTTTGTGAGTGGGTATATGTGTGTGTGTTTGTGTGTGTATGTTTGTGTCTATATGTGTGTGTGTTTGTGTCTGTATGTATGTATTTGTGTGTGTGTTTGTGTGTGTATGTGTGTGTGTGGAGATCCTTTGCTGAACTCTATAAAAGCCACAGGTGCAGCTAGGCTTGCCAGAAAACTTCCTAGATCTGCTCCTCAGAGGACACACCTACCACTACACCGACCGTGCAGCGAGTGTGAACTAGGAGGGCTTCACTTCTCCCCACTCCCCTCTGCCAGGTAAGCTCCGCGCCCTCTCTCATTTCCACCGGCTCTTTCCAGGTTTCACCTCTCGTGCTTCAGAATGTCAATTTAATGTGACTTCTTAGGAATTTAAAAATGGGATGTCATTTTGACGTCTCTCATGGTCTGTGGAGTCCTTCCCACCAGTACTCACAATGCAGGTCTCACACATCGACATTAATCAGCCTAGTAATATATCTTAATTTTATCCTGAGAGCCAATCAAAACAGAAGAATGGAAGTTACGGTCTTAACATTTTTCTACCGGGCCTTGAAAGGATTGGTAATTAATTATGCTGGAGGGATCAGAAGTTGTTCTAATGTTAGTGGGGACTAGAGACACACAAAAAGGGCAGCCTTCAGGACTTAACCCTGAGTTAAATCTCTCCCCCTCATACACACTGTACTGTTCTGTATTGTGTGTGTGTGTGTGTGTGTGTGTGTGTGTGTGTGTGTGTGTGTGTGTGTGTGTGTGTGTGTGTGTGTGTGTGTGTGTGTGTGTGTGTGTGTGTGTGTGTGTGTGTGTGTTGCATGTCTTCCCTCTGCCGATCATTCTGTTTCTCATTCATTCTTAAAGAACACTGCGCTCAATGAGGACATTGTCACATTTACAGTAAAAGCCCGACTACAAGTCCTTCCTACCAGACTCAATCTCTCTATCTGGTTTCCTACTACTCAGGTTCCCCATTGCTTACATCACACCACAGAACAGGTCACTGAAACAATGTCACACATCTTAAATGGCTGTTATGCGTACAAAGGAATGTACATAGCACGTCACGACAGAATAGTGGACCTCATAGTGAAGGACATATCAAACCATTTCTCTTCTTCAGTGAGAATGTACAAACACTCCCGTGTCAATCCTTCCATGTTCCACCTCTGTGATAGTAACCTAGCCATTTTTACACAGTTGTCTGCTAATACACCAGATGTTGTTGTTGTTAATGAAGAGGCCAGAGAAGTGTCTGTATTACAGATAGCCTGCACCTTTGACCCTAGCCTAGAGGAAGCCTTTATGACCAAGGTCATTAAATACCAACCACTTCTAAATAACATCTCAGAGCTAGGCTATAGGTGCAGACTATCCATTTTCATATTTGGCAGCCTCGGACATACTCACAGATTGGTCGTTAGAGGGTTTCAACAACTTGGAATGCCCAAAAAGGGGGCTAAAAGGCTAGCTAAATATTATGCTGTCTATGGCGGAGACGCTGCTACTTATACCCATAAGTGATGTGTTTTGTTTTGTATCTTGAAGATCTGTGCCATGATTCTGTGAATGCAACTTTACTGCACCTTCAGTATTTGTGTCCTTGTATGCTTTTCTTTATGTGGACATAAATAAATTGTTAAAATGTGTGTGTGCTTAAAAAACACCAAACTCAATCATAAGACATTTTTACTTGCATTAGTGTATGCAATGTTTTTTTTTTGTTTTTTTTTGTAGTGTTTAGGTTATTTTCTTCCTTACCTCAGCTATCCCTCTCTTATGTTCTCTGTCTCCCCTCTCTTTCTCTGTCCTTCCTTTTCATCTTCCCTCTTTTATCTTAAAATCTTATCCTGGGACTAGTGTTGGCTAAAACCCTTCAGGATAAAATCCTTCAATCGGTTTTCATGATGACTCAATGTTCAATTGCATCTATCAAACAGCCAATTTAATAATTAACTTTTTTTAATGAACAATAGCAAATGGTGCAGGCATATCAACAATGAGATCTGTTATGAGCACGCTCCTCTCTGAAAAGGTTGGCATTGACCGTTTCCTTGTTTTAAAGTTTTTTTAATTGAAGAGTCAACCAGTTTTTCTGAAGCAGAACTTTCTCAAGCTTGTTGAAACAGAAACAGAGCTTGTTGAGCAGCATGCTTACATCTTACATGTGGGCCTGTGTACATCTTACCTGTGAGCCTCTGTGCAAAGGTCACATGACGATGCACCACTGGTCCTGGACCAGTTTAAACTCTGTTTCTGCCCACTCCAGCTTAGTTCTGAGTCCAGCCATCATGACTGGAGTCAGAACTAAGCAGGGATGTGTTGATTACGGATCAGTTGCTGTCACAGCCATCCCAGGCTTCCAGCAACAGCATTTCTGTAATGACATCCATGTTCTAAGCAACTCATGCCAACCCAAGAGCAGTGAAATCAGGATACATACATGCACACACGCACACACACCAAACCTTGGTCAAATATTGATTTATTATACTTTACCCTTTTAGATACCAGTAAACTCTCTGCAGATTGCTAACAATTTTCAAAGAAACATCTATTGTCACCAATATTAAAAATGAAATGTTGAAAATTCTCAGGGATCTGCAGGAGCGTTTTCAGATTTTCAAGAAGTGAAAGAATTTAAAATAGGCGTTTGACCCAGCTCTGACACACAGACATGCACACAAACATGAAATGTAATTGAAGGGGTTAGTGCTAAAAGTAGTTAAGTCACAAAATGTCAATTTCGAGAAAATTAAGTTTGAAAATATCTTCTTGTGTACCAGGATATACAAAACTGCCGTTTTCATTGTGGGGAAAAGGGTCTTAGGCACCTTTTCTGTTAACGATATTCACGGGGTGGACTTAGCTATACAGATAGAACATTTCTCTATGCTCAACTCAATTTGTCTAGAAATGTGACTTGACTACTTTTAGCAGCAGGCCCTTCAATTACAGAATGAGTGTGTGTGAGACATGGAACGCCACAATGTTCTGTGTGAAGGCTACGGTTCTGCATGTGCTGTTCTCTCTCGCTCTCTCTTTCCCCCTCTCCCCCCCTCTCTCTCTCTTTCCCCCTCTCTTTCTCCCCCCTCTTTCTTTCTCTCTCTCTTTCCCCCTACCTTTCCCCCCCTCTCTCTCAGAAGGTGCAGTACTTTCCAGGTCAGTGAGGGGGTATAGCTTGGCCACAGCAGCAGGAGACTTTTCAGAAGCGTGTCTGTGGCTAATCTCTCACGTAACGATCTGTTAGCCACCTCTTGCCAGGCAACCGTGCCAGAACAGAACCGTGAGAGAGCACAGGCACTCCTGTTTGTTTGGTGGTGGGGGGGGTTGGTTGTAGGGCCGTAGTGGTGAGGCTGGACAAATTTAGGACAGGGGCGGTGAGGGGGGGGTTTGGGGTTTGGGGTTTGGTGTTGGAGTTGGGGTGGATGAAAACTGTGGCATGTGCCCAGGATTACAGAATTTCACTGGGGATTAAAACTCGCAGTGCATGCAGGCAATCGTGTGTGCAGAGAGCGCATGTAACGTTGAAGCAATCTCATGACAGAGGGCGTCTCCGGACAGGTATGTTCAAAGGGTTCTAGTCTTGATTGTGTTCATGCTGTTGACATTTACAGCGGTCTGTTCCTTGCTGAAATAGAGTCTGCAGTTGGGTTCTCTTTACACTCCCCGTGAGAAAGAGGTTCAGAGTGTTGAAGACTCACTCCTGCACCGTGCAGCTATAGCCTCCTCCATGGTAACCTTTGCCATCTCATTTTAAACAAGGACGCATAATAACAGGCGTTACATTACTTGTGTTACAAACTTTTCACCAGCTCTTCTTGTTCTGGCGAGAACAATGACATCTCAGTTTAAAAGCTGTGGTTGCTGAGCAGACCTTGAGCAGAAAAAAATATTTTTCTTTGTCCTGTTTGTGAGGAAACTGTAAACGTACAGTCCCGTGGTATGTAAGGGCATCAGTCAGTCAGTCAAAACCTTTAAGTGCATTTGAATTCATGGTTGAGGTGTTACCTATTTAAGAGCAGGCTTAGGAATTTTATGTGTGTTTTGACCTATTAAATATTGTATTGAGGCAGAAAATAAAATAATAAAATGTGCAAATAAAATGGCCTAAATGCTCGCTGATCTCTTTAAAGTTGTTTTTATTGTTATCGTTATACAAAGAAATCAGATGGACGGCATATCAAACATATTTGTATATCATAAATATCAAACTATTGATCTCAACAGGGCTTGACATAATACATACCGATCCAAGCATAGCCATTAGCTGGCACCACCGTTAAAGTCGAACAGTCAGAGAGCTGGCATTATCTAGCTCACAGTGATAATTTTCCATATTTATGAACAATTCACCAATTTTCAAAGAGAACGACCCACGTTGTCAGTGAAAACGAGATAGGTCTGCTGCGGGTTTTGAACTACAGCCCTCTCCGGCCGCTCCGCTCAATCCTGCCGGGCTAAAGACCAAGGTCCCTATTGAGGGAACTGATCACAGTCTGTAATGGTCGCTCACGTGCTAACATGCTAACTCACACTCTGAACTCCGCTACACCAGCAGACCACTCGTTTCTTCCCCCCTGAGTGAGAGGGCCCCAGGGTGTTCATCTTTTGTTTGCTGTCGTTAAAAATGAACTGTCGTCTTAACTCCACAGAACTTAAATGCGCTTGTTCGCAGGCCCTCATTTTCCACGTTTAAGCTGGATAAACAGTTCATTGCTTCAATGTGAACGGTGAAAATAATTGTGAAAAGAACGGCCCACTTTGTCCGCAGATCCCCCAGGGGTCGCCCTCGAGGCCCGTGTGTGCAGTTTGTCATCAGGCTAACCCTCTCTCCCTCCCGGTTTTGTTCCCCCAGTAGAGAGACGACACCGGTGGCCCTAGGATGTTCCAGTTCTGCCAGAAGCGACTCCGCGAGCACCTGGCCGCTCGTCGGATCCGGAGGACTCGGCTGGTGACCAAGGACGGCCGCTGCAACATCGAGTTCGGCAGCGTGCGCTACAGCAACCACTTCGCCCTGCTGGTGGACTTCTGGACTACCTTCGTGGAGATCCGCTGGCGCTTCGTTCTGCTCATCTTCATTGCCTCCTTCACAGGCAGCTGGTTCCTCTTTGGCTTGCTCTGGTTCTGGATCGCCAAGAATAATGGAGACCTCCGGTGGCAGGTGCAGCCAGTGAACCACACCCGCTGCGTGGACAATGTGAATGGCCTCACCACTGCCTTCCTATACTCGCTGGAGACCCAGACTACAATCGGGTACGGGGGCCGTGCCCTCACTGAGCACTGCGGGGGGGCGGTCACCCTGCTTATTGTCCAGTCCATCCTGGGCGCCATCATAAACTGCTTCATGTGCGGCGTCATCCTGGCCAAGATCTCCCTCCCCAAGAAGAGGGCCAAGACCATAACCTTCAGCGAGACGGCCGTCATCTGCCCAAAGAGGGACAGCCTGTGCCTGCTGATTCGGGTGGCCAACCTGCGCAAGACACTGCTCATTGGGAGCCAGATCTACGGCAAGCTGCTGAGGACAACCATCACAGCGGATGGCGAGACCATCATCCTGGACCAGATCAACATCGACTTTGTGGTGGATGCCGGCAAGGACAACCTCTTCTTCGTCTGCCCACTCACACTCACGCACATCATCAACAAGACAAGCCCGTTCTTCGAGATGGCGGTGGACACGCTTCATCAGCAGGAGTTTGAGCTGGTGGTCTTCCTGGAGGGTACGGCCGAGTCCACCAGCTCTACCTGCCAGGTGAGGACTTCCTTCATCCCCCAGGAGATCCAGTGGGGCTACAGCTTCCTGCCCATCATCTCCCGCACAAAGGAGGGCAAGTACAGGGTGGACTTCTCCAACTTCTCCAGGGCCGTACCCGTGGCCACCGCGCACTGCGCCTACTGCTTCCACAATGAGAAGGGCCACCACCACCACCACCCTGTTGGCATGGACAACCAGGGCTTTGAGGTTATCGACATCCACGACCAGGCGGATGGCACTAAGATGTGAGACAGAGGTTTTAGTTCTTCTCCCCCATGGCGCGTTGGGACACACCGAAGCTGCCCCCCCCCCCCTTCCCCTGTGTGAGGGTCGCTGTGGGAACAATGAGGAGCTCTGGACAGGACTGTTTGGAGAAGGGGGGGAGGGGGGGAAGGGCTGCCACATCGACTGCCGCCATCCATGGGACACTGTGGAGACCACTCTATAGTGTGGCACTGTACGGAGTGGCACTACAACCTTACAATTACTGCGGGATTAGAGTACGCAGTGTCACCGCCGATGTTTTTAAATCGGATTAAGGTAGCAGGCGGTAACGTTTCACTGCCTTCAAGTGGAGGGGGGGGTTTCACAGAGCAGAAAAAAAACCTCAAAGGAATTACGTCACTACTAAGAACCATTCTTGGAATTGTCCCATGGTTTCATGTTTCAAGGAACGGTTGTTCACCAGAGAGAAAGGTGTCACAATCTCTTAACCCTTTTTTGAAAAAAATAAAAAAATAAATTATATAATTTTTTTTTCTTAAAGCACATATTCATAACTGCTAGCCCCAAGGGAAAAGCCAAATGCAAGCCTGATGTAATAAAAGCTCTTATGACTGAAAAAATGGGAGAGTTGGACCTAAACTTGGGCTTAGTGCATCTGGAATACTGTGAAGCAAAGTTTGGGGGGGAGTGAGGGTGGTGGGGGACACCCATATTATTGTGCATTCATCTCAAAATGACTCATTGGGGCTGTGTTTTGGTGAGAATGAGAAAAAGCAGAGCTTGTTTGGTAGTTTGATGGAAAGCCTGAAGGTTAATTGTGAGGGGATTAAAGTTTAAGTCCTTTTTTATTAAATATATGAGCAGTAACAAAGGAGAGCAACAAAGGAGTTGATTTATATGGATTAACGTGAGACAGCTGTGCATTTTAATAGTGTTAATTTTCCTCTTTATTCATCGAGGGACAAAATGCTCAGGAAATATTCACCACAGCGGTACTAATGTTCAGATACTGAATTTTAACTGCGTGCAACCATGACCAAGAGTGGAGCAGTAATGCTGTACTGTATGTGTAGAGGGAGGAAAAAAATATGTATGATTTGTTCTTTGTTAAGTAGTTTTGTATTTAAACTCAGGGAAGGACATTGGCAAAAATAAAATACGTTTTTTTCTGAAGTGACGTGATTTCCCGTATGTATTGTTTGCCGCAGGGAACCAGATACTTGGCTTGCATGTAACATGAAACATACCAGAAGGTCCAAGATTCCAAAAGAGCTTTCAGATATACTTTCATAGAGGGTTTTCGAGTGTGATGTCGTAACAGCACAAAGGTCAAATCAGTTGAAAAGCAAAACTGAAACATCTAGAGGAATGCAAAGCAGGCAATATGTGATCAATGCCTTTCAGTTCATAATCGCACAGATGATTCAGAAACTCAATCCACCCACAGGGGGAAAATGGACTGTAAATATAATTTGGTGGTACAAAGGTTTCTGGAGTTATATTCAGAAAATGATTAAATGCAAAGCGTTCTCGAGGATAAGTGACAAAATGTGGGGTAACGCCAGCCCTTGACACACGCTGGCACAAGCCACAGTAAGAATATGCAGATAACAGTTCTGTTTGGCATTTTTCACTGTGGAACCTAAATGGGAACATGGTCCACTTTGTGAAGAGTCAATCAACCATAGAGTTTAGAAGACAAAATAATGCTTTACAGTTTGGGCCATCTCGCCAGCTTGTCTTTATTTCAACTCTTGCAAACAAAAATGGTGAATGCAGGAAGAGCCAAAAATGCTGTTGGATTTATTATAAAGGCAGTACCAAAAATGCTGTAATAATTATAACATAAAAAAAGAGGCTTTAATCTTTTAGGATGGCAACTGTAATCTGTAAAAAAAAAAAAGTGTAAAAAAGTTATGCACTGGTTTAATATTCTTATATTTAATCTGTGTTTCAGCCACTTACACCCAAACATTGGCTTTTTTCTCTTTTTTTAATCAACACAGTACCTGTCTGCCTTCGATACAAACGATGTGATATCAAGATCTCCTGGCACAGCTTAAATCATATTTTGTGTGGGAGCAGATAAATATTTAATATTAGTAAAGTCAAACGAGTTCATTGCTTTTCAGAGATAACGTATGTCCTGGTGTCATTATTATGTTTCATTGTTTATTCTCCATTGTAAATGATTGAAAGACGTAATGAAGGGTTGTGAACACGGAACTGATACCAATATGTCGCTCCAAGCACTGGCTTGGAAGCCTTTAGCAAATTGCATTGAAGTAATTGTGTATAATTAGGCTATCAATAATGACAGGTTATAGATATTGGGATAACCATGACTATCAACAACAAACCAAATAAAAAAACTGCACCATGGCAATGAAAACGCATATTAGCTGCCACGGTATTGACAAGGAACTAGGTTTATGGCAAAACATCAAATCCAGAAAAAGGTCGCCATAGATTAACAAGATAAAAAATGTCATAAAAACAGAAGGTGAAACCCTCATGATACCACTTGTGACTACCCACAAACAAGTTAAGTTGTGACAGCAAACTCAAAGGGCACATTTACAAACATTATGGTTTTCATTGCGTCAATCGTTTATCTTCATTAATTTGCCTGCAGGTAGGCTACTAATGTTGTGTCCACGTGCTCCTCGGAAACTCGTTCGTTCTGATTCGGTTCAGAGAGAACATACAAAACTTAAGGTCCACAAGAAATCAATTTTCAGCTGTGTCATTTTTATGTAGATATTCAATTTATTGAATATGTATCTCGTTCTCAACGGTATCGAAACAAAGCACAAACAAGTGCACCGTGTACATAATACACGCAGAAACAATAAATTGCACGACAAAAGGTTACATAAACATTGTTTCATTGAAAAAGCAAACATTTTTGCCATTTAGTCACGAAAACACACACTTTTTCCCCAGGTCGTCACGAATCAAAGGTCAAAACTCACCAAATTGGTCAATCGTGGTAGGCTACTGATTGTATTACGAGTTTCCCCACTGCTAATTGCGACTGGGAGGGTCACGCGAACGGTTTCGGAGTGTCGGAAACTCGCATTTACTATAATTCCGAGCGTAGAGGAACGCAGCATAAAACAGTAAAACCCGCGTTTAAGTTTTGAAGCAATACGCTACGCGCAGTCCGTTAAAAGCAGTGTAAAATAGTTTTACATTTACATTTGAATCATTTAGCAGACCCTCTTATCCAGAGCGACTTACAAGATGTGCATTAACACATGGTATAAAGTAATGCATGATTTAAAACAATGCAATACGCCCACTGTAATCATTGAACTTAACATCATATTATGGCGATTTATTTTTTGTGAAATGGTTTGAATCAAAATCGAAATGTCATTGGCTGAACAAGGTCTAATCACGTATTGCCGATGACAGCGGCACATTTACTGCGCGCTGTAGTTATGTGTACAGCCTCCTGTAACAGAAGGTCGACACGATTTTCTTGCACAACAAGACAAGGTTACAGTAAGACAAGGGTTTCCCACGTGTTGAGCCCTCTGGTAAGATGAATGATAATTCCTATGATTGTTCGTTTTTATTTAGCTGGCAACGGAAAGAAAAATGAAGGCACTTATTTCGAAATATGAATTATAGAGGTCTTCAAATGATGATGTGGAGACAAAATTGTCGAATTTGCAACACTCAGGAAATCAGCAAGAGCTTCGCGCGCAGCCACCGCGCGAGGGCAGTGGCGACACGCGGAGCAAAATTCGTTTTTATTCTTCCACTCAAATCGGCTATTTTCGGAATGGAACCCTAGTTATTGCCCAGGCGAATTACGTCACAAACTGACATGCGCAGTTTTGTAAACATTGTTACCGTCGTGTTCAGAACCGATCAACTTAATTTTGATATTAGGGGCCAAACTTGTTCAGTTACCTTGGGGTGAGTTTATCCTGCCTGTGCAGGTGGTGTAAACCTCAAGTTTAGACACTAAATCACTAAATTCAGTTTGAACCATTTCCAGTTCAAGTAGAGTTCAGTGGTCTGGACTTGAGGTTTAAACCGCAAACGGAGGTCTTAGTGGGTTACACGGGCGTTATGCCTGGCGTACCTGGCATAGACTGCAGCACCTCCCACCTTTCAAAACAAACAACCATTTCATTAACCTCTCATCAAACATGCTGTTATCCAGTTCCTTCACAATGGAACTTATAGATTAAAAATTACAACATGTCAATGTACATTAACAGAGTTTACTTCAGAAATATATAGTGTATAGTATATGCATGCCTGTATATATTTTTGAAAGCAATTTTTCCATTATCCCTTTATTCCATAAGAAAGCGGCTCCCCTCTGCTCCGCCTCCTCTGGCAAACTGACTATCCCATCCCTCCAGGCGCTCGGCAGCCGCTCGTCGCGGTCTCGCCTCTTCCCTGTCCTGACCCCTCAGTGGTGGAATGACCTTAAGCAATCGGTCAGGACCGCAGAATCACTTGCGATCTTCCGCAAGAGACTCAGACTTCAGACTCCACTACCACTGAATTCTGTACATCTAGTCAGTTGTTATCACCACTGCCTACTTGTCCAATATTTTTTGTATATGTAGCCTAGTTTACTCAAATGTACTAACCTTTTCCCTCCCAGTGTTACAGGTATGGTATGCAGCTGCCTGCAATGATGTCTATCGCTGTATTACTGCACTGATCTCTTGTGCAAACTATGATTGTTCTTACCATGTATTAATGCACATCTTGTAAGTCGCTCTGAATAAGAGTGTCTGCTAAATGCTTAAAATATAAAAATGTAAAATGTAAGCAGATCCATGCAGATCTCCAACACCAATAGGAGGCGCCATTGCAAACCCCTCCCTCCCTGGGCAATGCTACGAGCAACTGTATATCAACTCTCTGGCATGACCAGGATTTTATTTCGGACTCTGAGCTAGGGTATATGTATGTGTGTATGTACGGTATATATATATGGTTTAGGAGTGATCACCTTCATCCTATGGTGAAGCATTTCTATCCTGATGGGAGTGGTCTCTTCCAGGATGACAATGCTCCCATCCACAGGGTACAAGTGGTCACTGAATGGTTTGATGAGCATAAAAATGATGTAAACCAAATGCCATGACCATCTCAGTCACCAGATCTCAACCTAATTGAACACTTATGGGAGATTCTGGAGTGACGCCTGAGACAGCCCTTTCCACAAGAGGGTGTGAGCTCCGTCCATGTTCCAACCTTTTTAGGTGGATTTATAGATTCCCTGTCGAAATGTGTACAGTTTCCCAGTGAATCTACAGATTAGACATCCAGAATAACTTCATATTGTGATAATTTGGTGTACATTTTGGAAAATCTATCTCCATGATTGATGGTGTTGCATAATATATAAATACGTGTGGTAGACAAAATAATGGAAACACCAAATGAAAAAGGACTAATATTTTTAAAGGAGTCTACACGTGTTTCATATTTATGTCCATGATAATTACCAATATGTTTCAGCTATAAAAGACGTTTTAAAATCAACACTTTAATATTCGAGTTTCTAAAGTAACATGACAGATCTAACAGATCTATCTAACAGTCACAAATAGCAGGTTCATCAGTCACAGAAATGGCAAAATTATTGAATGTGTCATGGGTAACCGTGTGTAAAATGATGATGGCATATGCCAAACAAGGGAAACCTGCATCAGGAAAGGGTATTGTGCGGAGTTATCTCTCAAAGAACTGGAGGCTTTCCTCCTTGAAGAATAATCCAATATCTCACTAGAAACAGTTCAAATCTTGTATAACAGCATTCCAAAAAGGAATGAAGCTGTTCTGAATGCAAAGGGCAGCCCAACTCCTTATTAGTCAATAAATATTAATATATTGTGTGGTGTTTCCATTTTAAAATCCCATATGGTCCTGAATCTGAACCTGAGTAAACAGCTCTAAGACCCTCCTGAGATTGATGTTCAAAGAGTATCTTGAGTACGGAACACAGAACTGCTGTGCACCGAAAGGGTGAGGACGCTTCATCAACCAGCCATAAATCTCTTTTCAAACAGGATTTTGAAACCTATTCCTGTATTGTACCCATGAACCACCTCCCCCCTCCCCACAACCCCTTCCCCCGCCCTCCTCAGTTACCCACAATCCCACATATATCCCACAATGTACCTGGTCCTGTCTGGATGTTTTTAAAACATTTTTTTTTTTTACAAACATTTTTATTTTCAGGCCAGGGGTCTATTTTTTCTCCACAGGCATGAAAGAGGGCACCACGCCATTCAGTGCCCGTCAGGGGGAACAGGGGCAAGCTTGTCGGCAGGGGGGCTGAAAGGGGCGGGCTTGTTTTTACAGTAAGTCTTTGTTGGTGTTTGAGCTCCAGAGACGCCGCCCTCATGAAAGGGCCGCAGGCACACGAGGAGCGGTGGAACCCGGCCGGGTCAGGAAGGAAGGGGGTTGGCGTGCGCATAAGCAAACTGTTGAGACCCCCCCACCCTTGTGACTCAGTGTGCTGGGAGAGAGGGTTCCAACAAACACTTTGTTAGCGGCGTAGTGGTGACAAAGAAGTGAGAATTCGTTCCTCTGGTATGCACCGACTTCCCTGAAAGGAACAGAGGACGGAAGTCTGGGAATAAACATAATTTAAGAAAGCGGAGGGCCGAGAAAATAATATACCAACCCCCCGTCCCCCACACACCCACCGACCCCACCTCACCCCAGTGGAACAGAGTTAATTTTTCTTACTGTTCAGATTCCAGATCAATCAACAGGCCCAGGCAGGGCAGCTTTTAAGTTTTAACTGTAAATTAGTGACTCATTTTCAAAGTGAAATAAATAAGTGAAGAGGCAAGACACAATATACCCTCCTCCAAAAACCACCAAGCTTTTGATAATGTCTAAGACCCTGAAAATGTTTTGACTTGTTTAAATTTGACATACAGAATCCAGGGCAGGTGCTATAGTGGTTGAACGCCCCATATTTAGACATTTGTGACCATTCATTTATTTCAAGGAATAAAACAGCCCTGCCTAGATTTGTATTCTGCTCCCCTATTCCACAAATCAGTCAGCATAATCATCAAAAAAGCTCCAGGGATTGCTCACTGAAATTGAACCAGGACTTCACTTGTTCCACACACCCTGCACTTTTAGGAGAAGAGTAACACCCCCCCTCAGACATTCAGCTGAAAATGTGTTTTCGTTCAGCCATCAAACGCACACCCCCTACCCCCTGCTCCGTGTCTAGTGGGGCGTCTGGTGTGGAGCACAATATGGCCTTTCTGGGGCTGCGCTGCCGGGATGACGGGACCCGGGCTTTGAACCGCAGGCCGGGTGCGATGTGTTTGGGATGGGGGTGGGGGGCTGCTCATGAATACCGCGGAGAGGAATACCATTCCTGAAAATAGACCGTTCTGCCAATTTCCAAACTCACGTGCCACCCCCCGTGAGGCCATTCCTGGACTGAGGTGCAGAGTCCAACATGTGGATTATTTTCATTTTCTTTGTGCAAAGCTTATTTGCGTGAAACTGACAAGTTTGCTAAAAGTAGGCTGTACAAAAGGGCTGCGGTATCCGACCATTACGGACTGAATAAGAACTGTGTATGGGGGCAAAGGCTATTTGAGATAAACAAATTGCGTCAAAGTTATTTGTACAAAAGGGCATCAGTATTACTGTATGTGGAAAACTGCTGAGTTGTGATACTTCTGTATGTGGAAATCTACCAAGATGGTTTGAGCAAAACAAGGAAATTGGCCTCATTCCCACTGGCGGCCATATTGGAATGAAAATGAGGCTTGTACTACGAGCAACATTATTTTTCTAGTCCTGTGGAGATTTATGGCTGACATTTGAGTAGTAGAGCTAGAGAGCTTTGAGTGATACACAATGTTAGCTAACTGTCAACAAAAACATTTTTGGCTATTAACAGGCACTCTGAAAAAAGCTTAACTTCAGCGGTTATCAGAAAAACTGAAAGCAGGGCTTTAGGGGTCGAAGCACAGCAAATTGCTATTGCTTGTTTTTGTTTCTGCTGTATCACAGTCCAGGAGCATGAAATGTGTGTATTGATGTGCTCCAGTTCCGCTAAGGACATTTTAATAGCCAAAACTGTTTTTTTTTTGCTGCGCAAATCGCAATGGACATGATCAATTTCTGGTTCATTTTCACTGATGGCTAGCGACCTAACGTTGCGTATCACCATGATCTTTAATCATTTGGTAGCTCAACAGAACGTGGGACTGGGCTAGGGGCAAGACCGCTAATGCTGCCCAAATAGCATATGACTACACTGGCACACCTTCGAATGCTTACACGTAGGGAGATCCTCCATAAGAATTGACATTGCATCAAGTGGATGGATTTTCCACCTGCAACTCTAGCTAGTTATCAACCTGCATTTAATACTAACCTATGTCACTAGCTTCCTAGTTTATTTTGCATCCATGTCTCACAGTAGCATGGCTGGCTACTGTTAGCGAAGTATGCTAGCTCGGTAGCTATGATTGGCTTCATTGCTTGCAATAGCTAGTTAGTTGCTAGACTTGCATAACTTAGGTCAGCTGAAATGAGCACACACAATAGCAATGTTAACGTTAGTTACCTATCAACAAACCGATCTGAATTGAAGTAGCATGAAGATGAAAGTAGCCTACTTTAATCTTCAATATTTAATCTTGAACGATTGCTTAGCTAGCTAGCCTCTAGATATGTAGCAGCTAAGTAAATCTGGCTGGATGTCATTTAATGTTACTTGAAGCAATGATATCCCTTTTTTAGGGTGGAATCCTTTGAAACCATATTTTATCTTCAGGTACTGCACCTAGCAGTGAAACATTGTGATCGCTGGGTGGTGCTCTAGTTCTACGGCGCAATGCCACCTATCTCCACAGGGAGAGAAAGTTGATTCAAGATTGCTTGCAGATTTCGTTTTCATTCCAATATGCATAAAAGGGTGTGTATGTGTGTGTGTATGCGTGTGTCCACTATTGTGAAATCTGTCTGGTTTTGTGAAAATGATAGAGGAGCTTAAAAATGAGGAGCTTAAACCCACTTCTCAATGTTATCATGGCTCAGCTGAAGATCATTTTGAGAGAGGTTTAATGGGAACGGGCTGACAAATTATATTATTCTGACACATTTCAACCAGAGCAAAGGATAAACAAAAGTAATTTCTTTTTATTTTTTTGAAGAAAAAACACATTTATTTTGGTCATATTTCCCCTATACAACAGCCCTTTTACAAAAGGTAATACTTAATACATTGCAGGAACAACAGTAATAACAAAAAAAAGATTACTTGCAAAATTATATATATATTTAATATCCAAAGTACATTGCATATATAAAGTAGCAAATTCCCCCTTTCTCTGGGCAGCCATGGTGCTAAGAAGTGGAATCGGGTTACAAATGTCAGATTATTGCTTTCATGCTACATATAAAATGTTTCCCTTAATTTAAATGCACAAAGCAACAACATGAACCAAATAGAGGCTGATGTACAAAACTTTTAAAATCGTGAAATTGTTACTCATGTAGTCTGGTTGCCTCGGGTCAGTTGGGAGACAGGGAGAGAAGCTGCCTTCAATTTGGGTAGGTCTGAGTGAATTACCCACTGACGGTTGAGAAAGGGTCATTGTTTTTGTATCAAAAGAATAGATTGTCTTAAAGAATTTAGCAAAATTATTTTTTTAACAGGGTTTGTTACCGCTTTTTCTTTATTTTCTTTTGGATTGGGAAATATGTCGTAAGACATTTGGGATTATATATTGGCACTGGGAGAAACAGGCATTGTTCTCGGTGTAAAAACGAAAGCAAGAGCAGGCACTTATCAGGGGCTGTGACTACTTTGGTGGATCCCCTTCTCTTTGTGCCATTTTGCCATCTAGTGGTAAAACGAAGGTACTGTCTTTACTTTGGGGGAAGGGCTCACTCAGAGTTAGACAGTCAGTGAGTGAGTGACACAGTTGGTCCTGTTGCTGTCACAGTAAAAAAACTGCTTCAGTAAAAAGCTATTGCCCAAATGTACAGATAGAAAAAACACTCAATATAATGATGTACATACTACATATCAGTTACTGATTCTTCTCCAAAGAAATTTGCATTTTGACCGAGGTCAACTCGTATTTATTCTCATGATCTTTTAATACCGTCATATATGAAAATAACTCTGCATAATTTATACAGTAAGTTGCTTTAACGCTCAGTTGACCAATGTTTTAAAAACAAACAAACAAGGAAATAGGTCTGACGAACGCACAGCGTCCGCGAATCCGAGGAGTTCCGTTTCGTATCTTAACTGCTTTGCTTTTGTGTAGAAGGAATGTTTAAGGTGTGGTCCATGTATATATCTGGCTGCTCAAATAAATCCTCAATGGTTAAAAGAAAAGTGCACCTGACCAGATTTTTAAAATCGACAGAACACCACATGACAGGAACGGCACGTAGAGTGGAATGTGAGTGTTGAGTTAACATGGTGAACTGTATGAAGCTACCACCTACAGGAAGTGGCTGTAGTCCAGATCCAAACCCTCCAAGCCATACAGGAAGTGGCTGTAGTCCAGAACCCGGCCTTCCGAGCCATAGAGGAAGTGGCTGTAATCCAGATCCCAGCCCTCCGAACCATACAGGAAGTGGCTGTAGTCCAGATCCCAGCCCTCCGAGCCATACAGGAAGTGGCTGTAGTCCAGAACCCGGATATCTGCCAGGCTGGACAGAAGCTGGGGTCACCCACCATTTGTGGCAGCAGGGGGGTGGGGGAGGCAGGGGAGGACTGCAGAGAATTCACATTAATACCGGTCCGGAGTGCCCCCGAAAGACACTGGGGGCACAGCGGGTCCAAGGGTGACGGCAACCTTTTTCATATTTTGCAGTTTCCATGCCAACTGGCTTAGTTTCCTGAGGCCGCCCCGAAAGCGGCTCTGGTTTCTCCAACTTCCAGTTTGGATGAAAAGTCTTCCAGTTCCAATTTCCCTCCAGGGCATGAGATGTCCTCTGTTATCCTTTTATTTATCTGTGCGCCATCAATTCCAGGGGGCGCTCCAGACACAGACGGAATAAAGACGTACGGATGGACAGACACAGTGTCTATGGTGGGGGACCCAGAGACCAGCGGGACAAAGAGCCAAAGGGCTCGAGCGGTTTTCGGCAGTAGAACAGTTCTTTACCCAGGTAAAGCCGGGATCGGGATGTGGTGTAGAACAGTGTGGCAGTAAAACATCTATGTGGTCCCTTAATGCCCAATAGTTGGGATAGGGTACAGATTTTGGGAAGAGGGGGGCAATTCTGACTGGCCCACCCCCTGGGTGCAGCTTTGGGTAAAGAAAGGCACAAAAACACATAAAACAAACACGCCCCCTCCCCTCCCCTCAACACAAAAACAAAAGCATCCTTTCTTTTTCTTTCTCTCTCTATTCTGTTTTACATGTGATTAAGTAGTACTCCATTCATAAGTGGATCGTGAAATCCAGTTAGTTTTTTCCCCCTCTTTAAAAAAAAAATACATCTATTAATTTAGTATCCTTGACTTCATTCCACCGGTTTTCAGATGGACAGAGGGAAGCCCGTCTTCCTGCCTCTTTGTGGGGTTGTGGGGTGGGAGTGGGGGGCGGGGGCAGTTTAGTAGTAGCTGCCCAGGTGGGACGGCACATGGGAGTTGGGGTGACGGGGCACGCTGGGGTTCGGGTAGATGCCCCCGGATGGTGAGCTCCAATAGGGGGCAGTGGGTCCGAAGAAGTTGGAGGAGGTGACGGGCATGGAGGAGGGGTGCGGAGAGACGAAGTTGACCTTCTGCTGGTGGGCGTGGTAGGAGGGCACGTAGGCCAGGTCCGTGGGGTACTTGTAGACGGAGGACTCGGTGGGGTGGGGCTGCAGGGCCTGGGCGATGCCATGGAAGTCGAACTTGTAGGCGTAGCGCTTCCCGTGCACCTTGGTCATGATATTCTTGTCGTAGTAGTAGCGCAGCGCGCGGCTCAGCTTGTCGTAGTTCATGTTGGGCTTGCTCTTGCGCTCGCCCCAGCGCCGCGCCACCTCGTCCGGGTCCGTCATCTTAAACTCACCGTTCGTGCCCTCCCAGGTGATGCAGCCAGCGTTGGCGCTGTCCGACAGGAGCTCCAGCAGAAACTGCCACAGCTGGATCTGACCCGAACCTGGGGAAGGGGGAGCAGAGTGTCCTGACCAAAGACCACAATCATCTGAACATCCACTATCACAGCACATCCGTTATCACTGAACTATACACCCACTGTCCCTACATTGTACCTGCAGTGTGCTTACCTGGGTTGGCTAGTCGACTGCTGGTGGGGCCCAGGATCTGGTAGGGGTCTGCAGGGTGGGGGTGCAGAGACACAGAGGGTGGGTCTGTTAGAGTGCGGGCCGTGGAGGTGCGCGACAATATGCCAAAGTGGCTAGAAACCTGTAGCTCTGCTGCCTGGGGGTTGCAGGTTTGAATCCAGGGAAGTCCTCAGTGTAGCTGTCTACTTTCATTAGTCTGATTGCCCTTAAACCTGTTTTGTGTTTTAATTAGTTTAACCTGTTCGCATTCTCTGTACAGCGATCTCGCATCAAGCAAGATGCTTTATGGATGAAATGATCATGACTATAATGGTGATTATTATTACCGAATGATTACACGTGTAGATTAATATTAATATTACCTGGCTGAGGCCTCTGCTGCTGCTCTCCTGTCTTGGACATGTTCTGTGTGGCCGCTGGTGAGCCTGTGGGGGGGTTGGGCGGGGGGTGGGAGGTTTGGAAAGTCAGTCCAGCAGTAACGCGGGTAACCAGGGACTCTATCATCCCAAACACAGTGGACACACACACACACACACACACACACTGCCATCCCAAACGCCGCAGACATGCCCCCTGTCCCTGGGGCTCTAACTGGCGTGTGCTGGTCTGACCACGGCCGCAGAGAGCTGCACGTTATAAACCGACACTGTCACACCCCTAGGAACGGAACGACCAGAGCGGTCGCAGTCCTCAGAAGCTGAGGTCTGAGGTCCAGTGTAAACAGGAAGTGGAATATCATCCTTCATCTTCGCTGGTCTGCTCTGTGCTGGTGTACGGCCTGCCTTTTAATACCAATAAAATAGATCCATAAAGTGCCAATCTAGGGGTTCTATATCTGTAGTGAATTGGGCCTGGTGTTCCTCTCGCTCACCTTTTCCACTGTGCATGTTGTTCGACCACCCTGTCCGCCGGGCCGCTTCATACGAGGTGTCTAAGAGAGAGAGAGAGAGAGAGAGAGAGAGAGAGAGAGAGAGAGAGACCCTTTAACCTTGAAATGAATAAAGAGCATGGTCAAAAATATTGTATAAAATATACTATTAAAGAATAAAAAAAGGGAAAAACAAAATAACATAAATCACCATCAAAAACCAAACAAGCCCAGAAACAAGGAGCATAATTCACCAGTTCAGCGCTCTGTTATCATTTCCTCAACATGCAGTTATAGTTTCCCTTCTGCATCTGTCTCACAAAGGACCCAATTTATTTCCCATTTTCTCTGGGATGCAAAAAGATTGTGATTCAATTTGTATACAGTGAATTCCAACTTTACACAATGCATAATCATCGCTCTCGACAGACGCATGCAATCTTGAGTCCCTTGCTGCTCCAGCTCCATTCTTGAGAATTGCAGATTTTGTTTATGCAAGAATGAATCAAAGAGAAAGTGTGTTTTCTTTACTATGCCAAAGCTTGGATATGCATTTTTTTGTCATGAAAGTAAAGCACCTTCAAACTGAACATTGAGGGAGAGAGTGAGAGAGAAAGAAAGAAAGAGAGCCAGATGGATGATGAGAGTGACATGGATTGAGAAGCAGAGAGGGGAGGAGAGACAAAGAGAGGAATGAAAAACAGAAAGAGAAGAAGAGAGAGAGAGAAGAGAGATCCTGAGAGGAAAAGAGATGGACAGAGCTGGGGAGATGGGAGGATGAAGAAAAATGGTAGGGAGGGGACAAAAATGAGTGGGGGAGAGAGAAAGAGTGAAAATGATAAGACATACTGTATGTGGTTAACCTCTCCTCCTCCAAACCAGAGAAAATGTGTGATATCATCGCTGCCGATAAGTGACCACCTGACCATCCGTCCCTCAAATCAACGATCAACGATCGTATCACCCCAAAAGCCAACTCCAAACCACCACTACAGATAACCGCTATAGTGATATGCGAGAGAAAAACTCAGTCTTACTTAGATACTAACAAAACCAAAAAAGGCCCTCAAATAGATATACACTATTCCCCCACCCCACAGAAACATGGCCTGGGTTTTGTGAGTAATCAGATTGCCACAGGAAAAGAAGAAGAGAGGGTTGTCAAGAGACAGCTATAAAAAGCTCTCCCGCCCTGAGCATGGCCCACAACCTTCTCAGAATATCTGGCCGGGGTTCTGCGGCTGGACTCGGCTCACAGACCTGACAAAACCGCAAAAGGGCTTATATAAAACGCTGTGAGAGCCTAATCCATCAGCACTGCTTCTGAGCAGGTTACACTCACCAACCCACTGACACGAACATGCGCACACATACACACTCACCAACCCACTGACATGCACATGCGCACACACACACTCACCAACCCACTGACACACACATGCGCGCACACAGACACACTCACACTCACCAACCCACTAACACGCACATGCGCACTCACACACACACACGCATGCACACACACACACACACACTAAGAATATGTGTGCTGAATGCCAGCCAGGTTGCTAAGTATTGCTTTATATGAAGACTTCAAAACGGCGTGAATGTGGATAGGAAATGCTGGAATCCCATCTGCTGCTGTATGACTGAGGTCTGTACAGACATTATAGAGAAAGAGCCTTTATTCCATCGAGGTAGCATAAGCACAATTGCTAAACTACTCTCCGAATTAAACATGCAGGTCAATGTACCATCACATCTACTACTGTGACTAGAGCCATTTATAGCTTTTCACCTCATAGCCTTCATGAGCTGCTGTGTAGTAGTTAGCACAGCTGTAATCCTGCTGATCTGTTCAATCTACGTCTATATATGTCTATATCTATATCTGTATATTTATATGCCTTGCTTTGCCCTGCTGCACTGGCTTCTCCCAAACATACTCTTGCCCGAGTCAAATAAACATTTGAAAGACTTGAACCTGTTAGACAACAGTTAAAAATTCGGCAGATACTGAAACTGTAAAAATAAAAATCTATTTTCACCCATTTTCGCATTTTGGTTAGGACATGTTTAGCTGGTGGTTTTCATATTTTACCGGCACCATGTTAAAGTGTGTTAAATAGGTGTTTGACCCCAGGCCTGGCAGCAATCGGCTTGCCTTGACGTGTCAGGCTTCACTTGAACAAGCGCCCCACGTTGCTTATGGAGGGTGAAGGAAGCCGCCTTCTGAGGGAGGATGTGCTTACGGTGGGCAGGACATCCCGCAGCCCCAAACTTCCCATGCTCAGTGAAGCCGATCAGGGCCTAACCAGGCAGACTGCACTTCGGATGGCACAAACAGTAGAGCCAGGGATTCCCACCTGTCCACTCCACATGCTGTAGCTCTGCTCAGCATCTACAGCAGGGCTCTTCTACTCTGGTCCTGAAGGGCCACGGGGTGTGCTGGTTTTTGTCATTGCTCACCACTTAATTGATTAATTAAAGTGGTTGATTGCACAGGTAACTCACCTCACCTGGTGTGTTTGGGTCTGAACTGGATGATCATTTAAAGGTGATCAGCTGGTGGTATTCACTCTCTTAGAATCAGCAACCAATTAAGACCCAATAAATCAGGGGAGGTGAGTTACCTGTGTAACACCTGCTGGGCTACACCTACAGCTCTTGCAGGACAGGAGTGAATGCCACCTATAGGTGAGGTGGGCCTCTACCCCAGACCAGGACGCAAATGGAAATAAATATATTTTATGCAGCCCTTACAGAGGAGTAGAGGAGCAGTGGTCACATGACACAGATCCCTGCCTGTGATGCTGTGTGCTCTGTGCTCTAAGCCTTTTGGGATCAACAATGCCTGTGATAGGCTGCTTCAATGCTCAGAGCACAGTACAACAGCGCCCTCTTCTGGCCAAAAGCTATACAACACCAAATATAGGCTGATGGGACGGCTGCTTTGTAGTTTCACGGTTATGTTGGTTCTTCCTATCATTAATCAAATGTCTGAATTAAAGCATATAGCTTATACAGCTTATACAACCAAAGGTAAGAACAATGTCAAGTGTTGATTGAAATCAGCCAGTTGAATTGGTTCATCCACTGCATGCTTTAAAAAATGACAGAAAATAGAACCAAAGAAAGGAATATGAAAGGAAATCAAACATTGCACTGATGCCAATCATCTCTCTGTTCCACTTTCCCTACAGTAACAAACTCAGAAAACTGTATAAAAGCAATAATCACATTCAATATGAATACTGTGTGACTGAACTTATGAACTGCATTTCCTCCTGCTCTATTATGACTCTGGCCTCCTGTTTACCCCACGAACTAAAGTAAGCCTCTTTATTATTTTATTCATTCCAGTATATATTTAAATGTCTGTATCCATACATATTATGTATACACTGCTCAAATAAATTAAGGGAACACTTAAATCACACATCGTGGATCTCAATGAACGAAATATTCAAGTTGAAAATCTTTATTGATTACATTGTGTCCTTCGTCGAGAACAAAATGAAGTAAGAACGGTCAATGGAAACCAAAATCATTAACCCATTGAGGGCTGGATTCAAAATCACACCGAAAATCAAAGTGAAAAATTGAGATCACAGGCTGATCCAACTTGTGTGAATTTCATCACGACAACTCATAATGTGGCTCAGTAGTGTGTATGGCCCCCACGTGCCTGTATGCACTCCCGACAACGTCT
>JAINUG010000077.1:2905000-3242500 GCA_029706075.1 Aldrovandia affinis
CATTGAGCTGAACTGGCAAAACTCCTCTGTGACGTCATTCTCAAGATCATGTGGGTATATTTCTTTCAGATGTTCTGTGGCTGCACAGACTTCTCGGATGCACATTGAATGAACTTTTGCAAGGAAACCTAATTTTTCAGTGCTCTGCTGCTAACGCAGGGCTAACATCAATACGCCCTTCTCTGCTAACGACATCTCTGCAGAGACGGCAGCCATCTCAATCACCGTGCAGCCGGTGATTGAGGCTGGTTATCTGTTGATTTTGATGCCGGGTCAGAGCTAGCGCCCGAGAGGAACTTTTGGAAAGCCACTCTGTCATTTTCTTTCTTCCTCTTCATTTTTCTTTTTTTGCGTTTTGGCTGCACCTGAAAGCATTGCTGAAAAGACACTGCTAACATAGCAAGCATAATCTGCACTGAACCGGAAAGACTTTTCACGCACGTTGCAAGGTTTGTGTAGATTGTGTATGACTTTCCAAAATCCATCCATCCATCCATCCATTATCTAAGCCGCTTATTCCTAGTCAGGGTCGCGGGGGGGGGCTGGAGCCTATCCCAGCATGCGTTCCGGGCGAGAGGCAGGAATACACCCTGGACAGGTCGCCAATCCATCGCAGGGCACACACACCATTCACTCACACACTCATACCTACGGGCCATTTAGACTCTCCAATTAGCCTAACGTGCATGTCTTTGGACTGTGGGAAGAAACCGGAGTACCCCGGAGGAAACCCACGCGGACACGGGGAGAACATGCAAACTCCGCACAGAAAGGCCCCCGGCCTGGATTCGAACCCGAGACCTTCTTGCTGTGAGGCAACAGCGCTATCCACTGCACCACCGTGCCGCCTACTTTCCAAAATAACACATTGAAATAAAGTTTTAGATTGGAGTTTTTATCTCTAAAATATTGAATATATATATTTTAAATGAATCCCGCTGTCTGGGCTCCCCTGTGGCAATTAGACACTAGGCACGTGCCTAATTTGCCTATGACTAGATCTGGCCCTACACACACACACAACCACACACATACACACACACAGAACCGCACACATACCCATGCACGTGTGCACACACACAACCACACACAGACACACAGAGACACAACCACACACACATAACCACACACATACACACACAACCACACACCCACACACACACACCCACACACACATGCACCCACACACACACACACACACAACCACACACATACACGCACAGACACATAGACACACACCCACACACACAACCACTCAGATACACACACAACCACACACACAAATTTACACACACATACACACACCCACACACATTCACACACATACTTGCACCCACACACACTCATGCACACACTCATACACACACACATGCACACACTCTCACATTAACCCACACACACACACACACACACACACACACACACACACACACACACACACACACACACACATCCTCGCATTCACACACATGCACACACTCTTACATTCACACACATGCACACACACACACACACACAAACACACACATAGTAAGCGTGCATCTTTCACCTCGCCGCTTCTGTCCCCGTCCCCCACCCTCCACTTCGCCTGCTCCACGTGCTGACCCCCCCACCTTCTCATTTGGGGGAAGACAAAGGCGCACCTTTTGTTGCACCTCACCACCTGTCCCTCTGCTGACTCCTCGAACAATCTGCGATACAGGCTCCTCCCCCCGTTCCCCGACACTCCCGATAATTCCTCCCCGGCCTGCGCCGGAGGCCTCTGTACAGCCCTTTGTCTTGCTAATGCTCCAGTATTGTAGCCTGTCCGATGGTTGCAGGTAGGGCATGAATGGGAGGTTGGAGTGGCTCCGTCATTAGTAGCATGACAAAGGACACACCTGCCAGAGGCTGTTTTTATGGCACAGAGATGAGGCGCTCACAGCCCCTCTGTGACTTGCGGCAGAAATGCTCACCATAGCAGCGCTTTGGGTTTGTTGTTGAATTTTTTTGCTCAACGAAGGAAGCGTCTGTCGCCTTACAACACATCACACCTGCTAGTGGTACTGCTACCACTGCCACTATCCCATCCACTAGTATTACTGCTACCACTGCCGCTATCCCACCCGCTAGTATTACTGCTACCACTGCCACTATCCCACCCGCTAGTATTACTGCTACCACTGCCGCTATCCCACCCGCTAGTATTACTGCTACCACTGCCGCTATCCCACCCGCTAGTATTACTGCTACCACTGCCGCTATCCCACCCACTAGTATTACTGCTACCACTGCCGCTATCCCACCCACTAGCGTTACTGCTAACACTGCCACTATCCCACCAACTAGCGTTACTGCTACCACTGCCGCTATCCCATCCACTAGTATTACTGCTACCACTGCCGCTATCCCACCCGCTAGTATTACTGCTACCACTGCCGCTATCCCACCCGCTAGTATTACTGCTACCACTGCCACTATCCCACCTGCTAGTATTACTGCTACCACTGCCGCTATCCCACCCACTAGCGTTACTGCTAACACTGCCACTATCCCACCAACTAGCGTTACTGCTACCACTGCCACTATCCCACCTGCTAGTGTTATTGCTACCGCTATCCCAACCACTAGTGTTACTGCTACCACTGCCAGTATCATACCTGCTAGTGTTACTGCTACCACTGCCGCTATCCCAACCCCTAGTGTTACTGCTACCACTGCCACTATCCCACCCACTAGCGTTACTGCTACCACTGCCGCTATCCCAACCCCTAGTGTTACTATCCCATCTGATACTGCTGTTACAATCGTTATCCCACCCAGTACTGCCATGGCTACCGCTACCAGTATCTAACTCTGAGCACTACTGACACTGTTATCTAACCGCTAGCGTTACTGCTACCGCTAAACGAAAAGCACATTTTCCATAACTGTGCATAACAGCCATGCTTTTTCAGACAGGGGTACGCGGACTCTGTCTTACCTTCTTTAGCAGCCAGGCGGGGGGGCTGGTCAGCGTGAGATGGAGCGTTATATGATAATGATGAGCTGCCTGAAACAGAGAAACACAAAAGACCAAATGTTATTGTTATGTTATTATAGTTTAGGTTCAGAACTCAGTTCCTACTGTTGAAAATCACATCAGTTTTTTCTCTGTTCAAGATCACAACATCCCCGACCACACAAGTAGATACGTAGTCCATAGATCATTGCACAAGCACCATCTTTACAGCTGATTGTTGCCATCATCAGATATATGATATTTTATATGAAAATTCTGTTTCAAATTCACAAATTAACGTCATTATGCCAATCTGTAAAGAGAGCCGTACCCCCACATTGCGTACCCCCACATCCGCTACACCCTACACCCACATCGTGTAACTTTGTACAAATGCCTAATTCTTCTGCTGGCCTTGGGCGGTATGACTGGGCCTTCATTTTAACAGGGGGGAAATGCGGACAAGAGAACACAGGTTAGAGGGGAAAGCAAAAAACACAAAAAAAGGTAATTTGGGAATTCGGGAGGGAGATGGGAGCGAGGGACTGGGAATTTTGTGAATGGAGACGGAGAGCAAAACAAGACACAACTCAATGTTTTTCTTTTATCCTTAAAAAAAAAGAAGAAAAGCAGGATGCCTTTGGCTGGTGGGTAGAGGGGGTTGTTTGTGTTTGGTGGGGCGGGGGGGGGGGGCTGCAGTGTTCTGGGCTGGACTCGTATTTTACCGTCCCCCCACAGCTCTAGCCGTCTGCTGAGCGGAGCGTGTGGTGGCCAAACAGGGCTGCCATTGTGTGAGGTGCAGGCCCAGCACCGCAGTCAAACACAGCTCCCAGCACAAACATAATTCCACGGGCGGGAGTGAGGGAGCAGGAAGGCGGCAGCGGGCGATCGGTGGGCGGGTGGCCCCGCAGGCTGAATGTGCGTGCTGAGAGTGGGTTTAACCCTTACCCGCCCAAATGCACTGCGGACAGGGCCGCTGATAAACAAACCGGGCGGTGACCACGGCGCGATCCCACACATGAAATGGACCCCAGTATGGGGTAGGGGCAGACCATGGCACATGGCCCCATGGGACATGGGAGGTCTGTTTTTGTCCCCCTCTATACTTCGACACATGCCTTTTCCACAAAAACTGAAAGGAGGTCCCAGTGTTAATATCAAGCCAATTAGGCAAATTGAAAAACAAATTGAGAGGGAGAGAGAGAGACACACAGACAGACAGATGGCAGGAGGGACAGAGTGAAAGTGGTGGAAGGGGGGATAGCCTACTGTCGAGAGAGAGAGAGAGAGAGAGAGAGAGAGAGAGAGAGAGAGAGAGAGAGAGAGAGAGAGAGAGAGAGAGCAAAGAGGAGGGAGAGGGAATGAGATGGAGGACAGGACAGAGAGAGTGACAAGAGGGCAGGAGACAAAGAGAAAGAATTAAAAAGGGGAAAGGAGGGAGATAAAGAGACAGACAGATGACAGGAGTGAGAGAGGGAGAAAAAGAGAGAGAGGGAGAGAGAGTGTTCTTGTTCAGCCCAGATGTTTATGTCCTGTGTAAACCAAGAGAGAAACAAGAGCAACGGCCCTGAGGGTGAACGCTGTGTGAGGGGGGGTTTGCTCCCACCGTTCCCCCTTCAAATCCCTCCAGCTCAGCAGTCCAGCCGGTACGTCTGGAGTGGGAAAACCAAATGGCTTAGAGTGACACTCAATCACCCACGCGGCTGTAGACACACTCAAGCACTGAGGGAAAAACGGGCCTTTTCCGCAAACGCTTTGTCACTGGATACACTCGGTCCTTGCGGCAGAGTTGGAGGGGGGGTGAACATGTGGCATCAGACCCAAACCCACGCACACGGGTGTGATAACGCAAACAGTCCCCAGACTTCTCCTCTGACAGGCTAATTTGGACAAATTCTCAAATTGCGCCCCCAAATTGAAAGCACATTGCAGCGGTGGTGGTGATCTGCAGAGCCGATCAAGTGGGTCGAGAAGAATTGTGCGGACGTTCGGCCTGGTACTGGTGAGGGCACCACACAAAGATCCAGCTTTCAATATCTACAATATATAAGTGTGTTTGTGTGTGTTTGTGTTTAAAAACAACAACAACAAAGCTTCTGTACATGTGATTGGCTGAGCCCTGCTCGGCTGTGGCCTGGGGAAACGTCTCTGCTCTGCTGTGAATGAACTTAATGACACCAAAGAATGTTAATCAGAGTTAGGATAAACAGACACGGCCCCTCGCTATACACAGATCTGCACCAAAATGAGCGCGGGTCACGTCCGACTGGCTTTGGGAGGGGGGCAGTGACGGACACCACCAGGCCTGTAATCGCACAACATTTCCCTGCTCTGTTTTCCGGTGTTTGGCGTTCTCTCCGAACGCGAATCCCAGAGGCAATCCAGCCCTCGTCACTGAAGGAAGGGGCTCCTTATCCTGAAGTGTTTCAGGACCCCCAAACGCCCCCGTACCTCACCCGTCTGTGACTGCACTTGTTAGATTTTTCGGGAGAGGCCTTCCGGCCTGGTTTTATGTGTCCTGCTCCGGCAGGTCTCAGGGGGGGCCCTTTCCCCAGGCTGCGACTCCCCACCGGGCAGCTGGAGGGCCACATTGATCTCCACAGCATCCCTCTCGAAACTCCGACCTCACCACGCTTTCACCCCCACAGGACCAGAACACGTCCCCTCCCCTGAGGACAGGCGACGGGTACCCAGAATGCGTCGCACAGTAAACACCCCGCCCCACCATCTGTAAGCCAGACGGGCTGATGAAACACTGGGAGGAGGGATGTGCTGCCTTCAGGAGCGCTAACACTTTCTGGCCTCCTACAGTCAGCTGGCGGCCACTGAGGACCCCCGCCGCCCCACAACCAGAACGGTTCCCATGACGTCATGGGCGCAGACCGCCGCGATTCCAGGAACGGCATCAAAGGCGAGCAGTCTCCACTGGGACTCCGCCCACTAATAGCCCATGTCATAATATTTGGGGAATCGCAGCTGCGGCCTCTATTTGCACTGACTGTCGGACCCGGGCCCGGTGAAGGGTCTGAAACAAAGAGGGCTCGACGGGCGATGGGGGGACGGCTGAGTCCTGATGCTCAGAGGAGAACAATCTGGCAAAAACTCTGGACCCCGGGGAGGGCTGCTTTCCCTGTTGGTTAAAAGTTGAAGGGACAGACATCGTTTTTTTTTGGAAACACTATGTTTTTAGAAAAGCTATGTTCTCCCCAGCTGTGTCTCACCGCTGAAATGCTAAACGAATAAGTGCCCTTAAAGAACCTGCCAAGCCGCCGCCCTTGTGAACCGAGGTGGGAGTTTCCCAGACGGAGCATCATTGCATGTTATGTGTGTGTGCGCATGTTGTGTATGTGTGTGTGTGTGTGTCTGCATGTGTGTGTGTATATGTGTGTGTGTGTGTGCGTGTGTGTGTGTGTGTTTTGGGAGCAGGAGCTGAGGGGTATCCTAAAAGGGCACCCCGGGCCAGTTTCAGAAACCATATCAATAGCTAGTCTGAGCTTCAGAACCAAATATAATTTTGAAAATGAACCCTGTTTATTAGACGTGCCAAGGACATGCCAAACACACGGCTCTTAGAGAGCAGAATCATGTTGGGTATGTCCTCAAACGTTTTCTCAGAGTTACTCTAATGTTCTCACAGAACCACTCCCACGTACCTGGTTTGTAGTATTAAAGTGTCTCTTTGTGGCCTGAAAGGGCATGGGATCTAGACGGTGGTGAACATCACACTTACTTTCCCTGAGGTAATTGAGATGT
Organism: Aldrovandia affinis; assembly: GCA_029706075.1. Taxonomy (NCBI): domain Eukaryota; kingdom Metazoa; phylum Chordata; class Actinopteri; order Notacanthiformes; family Halosauridae; genus Aldrovandia; species Aldrovandia affinis. Next base: position 2,911,734 of record JAINUG010000077.1, read on the forward strand.
GAGAGCAGGACCTCGGCGTTGTAGACGGTCGTGAGCCGCAGGAAGTCATCCTTGCTCATCTTGCAAAGGTCCTTGCCATCTGTGTTCTGGAAGAGCGCCGTGTCCATCTCCAGCAGGCCATACTCCTTGATCGCCCACTCCAGCCACTGCCTCACGTGGTCATGTGACCACAGGGAGGGGTCTGCGGGGGGGGAACACAGTCACGGTCACATCAGGGGTGTGGAGGGAGGTCTGTTATAAATTTGTTTCAGGGTTTTTTCCATTTTTCTCCCAATTTAGTGGTCAATTATACCCTCTATTTATTTTGATTTGCCCTCCCCACACAAGTTCGCCGCTCGTCTCTATGAGGCAAGCTAATTCTCAGAGGGCAGCAAACTCCACTTCCTTCGAGAAACAATTCGCCCACCCACATTCTGGAGACACCCTTACGTGCTTCACGGCAAACTTGAGCCGGCTTACCCTCCCCCCCTTCCCTGGGGCGGACAACCAAACGCTGCCCCCAATCGGGGCTGACAGCCAGGGCCGGTCTGGTAGAGACGGATTTCGACTGCGTCCCTGATAGGCAGCTCACCCTTGTATCGGACCAGCCAAGATAAGGGTGCGTTAGACCATACTCTATCCACCGCCGCCGTGGAGTAAGGTCTGAACACTAAAGGCACACACACACATCCTGGAACATACACTTCATTTGTTTGCTGACTCATTGTGCCCATTAAAGACCCCGTGGCACTTTGTTGAAAGTAGGGCTGCTCACCCTGACGTTCTGGTCAAATTCCCACAAAACTGTCTCTCTACATCTGGCCACATAATCATCCCCCTACATCTGACTGGCTACACAGTTCCTCGCATTCCCACATTGATTCCCCAGGTGCCGCCACTACAAAACAGAATTGTGTTTTCGGTTGACCTACCTGATTAAATAACAGTAAAATAAAAATAAAAACAGTTATTAATTCAGTCAGTTAAGTTTTTTCCTTTCACTCATTAGTTCATTCGTTTTTCCTTTATACAACGATATCGTTAACCCTTTTTGTGTCACATTTAATGTTCACTCACTCATGCAAGGACAGCCCACATAAGGAAAGATATTTAGATATTTATTCATGCGCTCATTGGTATATTTTACATTAACCCCTGTTTACCACAGTACTCCCAGCATACATACATCAATTCATTCCTTCATTTGTTTGGGTAATTCACTCAAGTTATTCAATCATTCACGCATTCATGCATTCATTTGTACATTGGTTAATTTCCTCCCTTAATTTTCATCCCCCAGGTTTGTTCGTGCATGCTGTAATATTGTTAACCTCTCGTGGGCCAGAATGAGACCCAAACTGAGGGTCTCGTTCTTATAAACTCTGTGTATAAGACGAACTGTCAGGATTTCTGCACTGAAACCACAGGTTTCCCCCAAAGCGGAGTGACTCATTTAAAATAAATATTAGCAAGTGTTAAACTCTTTTCTTTTTGCACCCTGAATGTTCCATTATTCTTCAGTGACTGCCAAAAACATCACAGTGACACATGCTTAAACTCTGTACTGAAGCTGTGGTCTCACAGAGTGGAGCCATGTGTGTACAGTAACGCTGTTCCTCTGTGTAGGATGCAGCAGTCACAGTCCTCCCTGTTCCCACACACCTGGATCTGTTCCCACACAACTGGGTCTATTTGGGATCCAGGTACTTGTGTTCACAGACCCTTGTGAATGGACTAGTAGAGAGCAGAGCACAGAGACTCACACCAGAGCAGCCATTTATGGCACAACAATCACACTACAATAAGTGGGGATGATTACAGCTGTGACACTGTGCACAGCTGTAATCGGCTCTCTGTAGCGTAATGGTTAGGGAACTGTACTTGTAACTGAGAGGTTGCTGGTTCAATTCCCAGGTGGAGCACTGCCGTTGTGCCCTTGAGCAAGGTACTTAACCTGAATTGCTTCAGTAAATATCCAGCTGTATAAATGGATTGTATGTAAAGAAATGTAAACTGTGTAAGTCGCTCTGGATAAGAGCGTCTGCTAAATGCCTAAAATGTAAATGTAAATGTGCAACATCACACACAGTCTCACACACACACACACACACACACACACACACATGCACACACATTCACACACACACACACACACACACACACACACACACACACTCACACACACACACACACACACACACACACACACACACACACACACCACACATGCATACATAATCACACCATACACACACACACACACACACACACAGATAAACACACCAGAGACACACATACATACTGTCGAGGTAAGTGGCTCAAGGAGAGTGGTTTGTAAGTAGCTATTATGTGCGAATCAATTGGCCTATTTGAATGTTAATGGCAGCTATTTACCGATATGAAGTCTTTATGAATTTAGTCACAGGGCTGTGTATAGACTTCAGGCACAAAGGCATCAAAGGGGCATCTCCCATAGTCCATCTGAATAGTTGCATGTATAAAACAGACACACATGCGTATCTATATAGCATTAGTGTGGCATCACAGAGGTGGGGACTGTCATTATTGTTATCTCCATTTAAATGAGAAAGCAAAAAAGCACCCCACCAGAACCATGAACTGCAGCCTGCCTCTGATCCTAACACAGAGCCCAATCAAAGCTCACCTGCTGCTGGAGATGTTTCTGAACAAGCGACATTATTTTCAATCTCATTAGAATATGAGCACAAAGGCATAAATGCATCAATCATGAAATACATTTAAATATCGCTATTAGCATACCGTTTTATGGGAAAATGTTGATTTATTTATAAAAACATGTATTTTATGTCTGCACTGGCATGAAACTACCTCTTTTATGTATTCATACATTCACAAATGTTTCCCTGCTGACAGGTTTCTATCTGTACCAACATAAACTAATATGTAATATAAAGGGAAGGGCAGGAAGTCCATGGGTGTATTCAGCACTAACACTATGTGAACATTTTACAATTATTATTTCAGATTTTCCTCATTTATCTTCCAATTTGGTGACAAAATATACCCTCTTCTAATTCAACTCTCCCTTTCCCTCGTACTACCACAGTACGAGGGAGCCGCCACAGCTCTGGGACTGTTAGTGACAAAGACGCCAAATCACCTCCTCTGAGACGGAAGTCGTCAAGCCGTCGACTGTAACTCTTGGGGGCAGGCAGCCAATCGGTGCCCCCAAATGGGACTCCTGGCCAGAGCAGGGCTGGCGCAGCCGGGGATCGAACCCAGGCTGCATTGGGCAAACCGCACTAGAATAAGTGCCTCTATCAGCTGCGCCACCAGGGACTGAACTATTTTAACTTGATGCAATACGTTACTCTACCACCAACCTAGTCGACATATCCACAAAACATTTAGGAGCATCGCATGAAATATTGATCCGCTCAGAGTGAGCTTTCTGTTGGATAACGTATGAATGAGCTCCAGGTGCGTGCGGGGGGGAGGTCCTCTCACCTGCGGGAACAATGACCCTCCTCTCATTGGTGGTCATGTTTGGGGGTGGGCCGTTCTTCTCATCCATGTAGCTCCCATAGTTCATCTGAGAGCCGTCCGTCCCGCCCACCAGCTTATTGCATTTCCCCACACTGCAGTCGACCGGTGACTCCCTGCAGACAGGACCAGGGTCAAGGTGGGGTGGGGGCAGCATGGGGCCGGGGATAGGGTATGGCTGGTGTTGGGGGGCAGTTTGGGGTGAATGTAGAGGACTTGTGCATGTGTATGTATGTGTCCCAGCATGCATTGGGATCTTGAATCAGCACTCTCAGTGGAGCAGGCCCACCTGGCCTGCACACAAAGGCTGGAAGGAAAGATTGAGGTTGTGAAAGTGGTGGTGAGAGTAGAGAGAGGGTGACGTGGTGAACGCAAACAGAGAAGAGCATCAGATGTACCTGGATCCGTTGATGTGGTCATATTCTCTCTTCACGTTGACCCGTACAGGCTGGCTGATCCACTCTTGTTGTGGGGGTAAGGGATTGATCTTGTGGGGCTGTCCGTAGTCCTGCACTCCCGATGCAGTCATGTCAGGCTTGGGGAGAGGGGCAGCAGCAGCGTATGGCGGCTCGAACAAAGACTGGTCTTCGCTCACCACTGACAGCGCCTCCTGGTGGGCAGGGGGAGAAAAGGCACATGCTCATTCTGCAAACTCTGCAGACTTCTGCAGACAGGTCTCACAGTATAGCAGTACGCAGTCATCCACATACATTCAGCTGACAATGGACAGTTTGACTCATGCTGTGAGCAGCCAACATATTACACAGAATACGTTTAGTTATTTCTGTCTTAAGCCACTCCACTGATGAGGGCATTGGAATGTTTTATTTATTTAACAAATACATATATATGTGTGTGTGTGTGTGTGTTCAGAAAGGGAAAAGTGCAGTATATATGTATAATAAACAATTATACTAGGAATAAAATGACCATATTAAACAATAAAAATGAATAATAAATATGTACATGATTCATGCAGTTGTGTGTGATGCATTGCGATTTTTTAAATGCAAACGATTGTGTCTTACATATTTTTAAATGTTTGTATCATGATGAAAAGTGTGAAATTAAAATATAGGTGCTACGGTGGCCGAACGCGGCCCGATACACACGCAGTCTCCGAACACGGACCCGACACACACGTAGTCTCCTCTCTAATAACCCGTATTATACCACATTTTTACAGTCTCTAAACCGTGCATATTTTAGATGTTTAAACACTAATGTACAACATTCACAGGTAGGCTAAAGCTTCGAGTTCTGGCATGATTATGGAATTTTACAAAAACGTTTTCGATGTGACATTTTCTAGGTGCTTAAAAAGGATAATAAATACATAAATGAGGACTTATCCGTGGGTATGGAAACGTGGACAAGAAAGAATGCATGGAGCAGGCATGGACAAGACGGGCCGTGGTTAATAAAATGATCGCGGCCTTATAACGTAGTATAGTATTGAACGCGCTACCGGTCAATTTGGCTCGAGCAGCTAGTTCACCCCAAGAAGAACCCCCAAATGCCCATTTATTTCTTTATTTTATAGAGCTGATACCTGAGCTCCTCTCCTGTGTATAACCATGATGAATACCAAGTAGGCACCCTAATTCACAACATACACTTTACAATTATCACTTAACAATAACTATGGACACTTATATTTGAATGATAAGCGTATCTGCATTGCGTCTATCAAATACTGTGCATAAATTGCCTGAGCATATTATAGCCTCTCGTAATACAATCATCTCCCACCTGTAGGTTAAGTAATAACGCGTCCTCGTATATCATTGGACGTGCAATGCGCGCTCCCTTTCTGAGAGACGCGGCTACACCACTAGCATCGCCGTAAACCACCCTCTCCGTGAGTAAACATAAAATCTACTAAATTACATTTTAATCGTACATGAGGTGCTTCTAGTAAGAAGGATAGTTCTGACTCTGCAGTGACACATTTCACATGTAGGGCTACACTACAAGGAAAGAAAACTATCCCACATTACTCCCCGTTCGGAAACCCCCAAAAATGCAGTGTTTATCTTCCTTACGGAAATACGTGAAAGTAGAGTGCCGCCCTTGCCCGAAGAGCGAAAACTCGCGCTTTCCCACCCGGCCAGATCCACTCCGTTTAAAATACATTCGCATTCACATTCACACACGTTAATACGCCACGGGAAACCTGACACAAACTGACCGACACGATTTGTAATTTATTATTTCGTGACAGATTTTAAACACTGTTACAATGGAGTTCACGTCCCGGAATAAATGTAATATATATATTTTGTAATATTATTATAGAAGATCATATTTTATGTAAAGGTTACTTAGACACTTGAGATATTCTTGCAATGGGTCAATAAAATGATCAAAAATATAACGAAACAATATGTATATCTCCAAAATGTTGAGGCAATTTTTATTTTATTTGTCCTTCGAAATGTCCTGGTACAACAGACACCAGTGTGGTCGCTCTGCATTTAGTCTTGTGGCGTTCTCAAGCTCTTGAGCAACCCAATGAAAAAAATAAACAAGAAAGGGTACTGTTATTTTTGGAGTATCCCCTTCAATCCTGACTCTTGTGATAGGAGCACGTACTCATCTGTTAAATGAATGAGTCGAAGATTAAGTTTAAGCAGTTTACTGTAGCTTCCGAGTTGTGCTTGCACTATCATGTTGACAACAGAAGCAACCACAGATTGAGGTGTCAGCGTTATAGACACAAGCCTGGACAGAGAGGACATGTGTAGCTCTGTTCTTGTCGTTCTAGCCAAAGCTCCCGCATACTTCCCCAGTAGCGAAGGACATTACTAATTTGCATAATTATTTAGTCCTAATCCAAACCGAGCCAGAAAACATTATTTCGTTTAGTAAATGCGACACTGCCCCCTAGTGCACGAGTTAACGTTACGTAAAAGTATGTTGGCAAATCCCTATGCGTACCTCAGCGTACGACACACGCACATGTTCGCAGATTCGCAGATAGAGAAGCATAATTACGCCTTAAGACAAACGTCCTCCAACTATCTAAAGGAAAATGCTGTCACTGGCTGGCCTGCTTGAAAATACATCGATTTTTTATTGGCATTCTCATTGGTCAGTGCCCTCCCCTTGCCCAGTCTGTGGACCAAACACTGGTCCTGCTGAAGGAAGGTTCAATCTAACTGCAATGAACTAACTCCTTCACTCTGAGTCAGGGGCACGTTTGGCCTAATCAGTTTTTTAACTCAACATTTTCCATGAATCTCTGAGTTAATTGAAATTAATTGGAAATATTCATTAAATAAAATAAATTAATCATACTGCTTTGTAAGAAATGAGAGCGAGACAACTTAATGCTGAAATGAATCCCTGATAACTCTGTCATCTTTTAACCCATAGCAAGTGCTCTGAGCTGTTTTACATCAACCCACCCTCCCCCTCAATCAACCCCTCCCGCCCCAAACTGCCCCATCATATCACTCTCTCCTGACTGCCCCAAACTGCCCCATTGTGTCACTGTCTCTCCTGCCTCTTTGCCCGGAATGTATGCCTCTGGATAGACAGGGGGCTGCTCTCAAACATATCCCCGGTAAGGCCCCCGTTAAATCACTGCAGGTGAGCTCAGTCCTAAACTTGCGGTCCATAACTTATTTCAGCAAGGGGTACCTTTCCAGTGAGATGAGCAGAAATCCTGTGTGAATTGAAAAATCGCGACCCATGTGTAAATATGCTCAGCGCAACAAAGGCTTAAGATAAGCCTTGTTTTGCTGACATGAGAGAGCGAACAGAACAGAAGAGAGACAGAACAACGCCCAAATATCCATTGTTCTCTCGTGTCAGTTCTGAAAACAATCCACGAGTGTCAGTGGGGTTTGACCAATCCAGGCCCTTCTCAACCATGTCAATGTAACACAAGAGCAGTTAACATAGCTGCTCAGCTGCAGGTGTTTCTGAGCTTTCCTGCAAGTTGAATTCAGTCAAAATCATGAGTGTCTTCAACTCATTTCACACACTGTATGTTACCTTCCATCTTCCACACCTGGGGGAAATGTTTACCCCCATGGGCACCTCTTAGGTGAAGCAAGCTTTCGACTCTCTTTGGTCATGTGACTCTCCAGTGGCGGCTCACTCAATTTGCAGGAGATTGCAATATGTGCAGCTTGACCTATTTTGATCAGCAAGTTATTATATGAAGATAACTTTATTTGACATGCATTTAAAATGTTTAAACAAGTGTAGTATCTGCTTCTCCTGTGCACAGTTTTCCCATTTTCTAGCCAACTGCTTCATAATGTATGTTCGGCAGAAGATTTTCACAAATTGCAGGACGCTAAAAAGAGACTCAGATCAGTGTCTGGAGCTGGGCTGAACAGGGTTTGGAGGATATCAGGAAACCTTTCCCACTGGCAAATTCACACAGGATTACACTTAGAGGCAAACTCTTCATTTCCCAGAGGATGCTGGGAAAACTCTTCATGTTTGAGTAAGGCTAATGAAAGTCAGGTTGTAGAGAGCGTAGAATCTAACACACAGGACCACAGGGAACAACAACACTGTCCACAGAATACAGAACTAAAGGTATTCAGACGTAATGAAAGATGACAACAAACTCGCCTTTGATTAGAGCCTCCTTCGATCAAACCACAGTATGCTTCCTCTTTAAAGTCTGAGCAAAGAACTTTAGTCAAATGTGCCGCCTCTTTTTCCCTCTAACGCTACATTTAATCATCGATGGCAGTGCCCATATTACCCTTTATGTTGTGTGAGAAATTAGTGATCTCAGTCAAGGTCATTGTAGGGCAAAGGTCATTGCAATTTAGAACGAATATGAAACTGTATGAACATACCAAACTATTTTATGGAAGATTCTTTACAAAAATCGATATAATTATCGTACCTATCATTTTCTTACGATGCATATGATGTTGTGTTAATTTGGATTGTCTCATTGTCCTCTGAAACTCATCCCATTGCTGGATGGCTGGATCAGGACCTAGGACCAGTGATTGGATCTTCTAAAACGGTTTATCCTTTGAGATAGTAAGTATTGCGTGTACCTCAAGCTGAATATTGTTTGTGTAGAGGAACAGCAAGAAGGTTTACAACTTGTTTAATGGAATGTAAAAGCACTTTGAGGACCATTTGAGGATGTTTGAGTATAGCATAACACCCTGTGAGGTTACTGGGTTGACCTTTGACTCCGTAATGATGTACATTACATAAGATGTAGAGTAAAGAAGCTGCCTAATTGTGATGTCAATTGTTTCAATGTAGCATGTGACTGTTTAACAGGGGTGGCAGTGTGGTGTAGCAGATAACGAGCTGAGCCGAAAGTTGCAGGTTCAAATCCTAAGTGTGAAACTGCTAAGGTAATCGCAACAGTTACCTAACCTTAATTTCTTCATGAAATATCTGCCTGTACAGGTACACTGTGGGGTGTATTTTCCTGGCATGGTTTAGGTCACTCAACCCCTTAGAGGGCAAGGTGACCACCAATAAATACAAAGCCATTTTGATTGATCACCTTCATCCTATGGTGAAGCATTTCTATCTTTATGGGAGCGAGCTCAGCCACAGGGCACGAGGGGTCACTGACAAGTTTGATGAGCATGAAAATTATGTAAACCATATCCCATGGCTGTCTTGGTCACCAGATCTCAACACAATTGAACACTTATGGAAGATTCTGGAGCAGCCTCTGAGACAGCGTTTTTCACCACCATCAACATCACACCAAATTATGGATTTTTTGTGGAAGAATGGTGTTGCATCCCTCCAGTTGAGTTCCAGACACTTGTAGAATCTATGCCAAGATGCATTGCAACTGTTCTGGTTGCTTATAGTGGCCCAACGCCCTATTAAGACACTTTATGTTTGAGTTTCATTTATTTTGGTAGTTACCTGTATCTGCATGTATATGGATAATGTGCTTTAATGAAAGTGGTTGAGGGTGTCTCACTAAATAAAGTTATACAAAAATGATCATACAATAAACGCTTTTTTCATTCTTCATGAGCAGTTACACCAAGGATGAAAGCTTTATGGAATATTTCACAACTGGCAGTTGAACACAACACTTAAAATAATAAATGAATACATCTTCCCCTTCTTGCTTTTTCTTCAGCCTAATAAAAACTCAGACTTTGTAACCAGTAATGCTGGGTGCCCTATGCCTTAATGAAAAGCCAAGGCCGTTAGCCCCAGATTTAATCTTACCCCACCGCAATTTGGCATTTTGTTTAACTGCGGATGTTGAGCCAAAATGACTTATGACATTATTAAACTGCCAAACTCATAATGGTGTCAGAAATTGGTGGGGGGAAAAAGATTTGCTAAAATTCCTTACTGTCAGTTAAGGGCAAAGCACTTAGTAGTTAGACTCAATTGAAGCCTTCGAGTTCATGTATAAATATATAAACCACATGTTGTGGTGTGTTTGCTGCTGTGTGGTTTGTGCTGAGTGAAATCCACTCAGGTAAATGCATACCATTTCATTTCATGTTTCTTTGTGCTGACAAACGTTTCTACCACCTCTGAGCAAAAGCAGTAGGCCTATAGTTAAGCCAAAAGAATGAGCCCCATGTTAGGCGGTGGTAATCCAAATGTCTGTGTTTTTATTCCTGGAGAAACGTTATCTCTGGGTAGTGATTTCTGTTATCAGTACTGGCCCACCAAGAGCCACAGCGACTGACGTTTCCCCATAATTCCAGAAAGTTAATGTGCTACTGCCATGCGAGACACATTCAGCGGAGGAAGCTCAGAGCTGAGCTAAACAACTCGGAAGACATCAGAACAAACAAACAGAAATCGCGGGCCAGTGTTTGACCCCCTTGTTCAGCAAGCATAGCCACTGCGGCAGACCTGCCATCGATCAAATCAGTCAAACCGATATTGGCGGGTCATTGGTACCCATATACACTATCTGTGCAGTCCATGCGAGCTAGCTGGTGCCTGATTAGTACAGCACTGTACCAAAGCGTCTCGACATCGCCAAGATAAGAGTGACTCGGTCATTACCACTGTGGCACGTCTCTCCATTCACGTCACTTTGACATATCGGCCTCCTCCACATAATACTTGATTGGCAAGCAGCATGCTCGATGAAGATTGTGGAGCATTTTAAAAATAGGATTGTCAAAATTCACTCATGTCAGAGCACACAAACGACAACGGCAACACAACTGCTATACTTTCCCAATGCAGCGTGCACAATGCGTTTGATCACAAAGAATGGCAATGGAGAGGGTGCATGTGTGTGTGTGCGTGTGTGTTTGTGCTATGTGTGTATGCGTGTGTGTGTATGTGTGTGTGTGTGTGTGTGTGTGTGTTTATGTGTGTGTGTGTATGTGTGTGTGTGTGAGTGTGTGTTTATGTGTGTGTTGTATGTGTGTGTGTGCGTGCACGTGTGTGTATCTGAGACAATACATGGACCCTGTCCCCCTTGTACCAAAGAAGTGACCTTACTAAGCTCAACTAAGATCCTTAATAATCCTTAATTGCTTATTGACAAGCAGGAGAAGTCCCCTTAATATCATTTATGCAATTGACATTTGCCCATGTGCCCCTGGGTTCCCTTGATGCCCCAAGAAGTGCCTCAACTTTCTGCAGAAATGTATTAATGCACCATGTATTAATGCACATCTTGTAAGTCGCTCTGGATAAGAGCGTCTGCTAAATGCTTAAAATGTTAAATGTTAAAATGTTAAATAAATGGAAACATGCAGCAGGTTTACACTCTCAAGCAAATGCACCACTGCTGCTGGTAGGTGTACTACAACTACTAATCCTAGATTCCCAATTCCCAATTGCAGTAGTAGTAAGAAGAAGAATGCCTGGGTCTGGGGTTCCAATTCCAGGTATTTCGAATAAACAGATCCGCGAGACCGTTACTGTGCAGCTGTTTCGCTAAAAACCGCCACGTGCGCGAGCCAGTACCAGCCGCAGCCGCAGCCGCTAGAAGGGCGCGCGCGACTGCGTCACGACTCCGAGGTCTGCAGGGATTCACGCGCCAGCGCTACAGTTACGACTTCACAGAACTAGTTTTTTTTATTTTTATGTTCACGTTCACACGCCCTTTCGTTGCAGCTCTAGTGAACATTCCTGCCTTTTGTTTGAGGAGGAAAAGGAAAACCTGTCCGGAAACGAGATTGTGTAGAACAGGAAGCCTAACACAGCTTGATAAAACGTCCCCTTTTGATGCGTTCGTTTGGATACAGTTACTAGTCAATCAAGAATGTAGCTCTTCAGAGTTACCACGACACACACCATATTTATGTTGAGGGGGTGTTGGCATGTTTTCCTTCTGAAGCCGAAAAGTTTTTGACGTTGATATGTTTTTATGGTATTACATATGCATATGAATATTGATGGCTCCTCCTTACACACACACACACACACACACACACACACACACACACACACACACACACACACGTTTGAGAACACAAACCCAAAGAAAACGGATTACGTATTTTATTATACTTGTTGTCTATTATCTTTGTGTGATGTGCATCGTGTTCAAAGCAAATCGTAGTAGTAAAAACGTATACTGAGCTAACCATCACATTTAAAGCGATCTCTTGGTCTTATTTATTTTTGTATAAGTATTTAAATTAGTTGCCTATAATATTACATGAAATGTTCATTATTATTTCAGAACATTGTAAATGTACGCAGTATGTTTTAATAGTGTATCGTACTCTTTAATTCTCTTAATTTATTTCAGATTTTTTTAAATCGTATTTATTTACTCTAAGGTAGGCTACTTGTTGCGCACTTTGCGATCTCCACCGCGAGCACGGTCTTGGGTGAAAATGATTTCATCTCAGCCAGGCAATTATGCGCCGTCAGTGCATTCGTGGACCCGAGAATCACACCACACCCAACGCTACTACTATACTTTTTCAACCGCAAGAATCCCGCTTTTTCTGCTTTCAAGGAAAACAGTGGCGTTTCTGCTGTTTTTTTTGTTGAGAAACTAACAGACTTGTTATTCAGACTTGTTTTCCTTTCGAATGCACGTAGCCTATAGAATTATTGGAAACCTTTCGAAATATTTATCCAGACGCAACATCCTTATGATGATGCTGAAGTATAGGCATTTTGCGAAGACGCATATAGCCTAGTGTTCAACTGTGGTAGCCTATTTCGTACGCGGGGCCAAACCTTCCTGAAATCACGCTTGTACACTCACGCAGGCTATGTGCAAGCAAAACGCGTTCCATACACACAACCGCTATTAGTTTTACGGTAAACACAACAGGAATCAATGTGTGGCTTCCTGCTATGACATTATCGGCGAATTATATTCAACTGTTTTGCAGTTTATACAAGTAGATGTGAGTTTCAAGCGACAGTTTGACCACCTCTGGTTAATAAACAGTTACGTGAGCTAGCTACTGTAAATGTGTATTGAACAGGTTTAGACACACTGAGAAAGAAAAGGTGGGGAGTTCATATGTTAGTCACTGCATATTCCTACATAACTATATGCTCTAGAAATATGTCAAATTTATTTGGGAACTTAGTCGATGTAACAAATATTGTTTTCGAATTTTCCTCAAAACGTATATAAAGCGTTTCGCGTTTCCTCTGAGTGTTGGCCAGCGGTAATCTGCGTTGTGAATGCCGAATCATATGCGGGTCCCCGGGCGCTGTGCCACCGCTAGTGCGCAGCCACATCTTTGACACTGCAAAATAATTTAATAAAAAAGAACGCTATTTCCTCTCTCGGTAAATCACAAACTACGCCTATTTGTTAGCCTAGTGGAATGGCAGCGCGTATCCTAATATCCCATTCGCATTTTCGTTTCGAAATGTACACATCCACAGGCACAGCCTACTTATTTTTCAGACAAAATAACCACTTTGTTTGACTCCAGACGTGCGTCTGCGATGCGCTCTGTCCAACTGCGACAACGGATTCCGTTTAAACATTACGTTATCTCATTCCGCAACGCCTTTTTCGCATACAACAAAGTTTCTGTACAAAGGAAAAGGAAACTTCAGGAGAAAGAGGAAAAAAGAAGGAAATCTGGTCACCGCTTTCGGAGTAAAGAGAACGACACTACACTAGTAAGTACACTCGTAAGCAAAACGGCTCATGCTAAAAAGGAGGCGCAACTGTAAAATCAGAGCTCTCCCCAAAGCCGTGATCCCTGTTCCCCACCCTTACCTTAATCGTTCCGTCCATTTTGGGCAATTTTCAGTGGACCCCAACAATATTCCAAACATGACACGCTCCTGAATTAATTCCAGCGCCCGATATGTCGCGGAGAGAAAGAGACAGTTCACCGGATGGTTTTTTTTTCTAAATTTGGGAAGTGAAGTCATGACTTTAGAGTAGGAAGCTATGTGTGTCACTGTTAGCCCTGCCTTCGCTACAACGCCAGAGCAGGATACTTGTCCCGAAAAGATAAGCAGAGAAAACAATGGAAGTTTTTCCTTCTTTAAATGTTTTTCCTTGGAAATGTTTATGGAAATGTTCAAAGCGTTTTGCATACGACATAGCCTACTCGTTTGTTTTTACGTCGAATTGTCAAACTGGCTGCGAGACATATTTGCCTTTTAATAGGCTTCTTTCCAAATTTCTCCGGACTTGAAGATATGAAAACGAATTCCTTCAATTAAAGTGCATTGTTCTCATTGGCAACATTATGTCCCGTTAATTCATATGTCATATAATTTATTTTACAATTTACTTTTCTAAATCGAAATCTGACTATCTGAATCGAACTCTAAACCCTAAACACATTGATTAAAGGACATGAACCCCAGAATCCAAACTGCATCTTTGTATTAAATCCGCGTCACTGGTCCATTTGAAATTGGCTCCCAAAAGCCAAGGTGCAGAATAGAACAGCACAAATATTCGAAGCAAACTGCTGCAATCGCTGCTAAAATATCCATAAACGGGTTGTAAAAAACACATATAGGAAAGTGCAAGCTTCGACCATTACCTGTGACAATGAATTCAAATATCTTTCCTTTTCCGCAGCAGTCCAGACCTCGGGTAAGTTTCCCTGAAACACCATGAATACATGCCGAGCAGGCGCGCCCCTGCCGCCGAATTCTTGAAGTCTGCGCTACACGTGTGCCTCCTCTCTCCAACCTCCAAGTGAGTGATGGACTCTATATCTCCATAAGACTGAAGGCATATCTACTGGATCTAATAACGAAGCCCTTGTTCTGAGTTCTCCCTGCACGCCCGCTCACTAATATTGGACAGTTTAAGACACATTTTACAAATAGTCTGGTTTAAGGCATCAACGCGAATGATGCAATGAGAAATATGCTCCATTAAAACAATGAAATTAAATCTGACATATGGTTTTACCTTGGAAAATTTACCTCAGGTCCATTATCCATTTACACTTCATTTTATTATTATTATTAATATTATTATTATTGATTATTATTATTAAATATTTTCAGGAGAATATATAGACTATTGAACACGTAGGTGTAAAGTGTAACGAAATCTCAGCTAAAGGGGCCCTTCTCTGACTTTATCCCTTCCCTTCCCGTTCGGTGAGGCAGCATTCTGGAGCGGTCCACGCACCCCCCCCTCCTTCTTGAAATTACCCTCATCAATTCCGCCAAAACATTTCAGCGCAGATGCGAGACACGGAGCCAGCGTTGAACGTGACCAGACCAATGAGGTCTCAGCCTCGAGGAGAGGGACTGCAGGCTCAGCCAAACGGAGCCTGCACCGCCGCGACTGACACGAGGGGTCGGGCTGTCTGCTCTCGACTTGGGGGTCTGCGCAGGGGAGAGGCCCCCCTCGAGACCGCCACATCTGGATCCTGCCAGGGGTCAAGGCCTCTCGTGCCTCGGGCCAGTTCAGCGTGGTATAATTAAGGGAGACACCTTGTTTAACTGTTTGGTGGCGGTCCCCCTTTTTCGCTCAAGTTAACCATATGTTACATTTAGATGTTATAGTGTGGTTTACATTAATATGAATCTGAATAATCATGAAACTTTGAGGTTAAAAAAAAGGTGATTTGCCGCAAAAATCTATAATCCGATGTTATTGAGTGGGATGGTGCGGGCTGATGCTTGGGTTGAGCTGAGTTCCTAGGGTCATAAATATACATATTTTCAATATTACGTTTACACAATAGATGTGCACACCTGAGCATTAGTTGCAGTATATTCAACAATGCGCAGGGAGAAGTGTACACAGTCCCCCAATTCCTGGAGTTTGGAAGCGAAACATGTGTCTACCCGAGGGCCTGAAACGGTGTACACACCATTGTTTTAATTAAAATAAAATTATATTTAAATGGATGGCGAGACAGAGCTCTTGTGGGGCTGGGGGTAAAGGAATGAGGCATTTGCAACGGAGAGGGAAGTTGGCGTGAGTAATGACGGAGCTCGAGGCTCCCCGGGCGCACGAGACCAGTTCCTTTCTAAATGTCATGCCCGTTTCAATAGCCCATGGAAAGCAGGCCTGGATTGGTTAACAAGCAGATTCAAGGAATTTTAAATAAAAAAGGCGACTCATAAATATAAATTACGAATATGAATTAGGGAATGTTTCGGAATATATTATGCAAAATCTGCAATGTAAATACATAAAAACAATTTAAAAATGAAATGAAATTGTGATCTAAGGGTCGAGCAAATAAGTGCGCCCCCACAGTTTAGCCGCAGTTATTTTTCATTAAATTAAATCAATTTAATGTGTGGGCTGGGGGTGTCCAATGTATTGAAAATAATCAAATTACCTACATCTTTGCGCAGTCTGTATAACCTAAAATATAAATACATCTACAAATAGACTTAAAAAGCACTGGATGCATTACTTGGTCGATATTTACCAAAGCGATCTTTGATGTGGTTGGGCCCACATTCTCACCCTCTCACATCTTGTTTTCTTAATTTAACCGACTAAAAGTGCAAAAGAGTCCATCGTAAATGTGACCAGCAGGACCTCAATGGCGGCATTCGTACGCGCTTTTCAAAATAAAATCTTCATATTGTTTTGGACCAACGCAATTTTTTCATGATCGATTGGGTCCGCGTTTTCATCACCCAATCCCATTGTATCCGCTGTTTTGTTACTTAACACGTTTTGCCATTCTCTACACTAAATCGTTCTGGCTGGGTAAAAACAAAGGATTGGATGGAGATGATTTATTTATAGACATTTTAACTCAAATGGGAAACACTACATGAAGTAGATGAACAAATAAATCAAGGAGGAAGCACGTTAGCAGCAATGTCTTCCCGAGCTCTCCACTTGCCTGTGCCGTAGTGCGGTAACAAACATTTTTGAAAGGCCAGTAAACAAATGCAAGTTGGTTTATACAGTGAACCACAGGACATCTGGATCGACGCGGGAACTCGACAGTCAAACACATCCTCCCACCGCGCGCTACAGGAGGCCAGAAATCCTTCACTATTGGGAGGGAACATGGAAGTGGGCGGAAACCGTAAGGTGCAGGCTCGGCTTCCACGTTCTCCATAGACAAGTGCGCGCCCACAAAAACACACATCAAAAAGGTTTTTAAAAGCCTTAGCCTACTTCATTTTAAACTCAACACTGACAATTATAGAAAATGTAAAGATAAAATAACAAAATAAGCATGTAATTATTATAATTATAATAATTAGAATTAGAATTAGAATAATTAATTATTATTATTATTATTATTATTATTATGTATTTTACTATATATGTCCAGTGTGGGTGTTACTGCGGTTTATAGACATTGTGATCACAGGCATCAGTCACTAAAATGCATATTCATATCTAGGCTACATTTTGTTAATCCCTAAACACAGGAACACCGTCTTTTAGATTTCAATAAAGTGGCATATTCAAAGGTTCATATTCAAATAATCTCTTGAGTCACCGTGTTTAGCCATGCTAGAAAGCAAAATGTACTTTGAAGATTTTAAAATTCGTATTCGTGACAGTGTTTTTTAGACATTTCACTTCAACCATTAAACTGTTCGGCCGATATGGATCGGGGCTTCCTGCCTCGACGTTAGGTTTGAGTGTTCTGGTACGCCCGCTGCCTCTCTCGGGTAAAGGGGAGGCCAAAGTCAAAATACTGAGGGCAGAAAACTGAGACTGCTCCACACAGACCCGGACTGTCTGGCCCCTTGCTTGAGGCCATAATTAATTTGAGATTTATTTTTATTGGAGAGCTAGAGTCTCGCCTGGCCTTAACCAAACAAAACTACAGCTAGACCGTGGATTCGCTTGAATGAAGTTGAATATTTCTTTAAAACGTGTCTTCAGGCGTGCCTGGTTCACATTCTGACCGATATTTTGCTCCCATACAAAATAGCGTGGCTCAACTGTTCTATTTCTTTAAAAAAATGCGCTGGCCATATTTCTTTAACATTCTGCACAGTCATAACAAAAGGTGGACGTGATCGTAAAGCCGAACAGTTTGCGTGAAGCAGTTTACACCAATAGGCTACTCTTAACACGGTGCCCACGTGCGGATATTTCATATTTTAGTAGGCTACTTTGGAATAAGCGACGCCCTGAGTATTGGGTATCCCAGAATATAGGATATTCTAACCGTTACAAAAACAACATGAACACAGCTCGGGGCCTCCTTTATTAAACTGCTTTACCGATAACTGGATTATTCATAAACAGTGACTAGAATATTATTTGGTTATACAGTCATTCGTAGTTATGTATCTATTGTGAATTGTGAGAAGAGGAAACACAAAGACATTTGAGACATAGGCTATATTCGTTTTTTAATTTGTCGGTGGTCTCTGCTTCCCAACGTTTTAATAAAATAGCCACCGCCCCGCGGTAACACCATCCATTTCAATCTCGTGTTGGCATATTTTCTAGTTTTATTATTTTTGGTGAAACCAGTTTTTAAAAAACAAATATAAACTCGTTTTTAGCGTTACAATTGAGAAAAGGGCAGAACACGTTTTGTTCGTTTTCTTGGACGTTCTGTACACTGGCTGCTCCGCATGGAGAGGAAAAGTTTGATTTCAAAGCATATTTTCTCCTCAAACATTCCGTTGCAGCCGGTCTCTCGAAACAAATCGGGAATTGTCTGTAGGTCTCAAGCTTATGCCTACACTGAAAACCAGTCTTTGTGCAAAGCAACACAAACGTTTTGACTATGTGAAACAATCTTGGTGTCAAGGGTAATAAGTCGTCATAACATAACACAAAACTGCTCCTTTGAAAGAGTATTCAGCATTAAAATACTGTAGTGTTTTCTCAAGCACAATGTTGTATTTTCTTGGAGCAACCCATGGGGGCACAAATGGTCAAGGCAGCACATGGTCAGTGGTTCAATCTAACCACAGTGCGGTTTGCCCTCGATTTTGAGAAATGACTTCAATAAACTTTGAGAAAGCATTTCAGGAAAATAAGGTTCGATGGTCACTGAAATTGGCAAACCACAAGGTAACACATTTAAGAAAAAAACAAAACAAAAAAACAGTTGCTTGCATTCGTTACTCACATTCATGGACAACGTGCATTGTTGTTGAATTGAACAGTTTTTACAATATAACGTATAACCATATAATCTGGTTTTTATTGCATTGACAAAATGTCTATAAAATACATCAGCTTTCATTCTCCTGGACTTAACAAGAGAAGACCCTTAAAGTCAGATGCAGCACGTCAGGGCTCAAGTTGTTTTGTAAACGAGTAATGTTTGGAAGACCAAACAGGGTGACACGTATTTTATTTGAGCTAATAAAGTTCCATACATTCCACCACAGGGCCCTTCAATGATAGCCGTCGGTTTTTCAAGTCCATTTTATTTCGGTTCTGGAGCTGTGCCATGTCAAATGAAAACAGGACAGTAAAAAACATAGCCCATCCCCATCAAATTGTCTCGAAGCATTAAAGTTACTGGACGAATTCCATACCGTTCCATATGATTTGATGTGCGGAGTGTGTTTTAAAAACGTGTAAACCAGATGTCGGCTATTTGGTTTGTTTACATTCTTTGCGACTGTGGTTGAAAGAGGAGAAAAAATCTGCACGATGTCAAATATAATATTATGTTAAAGTAATCAGGGTGACCCACCATAGAGACCAAGAGATTAAATTTATCCTGACATCTTCGTAGATGCGCAAATCACATTTTAAAGCGCACGAGCATTCAAGTTGTTGTCCTCCTCCACAACACAGTAGCAACACATCAACAATGGCAATGACGTAAGCAATCTTAAAATAACGGTCTTCCTCTTGCTCTCACATTATGATGCCATATTGTGTCGGGGGCGGTTATAAATTGCAGTTTACAATGTTTGGACAGAGGTTTCTAATAGATTTGACAAATAATGTCATCGGAATGTAATTTCAATGGAAAAATATGCATATGTCACTAGAGTTACGGTAAAAAGGTAAAAGTGCGGCCCCAGACCCGTTTCCCAACATTACCTGATCGAAGAGGCGATGTTGTCTTACCTTGACGTAAGACGCGGTGTCTGGAACGGTCTGAAACATTTTCATTGGACAAAAGGGCCTGAAAATGTGTGGGTGCGTTCACCTTACAGGCCCTGAAAACACCTACAGGAAAGGACATTTATGAGAAAATAAAATAATGACCAAACAATGCGACAACTGCTATTATTATTATTATTATTATTATTATTATTCCTGTTGTTATTGGTTGTGTTGTGGTTTTTTACAAACTTGTGCTGACAGACGTACAGTAGCCTACGTAACCCCAGCACGCACGTGCCATTTTTAAACAAGAGCGTCGTGACCAGAGCACAGCTTCTCGAGACTGACGGACTGTTGCATTTCCTGCTGCTCACTGGGGTACAAACGGAATCCCCCCTCCCCCTCTCCCTTGTGGGAGTAATATTGATGGATCACTGGGGTAGCATTCTGCATCTCACGAATCACTCTTCAATTTCCAGCCCATTTCTAGATTACCTACAAGGGCCTGATAGTTGGGGGAAATTATTTAGTATCTTAGAGTCTATTTTAGTCTCTTTTATTTTGTTTCCCCGCCCATTACAGCCGTTTCTTTGCACGAGTGCCAGGCCAGTAGCCGATGTTGTTCAGAGCTCATTCAAAAGCACCACAGTTCGCCATTACTTAAGAACACAAGGGTACGTTCTGTGTTCGCAAATATTTTCACCACCTTTCTTGTTTTTGAGAGTGGTTTTATCTACATGGTGTGCTCTCGCAACAAAATGGTTGTAGGCATACTTAAAATAGAACCAAGCACGTGCCGAGAGTAAGGGGGGCACTCCACGAGCGCCATAGAGTTTAAGGGCCGTGCGACCACTTCTATAAAAATGAGAAAAGTAATGTACTATTTTGGGCCGACTGGGAAAACTCGAAAATGGCTGCTAGCAATATGCGAATGGGATATAATTAATTTCCATTCCTTATCGTCACAAAAAGAAGGAAGAATAGCCTTGACCATTGTTCACATAGCAGGCTATATAACGGGCCTATTGGTAAATTGGACCTGGAAAATTGAACCTTCTATTGACATCATCAATGCGTAGCCGACTGACAGAGCGGACGCACGTTATGGCACTGAGTGAATGATGACATCAACAACGATGGCAACAACAACAAGAAGGATAATAATAACACTGATTATACTACTACTACTACTACTACTGCTATTACTGCTACTACTACTACTAGCCTACTACTACTACTGCTGCTACGATTACTACTACTACTACTACTGCTACTATTACTGCTACTGCTACTACTGCTACGATTACAACTACTATTACTACTACTGCTGCTACTACTATTGCTACTGCTACTGCTACTACTACTACTACTGCTGCTACTACTACTACTACTAGTGGTACTAATAATAATAATAGTAATAGTGACAGGGGTAGTTCATATGTTTGTTCAATTGATAAAAATAAAAAGGCGCAAAGGAAAATTGTTCGTTCCCTCCCTACCCCCTTCACGTTTTTCGCAAAAGCTTGCCACATATTGAAGCACTTTCCTCTTTAATAAGTGCAGCTTACAAAGTCTGGGGCGAAAGGGCACCGCGAGGACGGTGTCTTTGGGTTTTGCCTCAACGTGCAATTATCGAGCGTTCAGTTTAACATTCCTCACAAGCAAGAACTAAATGAAAATAAGACAGCCACTGCTTTCAGAACGCGAAACAAGAAATGCGAAAACGAATGCATGAATGTTGCACTTTCATTTAAACTATTTCTGCTATAGCTGCTTCTGCAGGCAGCCAATGGTACTAGTGCTACTACTACCCTCCTACTATTGTTAATATTAGGACGTCTTATATTCATTCATTCATTCATTCATTCATTCATGCATAGAGCAGCATGATCTTCAGGAAACATGCTATAATTGACTTTATACAATACTTGTCAGTCTACTATTTATAAGGGGAGAGAATAGGGGTGGTAAATTGAGACTAATAAAGATAAAAACAGCATTCGTTTATTCTTGTAAGATAGATGGTATGTGCCATTCCTTTTTCCTGATCTTACTTGATTTGTAAAAAGAACATTAAAGAGTTTACATATAGATTAACGTTTTCACTGCCGCGTTTAGCTTGCGTAAATATGTTGTCATTAAAAATGGAGACCCCCCCCCGTCCCCCAACAGTTCCAGCAATAGTTATACAAATCTAAAGGTTGCGGGGGCAAATTTGACACAAAAGGCGCCTGCATAGCAATATTTAAATCAAACGTAGCCTATTTATTTGGCAGACAATGTCTCTTATTTGAGCCTTTACTTTGCAGTTCGTATTCAAACAGGCTGGCAAATTTAACACATACACGCACATACACACAGAGGCATATTTAACACAGATTGGGCAAAACGAACCACAACATTTTGAATGTTCAACAACAGAAATTCTGTTCAATCACACTGATTTTATATAGGGTTTTAAATATTTGGTTATTTGTAGGCTACGCGCTTCACTTAATAAATAGCTACACGTTTGTCAGCAAATGTATTTATCATTCAAAAACCTGAATCACACAGGGTATTAGCTATTCAATAACTAAACGAGTATCAAAACAATAACACATTAACATAATTAAGATATACGAATAGGCCATTTTTTGTGAAACAAAAGCACTCAGAGGCCTAGTTACAACTGTAACTAAGGCGAACAAAAATACAAGGGGAAAGTATACGTATAGCTAATACGTTTTAATTAGCCTACTTAATGTTTTATTTATTCAAATCAATAGGGGTGTGTCCACAGTCGACATTCTTCGTGCAAAAAAGCTGAGGTTTGAAACATCTGTAAAGCACTTTAAGGTAAATGTTGCGTTCGCCCCATAAAGTTCGCCAAATGCATCCAATTCCTAAACGGTAAAGGGGCGTACTATTCTGCATCTGTACCCAATTACTCGCTTCGGGACTCGGGAGGACAGTTAACTGAATGCCTCGACTTTCCTTTGGGACGGCCTGTGGGCCGAGTGCCTCTAGTGTTACATTTTAAGTATCTCGCCTTGCACGAGAGCCGCGCTGTTATCCATCATAAATTAGAGCAAACGTATATCCCAGAGTAAGCACCATTTATACCTTTTTGTTTGTGCCCGTTGTCTCTCGCGCCGGTCAGATCGGGCGAAAGAATGTTTTGAAGCATGCTAATCCATAGTTCAAGGAACCCGCGGGGATGTGAGCGTCTCCAAATTAAATCTAATTAGCGCCCGAAATAAAGTAGCATAGTTTAAGTTTGTAGATATTGCGCGCGCGTTCGTTCAGCTGTCCACGCGAAGAACTGGAAACCCATTGATTGGCAACACTGTACAAAATGTGCACGCGCAATTATCATTCCAAGCGGAGAAGGAAGAAGAGGAACGAGAATGATACAACAAACAGGATTTGTAGTGATGTTATTGTATGAGTACTTCGGAGGAGCTGCAGCGGGGGAAAACAGAATCCAAAACGATGGAAATGGGGTATTCTCAAACTCACCTTTCGATATTTTCGTGGCAGTTGGTAAATCTTTCCCTCAAATTATTTCCCAATTTAAATAATTAGTCCCTGTTACGAAACAAAGTTGCAACCCCGGATGACAGTAAGTTATTTTGAAAAGGCGTACGGTGTACTGGGATGTATGAATGGAAACGATTCTGTGATGCGAGAGCCTCCAGCCGACAGCCAATGAGAAACGAGTGACAAGCTTCCCCCAGCATCCTCGCGTGGGAGGGAGTCCGGACTGCAAGGCTGGTGAACCGTGAAATAAGGGAAATTTAGCATAAATGGGAACAGCGCAGTAAAAAACTAAAAGCGTGAGGTCCTTTTTTATATTTGAAAACAAGTGACCTCCCTCCCGAGTTGATAACAGGTCTCAACATATCACTTACCGCGGCGGAACAAAAGCGAATAAGTACAACCGGCTGATCAAAGTGGCGCTTCAAGGTAATTCGCATTAAAACACCTGCTGCTTATGGGCTACGCAACGCAGAGTTCCACCTAGTGCCTACGACAATGACTAATTATTTTTAAATATAAAACTCGTGTTATTTACACACCACATAACATGTTCGACCAATTACTGTGGCTAATGTAGGAATTGTAAAATTGTAGCAGCATGCCTTTTGTCAGCCAGCACGGTATCAATTTGGTAAAGAGGGCAATCCATAGGCTTCGTAACCACATACATTGTTCCTCAAATAAACGTAACCGACCATGTATGTATTTTATACAAGTCCTTTCAACAGTTCTGTGGAAATGGTTCCCAAGAATAAATCTGTAAACCAAATGTCCAGATGTTTGCCTTTTTCGCTCCCCGTCACTTCCACAAAACTGATAGTGTTCACTTGGCCTACCTTAATCGAATCGATATTGTGTTAATGACTCACTTGGGAGCTCTTGTTAAGAAAACCCATTTTTAGTGACCAATGAGCTTTTTCCGCCGCACTAGTTTTGCTATTATTGTCTCTGCCTTGTAATATATTTTTATTAGGGGGGTTGAGGGGACCTGTTTTTTGTCTGATGGTTCCCCGATGAGCACCCAATCGACTGGATCCGCGCGCCATGGCCTCGTGACAGAGACACGCGTCTCCAGTGAGTTTCCCTTTCTTGTCCCGTTGACCCCACTCACTCCACTAACTCCATTTCCCGTACAGATTCTGTATCCTGCACACAGACATTCACCATAAAGGAAGTCCGTTCACTCACTGGGAGGAAAGTTGCCCAGGCATGGAATTCCCAATTTTCCCCCACGTCATCGTTACAAGCGCTTCAGCTCTTGGGGGAAAAAGGCTTCAAATTAGTTTTTACAAGCGTGTGCTCACCGACAGAGCGGCTACAGTAATAATGGTGACCCGTTATATCCCAGTCATAACAAGTAACTTGGAAAATGATGGTATTGCTGATGAAAGACAATGAGAATCCTAAAGTTATTTATTTTACAATACAACACAATACAATCATTTAGTAGACGCTTTAATCCAAAGCGATTTACAAAAAGTTCATCCAGCTTGAGTAAATGAACAACCGCTTGATGCTATAATGTCCAAGCACATCATTCGTACGCCACATAAACAACGCAAGTGCTAAGTACAAGGAAAGGGAAAGGAAAATAATTACAAGGATTTTCTATCCACGACCATAAGTGATGGAAGATGATTGACGTGTCAAGCTAGGGTGAAAAAACAAAAACAAAAGAAAGAAAATAACCAAAAATGTATTCTCTGTTGTGATAATCCACAACGTGTAATTCATGTTGATTAATTAATTGAATAATATAAATACAGATATGGGTGTGGGTGTGGACCATACAAGTTCAACTCCGTCGTTATTGCAATACCTGGTGTGACCTTAATCATGCGAGACCAGGAAATCTGTCTTTCTGTGACCAGTTTTCCAATTTTTGCCCGATATTGTGTAAATAGGCCTTTTAACCCATTTAGGATTTTCAGTAGTCAGTCCAAAGTGGGAACAGCTATAGATGTTCATTAACCATATACTATTATTATTATCATTATTATTATTATTATTATTATTATTATTATGGTTGTATGCTTGGACCTGAGAGTTTGGCTTGGACTTCGATGTCTCAAAGCTTTTAAAACATTTTTTATTTTGATGCCAAAAATTCCTGCTTCCAGGACAAGGAAAGACGATGTGTC
Organism: Aldrovandia affinis; assembly: GCA_029706075.1. Lineage (NCBI taxonomy): Eukaryota > Metazoa > Chordata > Actinopteri > Notacanthiformes > Halosauridae > Aldrovandia > Aldrovandia affinis. The sequence continues at coordinate 2,937,276 of JAINUG010000077.1, forward strand.
AAAAACCCGCTGTTACTATAGTGTTGCTATTGATGTAAAAGTAGCCTATTATTTAGATTGATTCATCTTTATCTATTAAATTAATGTAGGCCTATTAATAAATATTTGTGCTATAATACATCCGCTCCTGTATTTATTTTTCTATTGTCCCGATGATACGTTTTATTGTTGTGCACTTCAGGAAGCATTACGCAAATCAGTTAAAATATTTTGAAGACAACAACGTACAGACAACTATTACTAACCGGACCTTTACGCAGGATTTACGCAGATTTTTATATAAATCCATACCCTTTGTAAGACCACTGCAGATACGTTTTTTTCTCCTGAATAGCGCAATTCATAATTTGATTTAAATCCACCCCTCAAATGAGGTTTATACCAAAGTAGGGATTCCATAAAAAATGTTACTACTCAAACGTTATATAAACAAAATAACCTTTCCATTGGCTAAAGAGAAACGTTGAAATCACATAAAATCATATGAATTGATTGTGAAGGAGGTTTTAAAAAGGGCAAACATTCCTACCAGGCGGTCATGCTAGACTATGCGCGCGAGGAAGTATGGGGGTGAAAAACGTCGCTTTCGTGTGAGCTACAGTTATATGCTGGGGAACTTGAATTACCCAGAAACCCTTGCACCTTTACGTTGATGTTACTGTGGCACTGTTGACAGACACGGTGGTAGGGAAAACATATCGGGTCTACAATGAAAACTATTAAAGCATGGGATAACTCAAAGAAAGCTCTTAAAAATAATATATTATATCCGCAGAGCTTTGGGCAAATTTGGTTGGTCTGGGGAAGGACCGCATTGAATTCCGAACTATGATTTACATAATACCGGTTGACTTAAATAGGCCTAATATGGTTTTCTCATTCCTCATAGTTCACTCACTTCTCTTTTCAAATAATATACAATTAAATGATCGATTTAGTAAATAAGCTGGAGAGGGGAATAACTCTGAAATACAAATACTTAAAAATAAACAAGTAAAATAGGCTTTGGCACAATTTAAAATGGTTTTCTTTTGATCTATCCAAAATCCCTTTAAATTAATAATCTAACGTGCTGCTGAGGAAGCAGTTGTGGGTTTGGCGTCGGTATTGGATTCTCCCATTGATCTTAAGTGTTAGGCAGGGCTGGCTCGCCCTCTCCTGCGAGCCCGCAAACATCTGAAAAATCTGTGTATTTAGGAATCCGTGGCAGCACACAGACATCTATGATCGTATCAAGGAGGGTAATGACGCCCCTTTAGCTCTGAAGTATAATTAGTTATTTATCTAGCCGTAGTTACGGAGAAAGACTATCTGGATATGGAGATGGCTGGTGTCCCAGGGGCAGAAATTGGGCAGGGTACGGGTTCTATTGACGCTAACGCTAGCGCGGGGACAGAAGACCTCCACGCTTGGCGTGTGCGTGTGCCATTCTGCGAGGAAAATGGAAACGTAGTGATAGCGTGTGGTTGCACGTTTCAATCAGCGGTGCCTGGTGAGCTTGGGTTAGAGGAGGCTGAAATATTACGTTTTAACCAATCGTTGATCTCAACATGTTTTATTTTATTTTTCTTAACTAACAATGAATTGAATATTCAGCCGGAAAGTAATTACAAAGCTTCCTCTTAACTGCGTCACACAGCGTTGTCTTTCTTCTCCTTATATTAGAGAATGTAAATTACAATTAGGGGTTTAGCTGAGTAAAAATCAACTGAATTATTTCAATGAATATAGGCCACACGTAGTTTAATTTCCGTCAACTGCATAGCACATTAGCTTTCAGAAACATGCAATAAAGCGAAGCAAATTTCGCAAAATTGCCCCCCAAAAAGTTCAGATGACCTGTATACGAAAATCTTGCACAATTTTCTAATGTAAAGAAAGATCCTATAGCAAAATACAATTCGAAAGCTATACCTATTGGTATTTGTTAGTCAGTGAATGAATTGCTTGATTGATAATCAAGGAATGTAAATGGAAACAGGTTGAAAATAATCATGGGTTTAAAGCTATGGGTTTCATTTCTGATGAATCACTACTGGTATGGAGTATTTTTGAATCAAATCTTGCAAGGACCATTTGGTCACCTGGTGTGTTCAAACAACCTCCTTTCCCTATGAGGTATTTACAAACCATAATTGGAATAAACTTCTGATACTTCAGTGCACAGCCATAGGTGCTCTGTAAACCATGCCCCTGGAGGGCTTGATGTTCCAGAAAGAACGTGATGTCCTGTTCTTTTCCTCATTCATAACAACTGATTTACGGTTTTGTGGACCAGAATAAGAGTTTTCCAGATTCTCGGAGTATATACACATTTGCGGGCTCTTGAAAACCACAACCAACTGTGCATAGAGCACAGAGTTTACGTGTGTAGTAACAATTTCCCGGGGTGGATCGTTTTAAATGAAACTGCAGTAGCCATTTTATGAGGTGAGTGTTTGTGAAGGTAACGGCACCCGCGTATATAACCGGGAGTCCTAACCATCTGATGCACTGCTGTGGTGAATACACACACCAGTGTTAATCCTGTGGTGAATACACACACCAGTGTTAATCCTGTGGAGAGTACACACACCAGTGTTAATCCTGTGGTGAGTACACACACCAGTGTTAATCCTGTGGAGAGTACACACACCAGTGTTCATCCTGTGGAGAGTACACACACCAGTGTTAATCCTGTGGTGAGTACACACACCAGTGTTAATCCTGTGGTGAGTACACACACCAGTGTTAATCCTGTGGAGAGTACTCACCACAGCAGTGCATCAGATGGTTATATATGCGGGTTAATCCTGTGGTGAATACACACACCAGTGTTAATCCTGTGCTGAGTACACACACCACAGTTAATCCTGTGGTGAATACGCATGCCCTGTGTTAATCCTGTGGTGAATACACATGCCAGTGTTAATCCTGTGGTGAATACACATGCCAGTGTTAATCCTGTGGTGAATACACACACCAGTGTTAATCCTGTGCTGAATACACACACCAGTGTTAATCCTGTGGTGAATACACATGCCAGTGTTAATCCTGTGGTGAATACACACACCAGTGTTAATCCTGTGGTGAATACACACACCAGTGTTCATCCTGTGGTGAATACACATGCCAGTGTTAATCCTGTGGTGAATACACACACCAGTGTTAATCCTGTGGTGAATCCACACACCAGTGTTAATCCTGTGGTGAATACACATGCCAGTGTTAATCCTGTGGTGAATACACATGCCAGTGTTAATCCTGTGGTGAATATACACACCAGTGTTAATCCTGTGGTGGGTGGAATCCACACACCAGTGTTAATCCTGTGGTGAATACACATGCCAGTGTTAATCCTGTGGTGAATATACATGCCAGTGTTAATCCTGTGGTGAATATACACACCAGTGTTAATCCTGTGGTGGGTGGAATACACACGCCGGTGAATCCACACACCAGTGTTAATCCTGTGGTGAATACACACACCAGTGTTAATCCTGTGGTGAATACACATGCCAGTGTTAATCCTGTGGTGAATATACACACCAGTGTTAATCCTGTGGTGGGTGGAATACACACGCCGGTGAATCCACACACCAGTGTTAATCCTGTGGGGAATACACACACCAGTGATTTTCCTGTGGTGAATACACATGCCAGTGTTAATCCTGTGGTGAATATACACACCAGTGTTAATCCTGTGGTGAATACACACACCAATGTTAATCCTGTGGTATACATCAGAGTGTCTATGAAGCCCTGTTCTGAGGTGGTCCCGCAAATAAAGGCGTTCTAAATAAACTGTGTGCACACGTAGAGAAACAAGTGGCGAGGGTGACCGTCAGAATGGGCACCTCCAACAGTGAAGGGTTCTGGTGGTTCTGTAATGGTGTGGGGTGAAAGGTTCTGGTGGTTCTGTAATGGTGTGGGGTGCATTTTCCTGGCATGGTTTGGCTGCACTCGTACTCTTAGAAGGCAATCCAGGGAGCATGAATGGTCACCCAGTGATTTGAAGAGCATGACACTGACATTATCCATATGTTATGCCCTTCCCAATCTCTAGATCTGAACCCAATTCAGCATTTATGGGATATTCTGGAACAATGTCTGAGACAGTGTTTTCCACTTACATCAAGTAAGGGTGAGTTTATTGGCTTTCTTGTGGAAGAGTGGTGTTGTATTCCTCCTGCAGAATTCCAGATGCTGGTGGACTCTATGCCAGGGCACAGAAAGGCCATACTGGCCCAACACCTTAATAAGTGACTTTACATTAGTGATTCCAGTTCTTTTGTTCACCACCTGTATTTAATGATGCTGGACTTGCTGCCTGTTTGGTGCCCTCAAATTGCACACTTTCCCTGGGGTACATTTTTAAACAATGCTGACCTCTCCCAGAAAACCTGAAATGGTTTTCATGCTTCAGTGACATGCGAAAGTACGGATCAGTCACCAGGGTCCCTTTGAGATGGCGCTGTGATCAACCCTGTTGCAGGAGCACGTGTGTGCCAGCAGATGCCTGGTTTGAAGCAGGGGCTAGCAGTGCGTGGCTAGTTGAAATAGACTGGGGCTAGCAGTGCATGGTTAGTTGAAGTAGACTGGGGTTAGCAGTGTGTGGTTAGTTGAAGTAGACTGGGGCTAGCAGTGCATGGTTAGTTGAAGTAAACCGTGGCTAACAGTGCGTGGTTAGTTGAAGCAGACCGGGGTTAGCAGTGTATGGTTAGCAGTGTGTGGTTAGCCCCACAGCTCATTGACACAATGGCATGGCTTAATGGACACTGAGCATGAACCAGCTGTAAGACTACACAGTGTGTTGTGTATGTGTGTGTGGTCCTTTATGAAAAAGTATGGTGGATACACCTATTGCACATAAAATACTCTGTCTGACCCTAACCCTCTCTCCTCTGTCTTCTTCTCTCCAGTTCCTGCTCCTCTCTTCTCTTGCTCCTTCTCTCTCCCTACTTCTCTTGGTTTTTTATTCCTCTCTTTCCATCTTTCCTCCCCTCTTTCTCCTCTTTGCTTCTCAATCCATGTCACTCTCATCATCCATCTGGTTCTCTCTCTCTCTCTCTCTCTCTCTCTCACACACACACAGCTGTAAAGCCTCACTTCCACAGATAAATACATAATATGCAAAGTCATGCTTATTCACCCAAAAATGCACTCATACACACATACACACATACACACATACACATGCATACACACACACAACATGCATGCACATACACACAAACACACACACATATATACACACAGCACACGCACACATTCACACTCACTCTCACTCACACTCACACACGTACGTACGTACACACACACGCACGCACGTACGCATGCACACACACACACAGTCACTCACACACACACATCACAGAATGTGGAGCCTGTGGATGCATAAAACTTGGCTACTGAAAAACAGGTTGCATTCTGGGACAGTTCAGAAATCTGAAAGTGACTCCAGCTGATAAATCCAGGAACCATTCATCATTTAAAAAAATAATAAAAAAGGGGGGGGGTGAGGGATCCAACCAAAAGAAGAAAAGGCAAAATAAAATAAATGAGCTGTCCCCTTTCATTTCTGTTTTCCCCTCTGCGTGGCGAGAGTCGTGCTCGGGGAGCTTGACCGCGGCTGTGCACCTCGCCATGCCGCGCTTTTGCAGGCGTTTTCTTTGAGGCTCCTGTCCCCCAGACATGTTCGACAGCCTGAACTTAGTGTGGGCTGCTCACCAGACTGCAAAATTCATTCATCTGTGCCTTCAGACGGTCAAATCTGGATCCAATAAAATGCCTGGACTATTGATCCAGCTCTCCGTGAGGGGGTAATGGCAGAGAGCACCCACTAGAGGGCCCTGTGCTCTAGGCTAGCGGCTGTCTCCTTAAGCGCAGCCTCTCACACGTCTCAGCACGCAGCTGCAGATATGAGAACCAGCCCTCAGGTTTTCATGATAAATGGATATTCTTCCTGAAAGCCTGTGCCTCTGCCCACCTCAGTGAATAAGTGTTTTTAAAAATATCCGGCGCTCCACTGATTTTCAACCTCTGGAAAGTGTTTTAAATGCCACCAAAACTTCTCCCACACCTGCGAGTTTGCATTCAGCATATGAGTAAAATAAGACAGTAAGAATGAAACCACTCGTGTCGTGCGAAATGCATCACCGGTGAAGCAGTCGATTTGAGTTATGCTTATATGCCTGTGATGTTTACACGCAGAACAACAAGATGGCTTTGGACTGTGACCTCTTTGCACCCCCACCCCTCAAACCCCTTCAGGTGAAAGCAAAAGTGCAAAACGGGAAACAGATTTGCATTCGCGTTGCACAAACACAGATCCAGCCAGACTAGGCAGCCCACGGGAGTGGGGGGAGTGGGGGAGCAAAACAAGGCCTGTCCTCCCAAGGCCTGGGGGGCGCCGACATCAAAGTGGGGCAAGGGGGTGCGCCGGACCGGGGTCGTGTTTGTGCACAACTGTGAGGGCATTGCCCCCAACACCAGGACTCCACCACTGCATTCCTCTCTCTCTTTCTTTTTAATTTTTAAAAATTAATTTTACATTTTTCTCACTGTGTGCCTGTTTTTATGCTTTGCTGTTTTATGGATGTGTGTGTGTATGTGTGTGTATACTTAACTGTTTTAGCTGCACTTTGTGAAGCACTTTGTGAAGCACTTTGTGACCCCTGTTCTTGAAAAGTGCTACATAAATAAAGTTTACTTACTTAATTACTTACTTACTTACTTAAAGATGCAGGGACGTGCATCCAAACTAACTGCAACATGCTTGTCCTTAACTTTGGAGAAATATGACAATTATTTTTTTCTTACACATTCTTTACACAATAGACCTATTTTTTTCTTGTACATTTGTGGGTATGTCACAGTTCATGTCATAAGAAACCACAGGAAGGTGATATTGGCTTAAAGGGCACCTAGAGTAAAAGTAAAACCCCTGGAAAGTGTTTGGCTTTTAAAGAGTTTTTAAATATGCTTTTACTTCACTCACGTCAAGCTTAACACTTTCCATGGCGTTCATTTTCAGGCAAAAAAGGTATGCTCCGATTTCCAATATTTGTCAAATGTGAGGGTTACTACTAAGAATCCACTGCTCAAAGTTAGGTCAGAGAGCACTGAATGGGTACTGGAGTCTGGCCACAGTCACACGGGCACACCTGTGTGAATGCAGCACTCACCTGTGTGAAACAATTGAAAACATTACTGACACTGATCAATACTGTCACTCCCCTTAAGGGGTCTCTGCTGTGTGACGAGACATGGACAACCCCACCGACCGAATCCCTCCCTGGAACTGTGACATCATCCACACATTAGAACAGTGTCTTAACAGAATGCAGACCGTGGGGCTCATCAAGACACTAGGACAGTGCCTTAACAGGATGCAGACCGTGGGGCTCACCCACACATTAGAACAGTGCCTTAACAGGATGAGCCACCCAGCAGTCCCGAAAAAACATATATTTTGTAATAGGTGGTATGGCTATAGTGTATGGTCTTGCAGAAGACTTGCTTGCATATCCAAACATAATCTGGCACTACTGTTCTGTTCCTGAGGTCTGAAAATTACAAGCAAAATGTTTTTTTCTGTGCTGTGCAAGTCTGCCGATTGAGGGCGCAGTTGAGCTGAGAAACCAACTGCGAACTCGTTTTCGGAAATGCTGATGCAGTTTAGAGAGGTACGCTGACCAAAGGCTTGATGCCATTGCACTTTAAGAACAGAAAAAAATGCTCCTTTGAGCCATATTGTTGGTATTGGTTCATTGAAATACATCCCACAATTCCATAGTCAATCACACATTGTCATTATGAAACAACATTTTTCATATCTCCCATGAACAGCTGATGCTAGAGGAAAGTTATAATCCATTTTAAAAAACTTTTATGAGCAATCTGACGGAAATGTCCAGTAATCACTTTTGACGCTTAAGAAAAAAGATGTATGTGTCAGAGTTTCCTCTGGAACGCTGTGTCATGTGTTAGCAACCATGTAGGTGCAGATGGAGTTACATGTAGCTGCCAAAATATAGGAAACACCAACATAAAGTGGCTTTAAAAATAATAAATAAGATTTTTTCCCCCATTTCCCTCCGAATGTTTAGCCCCCTTTTTTCATTTACCCCTCTAAAGTGTCTTAATAGGACGTTGGGCCACCATGAGCCACCAGAACAGCTGCAATGCATATTGACATAGATTATATAAGTGTCTAGAACTCTATGTAACATTCAATGGAACTATGGCTGCAACACTATTCTTCCACAAGAAATTTCATCATTTGCCGTTTTCTTGATGGTGGTGGAAAATGCTGTCTCAGGCACCAATCCAGAGTCTCCCATAAGTGTTCAATTGGGTTGAGATCTGGAGACTGAGACGGCCATGGCATATGGTTCATGTCGTTTTCATGCTCATCAAACCATTGAGTGACCACTCATGCCCTGTGGATGGGGCATTGTCATCCTGGTAGAGACCACTCCCATCAGGATAGAAATGCTTCACCATAGGATGAAGGTGATCGCTCAGAATGGCTTTGTATTTCTGCCATTTACCCTGCCCTCTAAGGGGTTGAGTGGATCTAATCCATGGCAAGAAAATGCACCCCACACCATATAAGCCAGAACCCTTAATTTACTTACGGGTTTCCTTTATTTTGCCAATTGCATGTACATGTCTGTGAAAGTCAGTGGCATTCATGTCTAATCAGGTTTCTCAGGGGCTGATCCAGCACCAGGACCTACAGAGATTCTGTACACATCCAATCACAGGCTCTAATTACGCAGTTAGGAACCTGGCTTGGAGTGATGACTAGGGGCTCTCTTTGAACATCACTACTCTTGAGTGCGATAGTTTCTGTCATTGTCTGTGCACAATGGACTACTTCTACGGAGAGCAAAGAGGTGATTCAATTAAAGTGAGCTAAAATAATGACATTTGAGTTGGGCCACTGGATCAGGGGCTTCATGTTTTGAGACTGACGGAAAGAGAGCAGAAAATCAGTGGTTTCCAATCAACTGATGAAGACCTGGAAGCTTCGACAAGGATCAGAAACCGGTGATTATCCGGCCATGTCATCCACACCCTACACTGTATGGAATATCAGCTTCCTGTCGAACGCTGCCGCTCAAAGTAAACTTTTCGAGAATGATTTACAGAGGCTTGGTCTTGCAAGTCCAACAAAACACTTCCTGGGTTTTATTTAGCCAGTGGACCTTGCTGGGTGTGTTTGAAACATTCAGGTGTTTAATTTCATGTGTATTATCATAGATTGTACAGGTTAAGCAGGTGTCCAGATCCTGCATCCACTCTGTCATCCCTGCCTCTTGATCACACGAGTGACAGGAGTGTCCAGCACAGTACATCCGTTGCTGCGGTACTGTACTTAAGTACAGCCCCTTCACCAATGTTCATGAGACGCATCAAATGGTCTATCTGGGCCTCGACGGTGGGGGGTGATGGAGTGTTTGGTGTTAGAACACGGAGCGGAGTATCCAGTGGGTCTGTGGAATCTGTGGTGTGACTAAGCACCACAGAACTCTGAGTTGTCCCGCTATGGCGTTTTAGAGGAGCGTTACCTATAGGCTTGAGGGAGATGAAGTAAGCCAAAGCATTCTGCTAAAGCGCTTTCATTATTCAGTAAGGGTTCACTATGTGACCTGTGATGCACCCCAAGTAGGTGTTCTTCTTCTTTCTTTCTTCTCCTCCTTCTTCTGTTTTTCACCATGCTTGTGTTCCATTCCGAGGAAGAGGAAGTTAGGAAATGAATCATGAAGCAATGGGGTGAGGGTAGTGCTTAATTCATTTTTATAACATTATGTTTCATGTTACAAAATGTTTCATAGCATTTTATAACATAAAATAACTTCAATTATTTTTATGACCATAAAGCCATGGTGTGACTGTGGTGTGGTGGAGGTGGAGGCTGCCTACTTCGTCTGTGGCAAAGGAGGGGGTATCGTAGGCTGTCCTGTCCCTTGTGTGCTTGTGTGGAGGGGTGCCAGGGCGTGGGGGGGAAGGGGGATTTATGGCGGCCTAGATGAAACATGGGGCCTTGAACAGAACTGACCGGCGCTGCTGATAAGACCACATTTACAACCAGTGACAGAGACTCAGAGGGGGGAGACAGCAGGAGGGAAGAGAGAGACAGAGAGAGAGAAAGAGAGGGGGAAGAGGGGGTGCCGGCTGTTTCCTTACAGAAATCACACACAGGGTAGGCTTTACATCTTTAAAACCTCCGCTCCATGGCGGGCTAAAAATATCTCAGGGGCTGGGTTAGCGAGCAGTGCTAGGGAGGGTTAAGGCCACATAGAGCTTCCTATGATTGTAACACGGTGATGAGAGACAGGGGGTGGGTTTGGTGCTGGGGGGGTGATTATTTACACAGACATGATCTGCCCCCAGAAGAACCAGGAACCCGAGCGGCAATCGGGCGATTAATTACAGGAACGGCTCCATAAACATCTCTCGGATCCAGGCTTAGCGGGAATGAATGGGAAATTTGGGTGAAAGGGCTGTTTTGCTGCTCTCTGGCTCTGTGTGAGCAGGCTCCACCCCCCCGCTGTGAAATTAAGGGTCATTTTTATAAAAAGTCATAGCATTGTGGATCAGATCCCCACCCCCCACACCAATCATTACCACCAATCTTTTCTGTCCCACAATGTCCCATAAAATCATTTGACTTGTCCTGCATTTACGCATTTAGACTGCTTGAATGCGGTCACCCCCCCCGCCTTCCCCAGACCTGGATGCTCTGTACCTCTGTTTAACAGCAGCTCCCCTGTAGGTGGCGGGAGGAACTGACCAATGCTCTGGGTGCCATGTTTGTGTCAGGCAGCAGTAGAGTCTACTGTGGAAAGTGATTTTTGGAGCATGCCTTTAGGGCAGGAAGGTTCCTCTTGCTTTCACCTTTGTTTTTGTTGGGCATTAACCTGCCCCCCACCCCCCCTCATCTCTGCTGTGTCCTTCACCCCCCCACCCTGAGCGTTTTGCCCTTCATTAATGAGAGGGTAGCACAAGGATCCAGCACCCTCCCTTCCTCATTACAAGACAACAATCTTGCTTTTGAGTTTCTAATCAAGAGCAAAAGCGAACACGGGGCTAAACGGAGGAGGGGGGACGGCCGTTTATTTTGGAATATTATCAAGGGATCAAGGGCATCTCCACTAACCAATGAGCTGAGGCTTCTCTCCTTCCTCTCTTCCCCCCGCTTTTCTTTTTTCACCTTTCTCCATCCCCCTCTCGGTCATGCTTAATTTTTCTATTTCTGTCTTCATTCTTTGGCGTGTTTCACTGTTGGTGTTGTGTGAGTAGAAATAAAATGGCAGATTTACAGGTTATTACTTTAAATCACAAAGCTGTACAAAATATCAAAGCATGTGATTTTTTTTAATTAGCTAAATGTTGATGCAACAAGAGGCTCTGCTACCTGCCAGAACGACACAGCTGGAACCAGGAACAGGTGCGTCAGTGACATCACAGTGACATCACAGTGACTCTGTATCACAAAGAACATAACTACCTGGGCAGGTAGCCATTTTCTTTGCATTTTCTTTGCATTTTCCATGCTTTGTTTTTGTTTTAGCATTTCCACTTGTGGTGTCCCCAGGGGTTGGGTGACACTCACGGACCTTGCAGAGGGCGTAGGCAAGTTCAAGAACAAGGAGGAGGCAGTATTCAAAAACAAAATGATAATTTATTTAGCTACTACTGACAAACACAAAACAAAGGGTGCGGTCTTCAGGATAATACAAACACACAAAGTCCGCAATCCTTATCGTTGTCAATGTCCAATCCAATTCCGTTATCCAAGTCAGTTCCGCAATCCAGTCCGTAGTCAAAATCCCAAAGCAATCCAATTCCAAACACACACAAAAACACACTCCAACACTCTTTCCAAATCCTGGCTGGCCAAACGACTTCACAGGTATTCACTCTCTCTTCAAACAAACACAGCAACTCCTTCCAAAACACGTTCCTACTCCTCTCCCAGTGTAGTGGGAATCAGCCCTTTAAATAGGCCTTGAAATGGCCTTCAGCTGGTCGTTAGTCCCGTTGCCTTCACTTGGCTCAGGTGTGACTGTGGCCTGCTGGGAAATGTAGTGTTTCCTGGCTCCCATGTGTTGTAGGCCAGGCAGCCATTTTGTTGTGCAGCCCCTTGGGCTGCCACACACTCTACAAAAATGATATATAAAAAAATAGGAGAAAAAACCCACTTTTATTTAATTTTAATTGCCAGCCTATTTATCAGAAACCTGTAATGACTTTTTTTCATTTTTATCTGAAAATCAAAAACTACAATATTTAGAAAAATTACCACTTTAAAAAGTATTGCATGCCCATCTGTCTCCCTGTGATCTTGGTGGCCTTTAATTGTAACGTGGAGAAACTACCCAAAGACCCAAGGCTCCCTACACACAGGAGCTCTGTTCATTTAGGTGGTGCCCTTGGCTATATGTCATTGCATTTAAATTCAACCAGCATTTGAAATGATTCTGGGGAGAAGTATTTTGTTGGACACACCAAGAACACAACAAGCAGCAGAACCATGGCCCAATTCCATTCCAGTAAATTTTGTTCATTTTCTCACATCACTCGCTGTCCGTACCTGAGGGTGTTTCAGCTTCAACAGTGGAGGGATGCTACTCTCAGTGGAACACAGAGCGGTGTATGTGGTGGGTCTAAAGAGTCTGTGGGACCACCATTGGTCAACCTTAGGGTTACCATTAGTCAACTGATTCTTGATTCCTCATTGGTCAACATGCATCATGGATGCCCAGTTGTGTTCTTCCTATTGGTGGACACGCAGTACTATGCTTTGAGTGTCACACTTAGACTTTGGTCTGCAAGTGAATGACATGTCTCAGGCGTTGTTGGTGTCGTTTTGACATATTGAGTTATATGAGAGAAGTTATGAAACATATTGAGACAGCCAAATGCTGCAGAGCCCCCCCCGCCCCCCAGTCAAACAGTGCTCTGCTGAGTGCTCCCAGAATATCAGCACGGGGGGGTTGGGGGCAGGGCTGGGGGGGGTTACTGACACGGCATCCCAACATGCATTTCTGCGGAGCGGCCCCCACAAGAGCCACTCTCAAACAGAAGAACAGTGTCCCGGGCTGGTCACGACGCAATGCTCAACATGAAACATCTGGAGCCCTTTTTCTGTGATGCTCCGAGGCTACAAGGACCCAGGGATGTTTGTCTGATTTAAGAGCTCTGTTTAGAGCTGTTTGGACAACTCACTGAGGGGATCGGCGCCTTAATTAAAGATAATATCAACTCCTAATATCTCTACCAACAATTTACTTTCACACAGTGTAACAGGGTCTCTGCTCGCTGGACAGAGGGGGGTATGGGAGCCAGACCCTGGGTACTTAGCTCTGAACCAGCCGATGGGGTCAAGATTTCCCCGTCACCAAAAATCAAGGGTTGCCAAACTTCTAGTTCAGGACCTGCTTAATGAGTGAATTATTTTTGTCTGAAACTACCTCACACAAAAATGTAGCCTAACATATGGTCGAACTTGATATAGATTATACATCGAAATGATAGTGTGTATGCTAGCCAGTACTGCGTTTAGTTTGATTAGTGTGAATGTTTGTGGATAGGCTGATGTGCAGTCGCTTATGTGTTTTTCAGAATGCATCCCATAATCCCAAAATGTCGGACAAAAATGGCGATGTTGAAATGGTTCAGGAGAGAGGTTGAAACTTCCCGCCCAGGGGTCAATAACCTAGTGAGCAACTCGTTCACGCAGCGCGTACCACTGTCATTACCACCGTGAATACAACACCAATATAAAGTTTTGTTCAAATCCGACAATACACTAAAAGGCAAAGGGTCACTTTCTGTTTTCTGCGTGCAGACGAGTTTTATTTCCACTGCGCGCACCAGTTTCATTCGCACCACGCGTGGCAGTCATTCTCTAGGTTATTGAACCATGCTCGATTTCTGATATAATTATAATAATATGAATGATGTATAACTCACCTACACCATCACCAATGTGTAGTAGCCTACCCACTACGTAATGCAAGGCAGCCATTTTGCCACCACTTTTTGCCTCACCACGAATTATCGAGCCAATTATTAGTGATGATGATTTTTATTGATTATTGATGATTAGATGTCAGACTGAAAGAGCCATGGTGGGAATTTGACCTGGGCACCAGTGGACCCACTAGTATTTGCAATATGTGTCATGGGATCTTGCACATTCTACATCGGTTTAATGTTTAATCCGAAATCTATCACTTAAAAGCCATCACTGGTAGGTTAGAAGACCTGCCATGCACAAACCGTTTTAAGAAAATATAAGGGTAATTGAGACCTGGGTTCTTTTTTCCTTTTGAGTTTTCCTTTTTTTACGATTTGTATTGCGAAAAACGGTGTCACGGCTCACTTTTACCTAAAAGGAGTTCCAACAAAAATATTTACACTAAGGCTCTCAATCACTGATGGATAGTAGAGAGCGAGAGAGGGGGGGAAAACCGCTTCCCCTCTTTTTCTAAATCTAGCCTGGCGATCAGAAGTCGATAGTGTCATAAAGCATTATATCCTTGCTTTATTCACTGCAACGGGGCTTTAATCTAAAAATACCCTCACTAGAAATAAAGCAAGATTAGGCTCTACCTCTCAGAGCGCGCGACTCGGAAACTCGGTTCCAAAAATAAACCCGCTCATAAAGAAGTCGTTCTTTGTAGTCGGCGGAGAAACACCTGTGGGACAGGCTCTTCTGGGGAAGCATTCGGGCAACGTATCAAAGAACCTCCGCGATCCTCCCGAAAGAGGGGAGTGGGAGGAGGAGAATTACCCCCCCATCCCTCCCTCCCACTCACCCCAGGAACGCAGAAAAAAGCAAACAGCAATCGGCGCCCGCGTTAATAAAAATCCATTAATTTGACCTGACAGAGGTATCTTTAAGCCCAGTCTCGCTTTCAAAGTGAATGGAGTCTAAATAATAAGATCTCTCAAAAAAATACATAAAAATGGTTGTAAAAGTATCAAAATACTTTTGGGGAAACGAAAATACTCTAAGAAAGATAGGAGGAGATCTTGAGAGGAGAGCGCATAGTCGTTATTCAAGTTTTATTTGTATCTAGAGTCCAGTTAATGCAGCCTGCAGAGTATATTTTGATCTTCAATGCCGCCTCTCAGGTGGTCAAATCATCTCCTGTCCAGAAGAGTGGGTGAACGGTGGGTGCAGACAATCGAATAAATCTGATGTTTGGGTGAGACCTTATATTAAAGTCTAATTATAATCAATAAACATTAGTAAACATACATGAAAATGCATGTTTATAATGGAACCTTAACAAGTGTTGCCCCTATTTGCAGGCTACATTACAAATATAGGATAGGCCTATTTTAATGAATTTCCCAGACTGAAAAAACATCCTGTGTTGTTTGTGCAGCCCATTGTAGCGTTGGACTCACTGGACAATAAAGAACGCTTTCTGGATAAGAATGCACATAACAGCTGCACAAACGGAACGAAGTGTCACTGAGCCTGCGCTCGGAAGTTCATATTCCTATTCCTGTGTGCTGTCTCAAGACAAATCTTCCCAAACAGAACAGAGCATACCCGAAACACAGCCTTTCCCTCCTGGTGCACCGTGGTGATGTACCCTGTTGTAGAATAGACAGCGGAATAAAAAATAGTTGCCGGACCGCATTTGACCGCAAGTTGTACATTGTACAGATGTAGCCCACCTTGCGCCGCGCGCTCAAGGTTACACATATTACACGGACCGCCAAGGAACGAGAGACTTCAGACTGACCTATGATAAAGCGGCCTTTTGAGCGATGGGTTTTAATAACGGGATTGTTCTTGGCTGTTTAGTGTAAAAGCGTGACCGCGGGCGATCGGGGGAGGAGGGAGGGAGCGAGAGAGAAAGTGAGTGAGACCGACAGGAGGGGTACGGAGAGGTGAAAGACACGAGGCGAGCGATGAGAGCGGAGTCATGCGGAGCAGGAGTGTATCGAGGCCTACGCCTTTGAACTCGCGAGGTCGGCTAATTGAAACAATACCGTGGCAGAGAGATCTGGATCGCATTCATTCCCCTTGATTCAATTTAGCCTGTCAGAAGGGAGCACCCAGCTTTCCGCATGGCAATAACTCTTACCCCATCTCCTTACGCCCCTAACTCTTACCCCATCCCCTTACGCCCCAGCCGTTCTACCCATCTGCGCCCTCCAAACCCAGCTTCCTGAATTTTTTTTTTTTTAAACATTAAAATTTGCAGACAAAGACTGGACTCCACACAGCATGGCCTAACCTTTAGAGCTTTTAGATTTAGCCGAGAACGGCTTCTTCCAGGTTTGACCGCGCACCTTTTCATTCAAAGTAGTTTGACTGGGGGGTCAGTGAGTGTCCGCAAGGTCACAAGGTGTTCTTTGGGCTGCGAAGTCCTCATCTCGACGAGGAAATGTGCTTATTTTTTGGCGTTCCACTTTTGTCGTCGTTGCCTGCATATCTTGGCTCGCGATCAGCCTTGCGATATTGTAGATTTCACGGCAGAGGGCTCGCGCTTCTCATTTCGCACAAGACCGCTTTAGACACAAGCACTGCTCTAATCAGCGTCGCACATCCTCGACTCTCACTCCGCCCTATCCCGAAGGCTCCGGCGAGCGCTGCAGAGATGAACAAGTGCGCAATGTTCATCTCCGCATTGGGCTCTGGAGCGGGCGGTGTGCCGGCGCTGTTTGCACGGTTGCTATGACGCCGTGTGCTTGGTAAGCACGTCGTTTCTCACCTGGGGAGCGGGCTTTCTGTACACGAGGCCTGACCCTCCACTCCATCCTCATTGCTCCCTGACTAGTCTGTAGTGTAATGGTCAGGGCGCGTCAGAGAAATTCCTGTCATCGGAGTAACTAATGTTTTTCCTTCCTTCACGTCTTTATATTTAATTTGTTCCCGGGCCTGTTTCAAAATAATGAATCAACGTAAATCCACGGTGTGTGTCGGGGTGTGGCGTGGAAAGCCACGATCCTTCCCTTCTTCCCGAAACGCGTGGGTGTGTGTGATAGCAAACTGTCTTTGGACTTGGGAGCAGTCGCGCACATTCAGTAGGCTATGTTAAGATTGTGTTTCGACACCATAATTCGCTAATTTTATGCGGTTGAGGGGATCACTTACTCCGCGAGGTCATCTATGGCCCCCTCTTTCATTACACGAAAAATACTAGATCATCACCCATTTCTGAACTGAGCGGCTCTTGGTCTATATTCATCAACGATTACGGTTTTATTTTCATAATGCCGTTTTGTTGTGTGGTAGGCTACTAATGTATCATTTTGTCCCTTGGCGCAGCTATGCAACCAAAGCAAATGTGTAAACCATGAAGAAGCGATCTCCACGCCAATCTCACAAAACCTGGCCGCTGAGATCATTTGCACTTTATCAGGATTATATATTTTAACCAAAGTCCCACGATGGCATTGGAGGGTTATACCTTGGAAGATTTCTACAGACTGTCTTTCCATGATTTCAGTTTCTGTTTAATTTTGAACGACGCTCCACCTCATTAAATTAAAATGAAAAAAGAGAACCCCTACACATATGGTTTGGCTAAAGCTCGGACGATAACATTCAAAGAGATGTCATCGAATAATTTATGGCCGCTTCACACAACACCCTGTTCCAGTCTAGCCCATGTTAAAACGCTGACACGTTCTTCTTCATATTTTAGGGAAAAGCCCAAATCGGTTTTTGAGTGGACCCCTGTAATTGCCGTGGGTGGGACTAATCGCGAAAGTGCGCCTTCCCGTCCTGCTCGCAGTAAACGCTACAACTGGCAGGTAGAGCCGCAGTCTGCTCCGCCACACAGCTGTCAAGAAATCAGAGAGAGAGAGAGAGAGCCAGCAGCGAGCTACTCAGAGTTTCACTGTCAAGCAGAGGTAGGCTACGTTTCCGGTTTTATTTATATCATTCATAGCATTTGTATGCTATCTATACAAACTGTATTTGTAAGTCGTATAGAGAGATAAAATGAACGATGTATGCATGTATATATATTTTTTTAGATTTTGAAATGATAAAAACGACGTTTTTGCCATAAATAATCAGCGGTTGGGGTTTCAGGTTGAAAGGCAGGCTTTAAGTTACTGGGTGCGCTTCTTAAAAAAGGGTTGGTGTTTTGGTTTGCGCGTGTATTCAGACGGGCTGAACGACTTAATTCGATTAGATGAACCGAACATAATTTGAGTAATGTAATTTACAGAAGATATTTGACAAAGGAAGAGGTTGGCTCGCCTATCACAGACATAAAAACGATCCTTTGCCTACCGCAAATTACAAGTGTGCCTCATCGCAAGAAGAAAGGACAGTTTCTGTATAGGTTTTCATAAGTAGCCAGTTTTTTTTCTTAGAATAGGTCACATTCACTTAGTGTGGTTTCATTAATTAACTTCATTAAACGCTTATTTAAGCTTAACTCGGTTATGAGTAACCTGTTTATCAATAACGCAAATTATTTAAAAGTAAACACAATATTATTGTTCTACGATGGCTTTTATTTCTCCGACCTAGTGAATCCACCTGTACATGTGTAATAATTATATCATACAGAGACGTGTTTCGTGTTTATTACATTGTTTAATGTTTAAAAGCAGATTCACATGGCACAGACTGGGTTCTTCGCATAGGCTTTTATGCAGATTTTTAACAAATAATTATTTGACGAACGGATACCAATATATAAAACGACCATCATTTACTACATTACTTTTAAAAGCGCCTAGAACTTTGCATAATGTGAAATCTCGGGTGCAAATCTCGTTGAGCACTTTACGGTTGAGCACACTTGTGTAGGTCCATATGTGTTTTTAGTTTTTTTAAATTGTCTTTCTTAAAGGAAAAGCACACAGGATAGTAAAATCTCTGTTCTGTCAGAACTCCTGCACAGTATTAGTCTCCCATTCTGCACTCCAGTTGTCACTGTTGATGCTCAGACAAGGAAACAGAGATATAGTGCCACGGTGGGGGTGGGGGGTACACACACTGAAACTTCCCAATATAAACAGGCCTAACTTCATTGGATCTAGAGAGAGCAACACCAATAATTTTGATCTAAGATAATGCATGCATTTGGGTGTGGTGGCAATTAGTATTTTTTCTGGTTAGCTTTCCTCAGACCGATGTATGTGTGATAACAGGCTGTATTAGTGTGTCAGAATCACAACCGTTAAAATGGAACAGACATGCACTATCACTTACTATAGAGAACTAAGAAAATAAACTCAGCGACTTCTCCTAGAGAAAAACAAATCGTTTGGAGGATCAGATGGATTTGCATTTAGCAGATCCACAGGTGATGAGCTAAACTTTCACAAGCATAGGTACCCAGTTAACTGTCTTTCTGTGAAGCATTAAAATGCACCTAGCTTTTTTTGTAATGAATAAATATGTAAATATCCCCCAAGGAATATTATTGGTTGGAAATACCAATCGCAAATAATCCAGGGTTGCAAGTTTCATTCCATTGCTGTGTGCTTTCAAGCTTTATCAGATGTGAAATGACACGTTAATGATTAGTTATTTCAAAGAAAACTCCAAGGTGCTCTGAGAAAAATCACGGGAACGTTGGGGGACTGTTAGGACAGCATTAGGAGAGCGTTGGTAGAGCGTTAGGAGAGCGTTAGGAGAGTGGTAGCAGAGTGGTAGCAGAGTATTAGGAGAGCGTTAGGAGAGCATTAGGAGAGTGTTGGTATAGCATTGGCAGTGTTAGGAGAGAGTTAGGAGAGAGTTAGGAGAGCGTTAGGAGAGCATTAGAAGAGTATTAGGAGAGCGTTGGCAGAGCGAGTGTTAGTTGAGCGTTAGGAGATTGTTAGTTGAGCGTTAGGAGAGCATTAGGACAGCGTTGGCAGAGCGTTAGGAGAGCGTTGGCAGAGCGTTAGTTGAGCATTAGGAGAGCGTTGGCAGAGCATTAGGAGAGCGTTTTAGGAGCATTTTCGCTGCCACTCTGGCCTGCTAGCAGGTTACTCTACCGCAGGTTATGTGTCTGGCTGCCTGAGTGCTGTCTTCCAGTGTAAACAGTTGTTGATTGATGGGGGCCCTCCCGCGCTCACCCCAAATTCGTTCTGTCCTTTCTGCAGAGCCCACACCCCCAGGATGAGTTACTACATGGATCCTGTTGCTGTCTACCCCGTCCCTCACCTCTCTGACCGTCTGGATCTGATGGTAAGACCCTGCCGTAAATCTGCCCCGCCCCCCCCTCCTGGGCACCTCTGGACTCCATCAGCTGCTCTGTCTCTCCATTAGAACGCAAATGCAGCCGTGGTCATGATGCTGCTCTGAGCCGCTCTCTGTTCAAACCAGAGGGGAAAATGGGAATCTGAGCTGTCCGCAATCCCACAAAATATGCCCTGTCCCGAACTGATGGGGGGCGTTGCGGTAATGGGACGGGTCCTACTGTTGGTGCTGAGAATTCCAAACTGGGGAGGAAAATGGGGGGGAAAGTTGTATCTGCTGTGACTGTGGAGTCGGGGGTACGGAGTTTTGCATCAGGTAAACCGGTGGCGCTGAAATTCACTCATTTGTATGCAGAATGCAGACCTATTACACGCAGAGAGGAGGTCACATGCTAATGTCCACCCGACCGGGCCCTGTGCAGAACCTTCGTAGAACACAGCCACGCGCCCCTAAGTGGCTCAGGTGGTCCTGGCCGCCTCTCAAATTGGGATGAGCGCACGGAGGCCCACCAGAGGCACGGAGAGGTGAGGGGGGGAGGTCGTTTCCCTCCCTTTCAAATCTACATACATTTAAGAGAAGAGAGGATTGTTGTTCCTTCCTTTCCCCAGCTTTTCCTTTCATGCACATACATACACACACACACACACACACACACACACACACACACACACACACACACACACACACACACACACACACACACACATTCACATTCACATTCATGTACATACACACACACACACACACATACATTCACATTCATGCACATACACACACACATGCATACATTCATATTCATGCACACACACACACACACGTCTCCTGTCCTTATTGTGATAAATTATGCATTATTCGTTTTAATTCTGGTGTTATGAAACTAGTGTTAAGACCAAACCAAATGGATGATGTACAGTGTATGTAATTATAGCACTGAAGCAGTGTTGGTAAACTCCTGGTCCTAAGGATCTGCGGCCTTGATACTTTCAAGTGGAACCAGAGGTGATGCACTTCTCATCCAATCACAGGCTCCACTTCCCATCCAATCACAGCCTCCAATGCAGTAAAGAGGAAATGGAGTGGGAACAAAGACCTACCTATGTAATGTAATATATATATATCATAAAGGAAACGCTTGACTAAATTAGGGGTTCTGGCAGCTCTGTTATGGTGTGGGGTGTATTTTCCTGGCATTTTTCCACTCAACCCCTTAGAAGACAAGATAAACACCAATAAATACAAAGCCATTCTAAGTGAGCACCTTAATCCTATGGTGAAGCATATCTATCCTGATGAGAGTGGTCTCTTCCAGGATGACAGTGCCCAATCCACAGGGTACAAGTGGTCACAATCACCAGATCTCAACCCCAATGAATGCTTATGGGAGACTGGAGCAGTGCCTGGGTCAGCGTTTTCCACCAACATCAACAAAACACCAAATTTCTCATGGAAGAATGGCATTGCATCCCTCCAATAGAGTTCCAGAGACTTGTAGAATCGATGCCAGGACTCATTGAAGCTGTTCTGGTGGCTCATGGTGGTCCAATGCCCTATTGAAACACTTTATGTTGATGTTTCCTTTATTTTGGCAATTACCTGTATATGACATCACTATGCTTTGAACATGTAAACATTTGAGTTTTGTGAATGTTGTCACAGAATGGTCTGCTTTTCTGAATGCAGTTGGATGATCAAATTATAGCGAGTTAATGCATCACGTTATATATAGCAACAAATGGCATTTTCTGCTGTCAGTGAGCCAGGATAACAAATGTACGCACAGACACAGAGAGCCGAGAACCACACAGGGACTAACACTGTTGCCCATTCACTCAAACCCATGGAAATGGGGTTCTTAGGATCCGACTGAGGGCCCAAACAGGAGGGAAAGGTGGAGCTGCAGGTGAAATACTTACTTTTGGTGTGTTAAGGCCGAGACCGGTATCAAGAACGATGATACTCATTTGCTTTGGGAATCACACACCTCTCTCAATGGATACACGACCGCCTGTCAGATATAACTCGGGCAACAATGAATATTTGCAAATCCTTATTTTTCTGCCTTTACTGTATTGAACACAATGAAATTAATTAATATATTTTGTAAATGAATATACTGTAGGTGCCTAATCTTTACACTACCGAGGACAAAAATATGTATTCTATTCTGCTTTACTTTTTTAAATGAATAATCGTGGCCTGCTGGTCAAATCAAATCAAATCAAATCAAATCAAATTTATTTGTATAGCGCTTTTCACAATTGAATTGTCACAAAACGCTTAACAGAGGGGGAACCCAGGCCTAGACCCCCCCCAAAACCAAGCCTAAAGGCAACAGTGGCAAGGAAAAACTCCCTTGATAGGGAGAAACCTTGGGAGGAACCAGACTAAAAGGGGGGGTGCCCATCCTCTTCTGGCCGGCACAGGGTGTGTCCAAAAAAGACCATATCATGGACAGTCCAAGGTGACTCAGGGCTGAATAACTTTGTGCCTCCTGAGTTAGGTAGTCAGTGGGGGGCTAAACCACATGGGGTCCAGATCCAGGAACTGGGGTAGGCGTGGGGGTGAGGGTTGATGCGGGCAGCTCACACTTCTCGCAGGATCTAGGGCTCGGGGCGTGTGCAGAGAAGAGAACATGCAGTCAGAAAAAAGCAGTTCTATAGCCAGTAGCATTATGTAAGAGCAGGGGAGCACAAGCATAGGAAATACACAGATAGCCCCAACAGGTGTAAGCTATGGCAGCATACCTATTAGGAGAGGGACAGAGAATACACGCAGCCATGATAGAATTCCAAACCATCCACACCCAATCAAGGATAAAGTATGGAAAGTTTCTCACTCCATAAGACACTAGGGCACAGCCGTCTCCATCTCTCCACCTAGACTATGTTTTTAATCTAGACTTACATTACATTACATTACAGTCATTTAGCAGACGCTCTTATCCATTGCGACAGTTTTTTACATTTCTTTACATTTAGTGAGTAATAGATGGCCGGCTTCTTGTGAACGAAGCAGTTGTGTTGGCTTATAAGGGGCAATAATTTCGGTCAGATATATAGGTGCAAGTCCGTTCACTGCTTTAAAAGTTAGCAACAGTACTTTATAATCAGCCCGATATTTAACAGGAAGCCAATGCTAACACAGGAGTAATGTGCTCGTACTTCTTGGATCTAGTCAAAATATGTGCCGCTGTATTCTGTACTAGTTGAAGACTCTTAAGAGAGCTACTAGAGGAGCCAGATAATAAGGCATTACAATAGTCTAGCCTCGATGTGACAAAAGCTTGCATCAAGGTTTTTGCATCCTCTAATGACTTGGAATGTGCCTCTAATGTTTCTTAGGTGAAAGAAGGCTACTCTGGAAGTGTTTTTAATATGAGTGTCAAATGTAAGATCCTGATAAATAATAAAACCAAGGTTCTTGACCATTAGACTTGATGCAACTATGCAATCACCTGCATTTAACTGCAGATCCAACTTGTTCCTTAATTTTTTGGGGCCCAAACCAACATGTCTGATTTATCTGAATTCAAAAGCAGGAAATGTACTGTCATCCAATTCTTTATATGAGAGATACAAGCCTCTAACTGAGTGAGTTGAAGTATTTCACCTGGTTTCATTGATATGTACAGCTGTGTATCATCTGCATAGCAATGGAAATTCACACCATGTTTACGAATAACATTACCGAGTGGTAGCAAGTATAATGAGAACAGTAATGGTCCCAGCACTGAGCCTTGTTGAATACCATATTTAACCTGAGAGTAGTCAGAGAACTCTTGATTTAATTGCACAAATTGAAACCTGTCTGATAAGTATGATTTAAACGATGGTAAACTCTATCTGCATAAATTCATACGTAGGAACTGGAGGCAGTGAGCTGCTTTTTCCACTAAGTTTATCTCCAAGTAATTTTCCCCAAAAGGAGATGCACGAGACGAAACACCGTCAAGGCTCAGATTCAAACCAGATATGTCCAACAAATAAATGCGAGTGTTCACTTTTTCTCTCTTCACGAACATACTTTAGCGAGTTCATCTTTGTTAACTGCTAATCTCGCTGTCGTGTTTATGATGAAACCCCTCCCCCCCAAAATAACTTGCATGTGTTTGTTAAGGACTCTATGCCAAAGCGCTCTGTGGTTCAGACCTCTTCTTGTTTTTTTGCAGAGACAGAGTGGTGCCATGGACGTCAGTCAGCAGGACTCTGTGATTGGCACCTGTCAATCACAGCACCACTACCTGCCCTGCCCCCTCTACCCCCCAGAGGTGACCCTTCAGGAAGTCCCTAACGGGCCCGAGTTCTGCTCCCCAGGTAAGGCCTCGTGTGTATTGGTCGAACCATTTGGTGCCATTTTTCCCTTCAGAAAAATGTCTTACATTTGAACTGCGATTTAAGATGAAAAATGGTCACACAATGTTTTTCTGTGGCATAAAGAGCAACAAACCAAATATGGGAAACAACTCAGAGACCAACAGATTTGTCGCATTTAAAATTCAACTGCCAACACAGGTCAACGTCAATCAATTACAGTTCACTTGTTAGATCTCTTTCGTTCTGTCTTTCTTTCTCATTCTCTCTCACACACACACACACACACACACACACACCCTTTCTCCCTCACACACATAGAAACACTAACTCACATTGTCTCCCTTTCTCATCTGCACATGCACACCCACACAAACACACGCACCCACACTGTCTCTCACAAAAAACACACTACAACCTCACACATATGCACACACACACACAAACACACACACCCACACTGTCTCTCTAAGAAAACACACTAAAATCTCTCACACACACACACTGTCTCTCTCACAAAACACATTAAAACCTCACATATACACACACACACAGTGGTGTCCAGATTGAGCCGAACTCCGGGGGTGGGAGTGGTCGGCAGACTCCCTGCGGTCCCTGTGGCTGAGCTCCTTGGGGAGGGGGGGCCGGGGGTTTGGCGACGTGTGACACTGACCCCGAGGCCGATGCCTTTACCAGATGCCTCATACCCCCTCACACGGGATGCCTGCATGCTCTGCATTTTTTTGTGCTTTTACAGTTTTTTTCAGTTTATTTTTAACAGGAACATTCCTCCCATTTGACTTGCCCCCCTCCTTAAAGGGTGATTTATTCAGAGGACAGGGACACATGCCACGGGGACAACGACACCAGCTTTCTTCCCTCAGCTCAGGCGGGGGGCAGTGTGGCTGAGGGGGCAGTGTGGCTGAGGGGGCAGTGTTGGGTGAGGGGGCAGTGTGGGTGAAGGAGGGGCAATGTGGCTGAGGGGGGGCAGTGTTGTGTGAGGGGGGGCAGTGTGGGGAAAGGGGGGGCAGTGTTGGGTGAGGGGGCAGTGTGGGTGAGGGGGGCAGTATCGGTGACGGGGTGGCAGTGTTGGAGAGGTGGGTGAGGTGGGTGAGGCGGGTGAGGCGGGTGAGGCGGGTGGGCCCTAGGGACGTATGACACACTTTGTGCCCCCGGCGCCACACCTGTGGGGGTTGTGTTTGTAATGAAATGCATCGCTGTTTGAAAGAAGTGCCCAATGTGTAGAAAATCAAGTATGAATCTTTTTTTATCTGTATTACAATATGCACACAAAATGGATTACACATCAATCAAAATCAAATCAAATTGACTTGTAAAGCACATTTGACAAGAAATATGTCAGTAAATTGTACAGCAGCCCCCAACCTGAGCCCACAAAAGCAAGCCTAGGGCAACAGTGGCAAGGAAAAACTCCACAGGTGGAACAAATAGGGAGAAACCTCAGGAGGAACCAGACTCAAGAGGGGGATCCCATCCTCCACTGGCAGAAAGCAGCAGCCTTTCAATTGGTCCATTTTGAGTGAGTGATTGACAGCAGACTTTGGGGTGGATGAAGCCTCACTCTGCCATCATTTAAGATGAGGATGACTGCAGGTGTCTGCAGGCTCGACCTGTGCGACTGTCACCAAGGCAACCTTGGTTTCTGCTTACGCTCTGAACCTTTTCACATACGCAGACCTTTCTGATATGTACAATTAATCAGCAGCCATATTTCCTGCACATGAGACCTCAAGGTTTTTGCCTGCTTTTTCCATGCAAGAACCACAGAACAAAAGCCTACTAATGCTGTCCAGTTTATAGTCCAGTTTGTATTTTATTTTTAATGTAGCCATTGAGTGGGTGTCAGCTGAAATATAAAAACACTTTTATGTCTCTGTTTGGACAGGCAATGCAGTTCTTTACTTGGCCCAGACATTACTATACGTGACTCTAATGTTCTCCCAGGTGGATATTCTTGGGTTAGCATTGATTGACAAATTACTATTTTATTAGGGGAAATTTGTATTTTTTAATAGAATATTTTTAAATGTTCACCACCTCTCTGTGGTGAACAGGAGTTGTATGTGTTTGAGTAATGAGATGTAATGATAGATCATTAAGCTTGTGTGTAAGTATGGAAGTGAGTCCTTTTTGAAGTTGAGAGCTGCGTGTTTGGCACTAAGCTGACTGCCACACAAAGCTGTCTGACAGCTGCCATGCCCCAACACTGTTTATAAGTGTTGTGTTTAAAGCACACACACACTAACACACACACACACACACACACACACACACACACACACACACACACACACACACACACACACACACACACACACACACACACACACACACACACACACACACACACACATACATACGCACATACACACTGTACAGCCCCCCCTGCAAGGGTCCAGAGGTTATGGGAAAAGAGGAAATGGCGATGCTAATCAGAGCTCTGCACACTTCCCCTTGCAATAAAACAACACAAGGACTCAGGGTCCCCCCGCTGCCCAGCGCCCCCGTCCCCCGTCCCATCCCATCCCCGTCCCATCCTGTCCCCCATCGCAACCTGTCCCTCGTCCCATTCTGTCCCTCTCCCATCCTGTCCCCCATCCCATTCTGTCCCTCGTCCCATCCTGTCCCTCGTCCCATCCTGTCCCTGTCCCATTCTGTCCCTTGTCCCATCCTGTCCCTCATCCCATCCTGTCCCTTGTCCCATCCTGTCCCTGTCCCATTCTGTCTCTCGTCCCATCCTGTCCCTCGTCCCATCCTGTCCCTTGTCCCATTCTGTCCCTTGTCCCATCCTGTCCTTGTCCCATTCTGTCCCTCTGTCCCATCCTGTCCCTCGTCCCATCCTGTCCCCCGTCCCATCCTGTCCCTGTCCCATCCCCTGTCCCCCACCCCCACTGCTGCCCTGACAATCTGCCCTGCCATTGTACCCTTATGCAAGGCACTTAACCTGAGCTGCTTCAGTAAATATCAAAGCTGTATAAATTGATTGTGTGTAAAAAAATATCAAGTTTCGGGTCGTGGAAAGCTCTGTTAAAACAGGGCAAACTCTCACCCCTTTTCATATTGCCTGATGGTTGAGGTTTAGCCCTAAAACAAGGGGCGGGCAGGGAGGATAGCGTCCGTTTCTGGATTAACTAACTTCTGCTCTTAATTATTGAATTAGCCCAATAATTTGTGTGATCTGACATTGTAGCTACATTTCTTGTTAATGAATGGCAGCTGAAAGCTGTCCTTGTGTCCCTGTGTGAAACGTTTACTGGGGGTTAATCGATGAGTTTGCCGGCATTGGCTAATTGAGTCAGGGAAATTGGTGGAAACAAAAACCTGCATACACACTGGGCCTCCAGGAACGGAATTTCTCACCTCTGCACTGAAACATTTCTCTGAATTTTCCCATCTTTAATTGCTCATATTTTCCCATAATTCATTTTAGCTTATCCATCATTGACTGCTATACATTTTTCATTTTTCTTCTGAAACTTCCCCCATAGTTAATAACTAAATAAATAACAAAATAAATAATCCCAACATTTGGTGACATATACACCAAATCTGGCAACCATGCAATGTATCCTGTACAGGGATGTGAAACATTTCCGGCAAGCTGGTCTTTACAACATTAGTCATAGTTATAGTTATGGTTAGGGTTAGGGAAAGTGGAGTTTGATTCGGACACGCACATACGCACACACACACACACACACACACACACACACACACACACACACACACACACACCTGTGCGTGACAGTGCCCCACTCAGAAATTGAAGCAGCAATCCTCCAGTTGAAAATACGCTTCCCTAAACCACTTGTGCCACAGCGCTACCATCAAAATGGGCCTTAGCGTGTGTGTGTGTGTAAATAAAGTTAAATGAAATAGAGACAGGGGTACTCTCCACCTTTGTGTGTTGAAACTCAATAAAGGGAAGATTAACAAGAAGATTAACAAGCCTGGAAGCTGACAAGAGAAGGGACTTTCCCTTGGGCCGGGAACTCTGATCTCAGTGTGGCGAGAGGGAGAGAGATGTACAATGCCCCCAGTCCTACCCCCCATGAGGAGGGGAGGATAAGGAGGGGAGGATAATTGAATTATCTGCACAATGGAGCTCCAGAGGCACGTGGTGGTGCTAATGGAGGGAGAGAGGGAGAGAGAGATGTCCTTTTAGCGAGGCTAATTGTTCGGAAAGAGCTGGGCCTTTGTTTGCTGCCCGTCCCCCGTCTCCCCCTCTCCCTGCAGGAGTCCTGTGATCTCTGCAGAGCTGGGGTCGGCTCCTGGCCCCCACAGACGGCTGGGATGGCACAGGGGCCACAAGAGCGCCATTGACAGAGCCAGACAAGGGAGCTAAAGGAGGGCTGATCGATTATCCTCCAAAATCTCATCAACAAGCGAGAGCCCTGTCCAGCCTAACCCTGCGATTAAGAGCACGCTCATTTGTAAATTGCATTCATGCATATCTGAGCTTCACCATTAACTGTGGGTGTATATATATGTATTTATATTTCTATAAATATTGAATCTACAAATGAATTTACAAATTCTCATGCATGCTATTAACGTATATATAGAGACACACACACATAAATATATTATTTAACATGTCTGTTTGTGTGTTTACATAGTGCATACAGTATATACATAGTGTGTATGTGTGTGTATATATATATGTTTACATTTAAAAAAAGTATATATGTATATGCATGTATATGGGTGGGGGTGGTCTCTGTAGACAGCAGATACAGACGTGTTCTGTGAGAAGATCCCCTGTGATCACAGGGACGTGTATCTGAATGAGAAATGGTAATTGACGGTATCGGTGGAGGAGCACACATTAAAAGCACACGCTGCAAAAATGCTATTTACTCTGGCAGGCAGCACTACTCCACAGCCGGTCGCACTCAACTGACCAAAGTATCCAGATGTCACAAAACCAAAATATAACAGTCAGGGTTCTGTTTTCAGTGGCTGATATGTAAGTGACACGTTAGCCCTGTTTTCCATCTCTGAGATTGCACAAAGTGCATCGCTTGCGTGATTTTCGATCCACACCAGTGCCAGGAACAGCTCTTTTCCCTGCTGCAAATCACTGAATTATGACAAGAGATTTGAGGAGTCATGAACGCTACAGTGTGCCAGTGAAAAAGGCTGATCCTGCGCTGTATTGCAGATATACTTGTTCAGGGTGACACCGCTTAACACAGCTTATGCTTTTAAACCCCATCCCTGTGCACAGTTCAGCTTAGGTGCTTTGCCCAAAGGTACAACTCTAATGCCCCACCTGGGACTCAAACCCTGGTTCTGTGTGGCTCAGTAGGTAGAGCATGGCATTGGCAACGCTTAAGTTGTGGGTTCAATTCCCACTGGGACCACATATACTGAAAAATGTATGCATTCACTACTGTAAGTTGCTTTGAATAAAAATGTCTGCTAAATGGCATATATTATATTATTATTAAACCTGCAACCTAGCTTAGCTTTAATGGAGAGCGTCCCACTGACTTCCATTTGTACCATAGAATTGCAGGTTGGTAAACCATAGAGTTTAGTCTGGAGCCGGGGTAGAATGAGCAGCAACTGTGGAGGACCAAGCCTCCCCCCCTCTCTGTTTTATGTAAACTCTCAGCTCTGTCCATAGCAACGATGTCCGCCATGGCAACGGTGTCTGCCAGGTGTGGAGAACAGGCTTTAGCCCACAGTTTCGACTCCTTCTCCCTCTGAGAGGGTCCAGCTGTTTTGGGCCCCACCCACCGGTCAGCTGTTTCTCCCATCAGCCTCATTCCCACACAACGTTTTCAATGGTGGAGTGGCTCGTTTCTGGGCACTGACCAAGGGCCATATCTGGAGTCCAGAGTTAATTATGAATTAATTTCATGAACCCAATATTCCCAGATGCACGCTTTTTCTGAAATTGGGAGAAAACATCAAGCTGGTATTCGGTATGCGGCAGCTCTTTACCACAAACACCCAAGTGCCCTGCGTTGGGCCCTCCTTGGGACACTTGACTGATAACGTCAACATCTCACAGTCCCCCGCTCCACTACCAATGCACAATTGCAAAACACCAGCCACTGGAGGGTTCTGAATTTCCACTCTCCACTGTTTCCAACTGTAACTGTAAGTTTTGTTTCTATTCTACGTGCATTTCTCACACGTTGGAGCACATTTGAAATCATCTAGACTTCCAACTAATTGCTTGTGATTCTGTTTGGCAGTAACACACCAGACTGGCACTGGGACACTTCCATTGAGGTTGTTTGCCACTTAGTGCAGATGAACAGCTTTGAAATGTGACCCACGTTGGTTCCCACATGATCCCCTACGATTAATTTGACGTCAAACCAACGCTGCTAGATCCTGCTAATGATACCCAGTTCCAATTCTCCACAAGGGATACGTTTCCAGGGGATGAGTTTCCAGGGGATGAGTTTCCAGGGGATGAATTTCCAGGGCTTGATTGTTCAGGCTGAACTCGGTGCACGGGCAACAGAACTACAGTTCACGTATGCAGGGTAGAAATGGAAACCAATAATGGAGGTGAGCCCAAGGCCAGGTATTAGTCACGGGCACCATTAGTTAGCCACCCTCTGCTTGTCCTTCAGAGAGGAGATACAAGGAACTCATTAAGACAAAAGCAGAGAGAGAGAAAGAGAGAAACCGACAGAGAGTGAGTGAAGTGAAAGAATAGGCACTCTTCTATGCCCCCCCCACTCCACTAAGGGCCTCTTGTGAGGAACTGACCAATAAACCACATCTTAGAGGTTTCCACTCCAGCTTGTGTCTGTCAAGTGAAACTCTATCCAGGTCAGCTAATGGAAACTCTCAGAGATTCCGGTCTAAAGATCCATACCAGATCAATACAGCTGGCTCATCCCTACCCACAATTCCACTTTGAAGGAGTGCAGTGTTGTGATGCCGTGCAATGCCCACCCATCTTGACTTCCCCTGTACATGCAGAGCTGCGTGTGCATGTTGTTAACAATAGAATGATCTTCATGACCCGTGTTTGAATGTCACCGGGTACACACACATACCCAATGCTGTAATAGTCCACCTAAACAACTCACTTCATTTTTGGAATTGTCAGCGTAAACGTCATTGTGGTCTCTCTTACAAAAGAGCCAACATGTGACAATTGCAGTGGCAATCTGTTGCTATGGCAGCTAATTCGCTCAGGGCTCTCTTTGTCAAAATAGGGTTTCTCTCTCCATCTCTCCCCCTCCTGCTTGGTCCCCATTGCTTTCGCTCTCTCCCTTGCTCACCCTTTATTTCTCTCTGCATTGCTCTCACTCACTCCATCCTGCTTGCTTTCCATCACTGTCCTTCCCTCCCTCTCTCTCTCACTTACTCAATCCCTCATATTGTCTGTACGGAAAATACTGAGTCCTTGCTCATAGTAATCTGCTTGATTCAATTACTGAAATGACATGTTGATTACGCATAATTGAATTTACTGTCTAAAAATAAATAAAATAAAATAAATAAAACAGAAGCTTGCACAAATCGAATTCCTGTCATGGGCTGTGATGATGGGCCGCTCCCCCAATTCCATTTAGTCACGATAAATGGCCCGTTGACCTAAATATTAGATTCTCTCTGACTTAGCCAAGTTAATTTTGGACATGCAGCACATCTTCATATCAAAGAGGGGGTTAAAATGGGCAGAAGAAAAGAAAATGAAAAATGTTGTGTTTCGTGGCTCTGCTGACTTCTCAAACGGGACCTGGGGAGCTTTTTCTCTTCAACGTGATTTTTATTTATCAGCGCGATGTGAACAGGAAGTGCACGGGGGTGTTTATGAGGATAGGCACATGCTAGGGGGACCTGGGCCTCTTTGAGTTGGATTTTTGTACTACTGCTTTTTGTATATGTATACTTGTTTAAAACTTCCTAAAAAAAGAAAATGTACTAACCTTTTCCTTCCCCTACAATGATGTCTATCGCTGTATTACTGCACTGATCTCTTGCACGAACAATGATTGATCATACCATGTATTAATGCACATCTTGTAAGTCGCTCTGGATAAGAGTGTCTGCTAAATGCTTAAAATGTCAAATGTAAATGTAAAATTAGTTTCCTGGGTCAAAATTATGTTTTATGTGGGTCCATCAAACCGTCCACAACATCCACCCACTACTTCCCAACACTGTCCCCCCCCACACTCTCACACACACACAACCCCCCACACACAGAAACCACCCCCCACACACATGCAAACACACACTTACACACAATCAAACACAAACTCCAAAACAAGGACAGACTCACATGAAAACACATTCACATGAAAATACAAACTCACACACACACTGATACCTCCCCACACGCACACATACACACACGGATGCACACACTCACACACATGTACACACACTCACACTAATACCTCCCCCACACACACACGGATAACTCCCCCACACACTGATACCCCCCCCCACACACACTAATACCTCCCCACACACACAGATACCTCCTCACACACACACACGGACGCGCACACACACACACACAGATACCTCCCCCCACACACACATACATGCACACAGACACACACACGGACGCACACACTGATACCCCCCCCCACACACACACTGATACCTCTCCCGACACACACAGACACGCACACACATAAACACACACTCAGACTGATACCTCCCCACTCACACAGTTTACCCCGACACACACACACACACACACACACACACACACACATCTGACTATCTGAGCTCATTACATTTTCTGAGAATGAAAAAAAAGAAAGCAAAGAACAGGACTCTGCTCTCCTTCGTTTTAGCTGGCTTAGCTCGTTTAGCTCGGAATTGGGTGGGCGGCGGGGCGCTTGTCAGGCGAAATCATAACTTGGAATGCAAGCTGTTTCACGCCAAATACTGTGCACGCGCTTTAAGGGCAGTGTCGCCAGTGTGGTGAGAAAGTCCCATTATAAATTACAGCAGTCTTTCCCATCAATGTGCTTCGGGACGTAGCCTACTGTGTGTTTCAAGAAGCGCTGAACAATACGTTTCCTCGCACCGGTGTGCTCGAGTTCTAGAGCTCAACGCTCTTCTCTGTGCAGCTGCCAGATACTGTCCCAGTGGAACTTTTAGCGTTTAAGTTGCTTTTATACGTACAAGACCTCGAAAAACAAAAAAGCATGTGAAGTTCCCAGAAATGAATTAGCAGACTTATCTATGTACAAATCAGCTATCGGCGTTTTTAGGGTTTGAGCAATTTGCTGAACACATGTATTGGCGTGATCGCTGTTCCCCACGGGGCTACATGATAGTGTCACCACATACTGAGAGTGAGAGAGCAGACAGGAATGTAATTGAATTCGGCATGCTAACACCGCCCCTTAAAGATGACATGCGTGTGTACGGAGCTCAGACCAGCCTCTTCCGAATGGAGAGGGGCAGAAACGCCCTGACGGAGTAAGAGAGAGAGGGAGGGAAGGAATGAGTGAGTGAGACAGAGAGAGAGAAAGAGAGAGAGGTCGAAAAAGAAGTTTGTACAGAAATCAAATCTATTGAGGGAGAGAGAGAAAAAAAGGTAGAGGGCAGGGAGGAAAGGGAAGGAGCGCGCGAGATCACTTATTTCTGCAGCGCGAGGAGAAAATAAGTGGACGCGATTGAATTGGGGACTATTGTAGAAAAAAATACGTTAAATTTTGATCTGAAGATCATGACTGCAGCTGTCGATATGAAACCGACGTTAACTATCATAAAAGCTGAAAAAGTGGACGGTGAGTATCTAACGAAGCTCT
Organism: Aldrovandia affinis; assembly: GCA_029706075.1. Lineage (NCBI taxonomy): Eukaryota > Metazoa > Chordata > Actinopteri > Notacanthiformes > Halosauridae > Aldrovandia > Aldrovandia affinis. Next base: position 2,971,532 of record JAINUG010000077.1, read on the forward strand.
TGTTGCATGGGGAGAATGCGGTCGTTTGTGCTCGATTCTGAATTATCACTTGGCTGATGAACATACTCAACTTGCAAAAGTGAGTTACCGTTCCTGCCGAATGTGGCGTTTTTAATATGTGGGCAGAGGAATGCGTTCCATTTCTAATGCGAGACAGTGTAACGGCTTGCCCGGGTTTCATTTCAAACCCATCTGCGTGCGCGGACGCTGTCCGCTGCGATGCGAGACGACGTTTCAAGTCTGAACGTTGAATTGATGATGAGAGACAATGATGATCTGTAAACGGATGACAAGTTATGGGAATACACTGTGAGTAGATCATGGAATTGGTTACCATTTAGAACTAAACAAACAATCCTGAACGACATGTGCACTGGTTGGTTAGCCGTTTATTTTATGAATCGATTAGTCTGATTTGCCTAATTATTTGTTTATTGTGACCTTTGGGTTGATATAGCCATTGTTAGATTTTCCTTTCGTAGATACGCATTTAGTTTATTTATGGATTAGTCCTCTGTTCAATTATAGTTCACCGCTGTATGCCAAATAACATGAATTAAGTCTTGATAATTATGAAAAAATGCTGTCTTTCTTTTTTTTTAACGCGGTTTGTTTATATACTTATTTAAGTCGGCCATGAGTGGGTTTTTTTGTGGAAGTTGTCAATTGTCAATGGAGCTGTTAAACTCGGTAATTCAGACTTTAATTAGGGAAAAGACGTTAGATAACTTCGGTCCCATCCAAACACGGAAGAAACACTGACTGCTTCAGCCGTACCTGTCACATCTCATCTGTTTTATGCACAGAAACAAACGGCTGGGTACAAATACAACAATAGCCCGTCCTGCTAACTTGTGCTCGAACATGATGTACTACAGCAGGCAGTGGTTTACTATCACGCAGATGTAGGCTACCAGGTTCTCTAGATTACTGTATTTGTATATTATTATATATTTTGTCATTCGCCCTGTAAGACTGCAATTCATTGGCAACATTTCTTTAAATATATTGATGGAAGGTATTGTTTATGAAAGCAGTGTAACTTGTGGTGATATTCGGTGGGCCCATAGGAAGTTTAAAACTTTGTCATGTGAAAAGCCGGTGATTAATGTTTGTTTCGTTACTTCACCGTGCCCCGGGTGTGCAGGCAGACCTTGTTTTCGCACCTTCCTGCCTTTATTTTTGGCCAGAAAGCTTTTTTGTGGAAGCATTACGCTCAGCTTTGTAGGAATAAATATGACTGCTGAACAACAGTGCTGATTATCTCTATATATACGAACTAAAGATGGAGTTCCACAGCACACAAACTCTTCATTTACATGTACGTGGGGGTGGAGGGAGGGGTCACCTGTCTCCAAACGCAGGCATGGCAGCACATCTCAGTCACTCAGCTGTAACGGTGCTCCATGGTTTTAGGTAAAGGGCAGATGGAGGTGTTGTGCTGCACTTGGCTCAGTTCTGGCACAGCATCACCCCCCGGAGCACCCGGGAGACAGATGAGCCCTCCCTGGGTCTGTTGCCGGCGGCGTGGGGGAGAGAGAGCTGGCATGTTAGCGTGCGGATGCAGGAAAGCAGCGGCTGGCTTCCTGTCATGTTCCCCCTCCTGTGTGACACCCCACTCCAGGGTCAGTGGGGCAGGACCGGTTCTTTTTTAAGGGTAGGTTTCTGCCTGGAGATGCGGTAGCAAACAGCCCTCTTGCTCTGTCGCCCACCCTCCCCTGGTGGCCTGTCAGCCCGCATCGTGAAGGAGGTGAGGTTTGGAGACGTCATGGAAACACAGTTCTTACTTTTTAACCACTTCAAGCTGATGAGGGAAGTGTAGTGATATCTGGAGGGGTGTGTGGTGGGGGGAGGTGTGTGACTCGAAACCATGTGCCTCCGCTTGGCCCTGAAGGCACCTGGAGAACCATGAAAACACACACACACACACACACACTTGCATGTAGGTGCTGACAGCTGCATTGAGTTTGCCCAAAAACTTCACACTATCTTGCAAAATCATTTCGAAAGATGTGCTCATTTTCTCTTCTGTAGTTGCACATAGTGGCCTTGCATTCCGCAGCAGGGCACCTGGCAGGCCTCTCACTATGGTTGCTATGGGCCAGCAGCTATGCTCCTGTTCTCTTGTCTGTTGTTTTCGGTGGTGACTGCAGGGTCCTGGTGTTGGGTATTGTTTTGGCGGCAGTGATGAAAGATGAAGTTTAGGAGTGTTAGCTATTAGCATACTGGGGCTGTTCTCCTACATCAGCCTTATAGGGGCCTTTCAAATGTACCGTAGCTGTGTCAACCATGATTCTGATTCAACACCTGGCATGTCCATACACACACACACACACACTCGCACACATACATACATGCATGCATACATACATACATGCACATACATACATACATGCACACACCGACACACATAACACACACACACACACATGCATGCATACATACATGCACACACACACACACACACACACACACACACATATATACATACATGCATATATTCATACATACATACACACACACACACACACACACACACACATAGACAGACACGTACACACACACACACACACACAGACAGACAGACACACACACACACACACACACACACACACACACACACACAAGTGATTCAATGATGTTAGTTATCCTGCTTTATTATTTTTTACTTGTGCAGCGGCAGAAGTTTGTGACGGGGTTTGCTAACAGGAACTTATTTCACAAAATCCCCTGGATGTCATCCTTAAGTGCTACCAGGCTCTGAAGGTCAGGGGTGATCCCAAACAAAGCTCCTCAATCTCCCCAAACACTTTCCAGAGTGGTACAGTGACAGAATAACATGTAGAAAAATAATAAGAAGAAGAAAAAAAAACCTGAAGTTTAAGTGGTTCAGAAGTGGACAGAAATGTTCCTGCTCAGATATGGCGTTTTCAGCGAGAAATCGAAGGCCAACCATGAGAACAGCACCCCAGGTACTCGACACACACAGCTCTGCTGTAGAGAAGGCTTTTCACTGTTCCAGAATAATTAACCCACTTAATACGTTGTAGTAGGACAAAAAAAAGACCTTCAGAAAATGACCTTTGAATGACCTTCAGAAAATGACCGTCGAATGCCAGATGGGAGACAGAATAACGGCCCTCTGTGCCCACAGACCTGGACTCTAGTGTTGGTCAGATCGAGATCTAAAATCAGCCTTTTGAAAAATGAATAAAGGAAATGCTAGGAACAGATGTACATAGAGTGTGGGGCTAGCACTGTAATCCTGGGCCATCTGAGCACGATGCCAATGTGAAACACATGCTGCCCGCACAGTACCATCAGGCACGCGCTCCACACGCAATGCCATGTCTGGATCCTGCATGAACCGGCGCTGGCGCATACAGTATAGCGTTTAGTGTGAGTTGAGAGTGTGTGTGTATAGTGTGAGAGCAAGAGTGTGAGAGTATGGGGTGTGTCTGAGTGAGTGAGTGTGTGTGTGTGTGTGTGTATAGTGTGAGAGTGTGAGTGTGTGTGTGTGTGTGTGTGTGTGTGTGTGTGTGTGTGTGTGTGTGTGTGTTTGAGTGTATGTGTGTGTGTTTGAGTGTATGTGTGTGTGTGTGTATAGTGTGTGTGTGTGTGTGTGATAGTGTGTGAGTGTGAAAGTATGAGAGTGTGTGAGAGTGTGTGTGAGAGTATGAGTGTGTGTGTGTATGTGTGTGTGTATAGTATGTATGGATGTGTAGGTGTTTTTTTAACATTTTAATTTAATTTAATATTTATTTCCCTGTGTAGAATACATTTACGTCACACCAAGTCATCAGAATCACAACGGCTGGGCTAGGGTTAGTGTTAGTCTACATTATCTTTACCCAGAAGTCTGTGCACTTTTTTTGCTACAGTGAATGGTGGGGGTCTTCTTTCAGGCCTCCTGTGAGCTCAGTCTGGGGAAGAGATGTGTGCTCCTCCGTGACTGAGGGCTGCCTCATTACCATCCATCTCACCTCCCTGATCGCACCTGAGACTGTTCTGACGCACGCACACACATGCACACACACACACATGTGCACACACACACACACACACATGCACACACACACACACATGTACACACACACACACACACATACACACATGTACACACACACACACACACACACTCTGTTGTTGCGAGCCGATTCATCTCAGCCTATCTTGCACTTTGTAACACCTTAGCAGCGTGCTTTTAAGAAAGGTTCGGTTATGCGCACCTTTAAGGTGTAATTAAGCGTGCTTCTCTCTAAAATAGTGTATACACTGTAAAAGGTGCCCCCGTTCCACCCAGCAAAAAACAGACAGAAAGACTGCTGTTGTAAGCTGGAAGTTAACAAGCTGGAAGGTTTAAAATGTAACAGCCGCCCACCCCCTCTCCAAAGTTCAGGCTACCAGAACCCCCACCCCCCTCTCTCTCCCCTCTTTTCTCTATCTCTCTCTCCCTCTCCTGCTCCTCCCCCGCTCTCTCCCTCTCTCTATCCCTCTCCTGAGCCCTTGATGTGGCGTGTCTCAGCCGCGACGGTCCGGTCTGGTAATTACTGAGTCACACGCCCCACGGCCATGTGCCGCACTGGCCGCGGCTCTGGCTGATTGGTCGGCTGCCTTCCCACTGCCCTCGGTGGTGGTGTGGTGGGTGTGTCAGTCTCCCACAAAACATGAGACTGGGCCTACTCACATTTGCCCTTCTTACATTTCTCCTCCACATTACACATATTTGATGTGTCGTGAGTTTGTACTGGCGCAGTATGGCTGCCGTCGTGTTCACCGAGGTGGGTGCTGCACATTGGTGGTGGTTGAGGTGAGTTGCCCCTATCGTTGTCATTGTGCTTTGGGTTCCCTGGAAAAAAAGTGCTATATAAATCCAATGTTCAATTCAATTCAATTCAATTCAGTATTCCTATTAAATGCTGATGATGCAGTCAAGCTGCTCCTGCTATTGGCTGTTGCCCTGGTAACAGGCACGTTTACAGTCAAGGGGTCAGAGGTCAACGGTCGCCGATCCAAATGAACCTTGGCTTGTCGTCACACCTGGAGATTAACCACCCCCCCCAACTTTGTGACATGGTTTTGATATCAGCTTTTGAGACTGGGTGCATTGTGGGTATTATCAGAGACCCAAGGGCGGCGGCTGTGTTTGATACAGGCCTCTGCTGATTGGCTCTCTGCACACACAAGCAGATATACAGCATTTTACATACAAAGGGGAGTGTGCTGTTAGGGACTGGGCACAGATGAACACACTTCAGTATCTACACAAGTGAATGATCCGCTCTCACTGCTGTTCAGCTATGAGGGGAAAGATTCAAACCTTTGGGCTCTACTGTGGGACAGGGGGTGTGGCATCAGGGGGCCAGGGGGGCGTGGTGTAGGTCAGACTTTTAAGGGTGCTTTGTTTGAGCTTCAGAGAGGCCCGAGTGGCACATGATCAAACACCACGCACATGTGTCTGGGGAAAAAGGGGGGCGGTGGGGGCGTTAGTGGGGGGTGTGTTGGGAATTATAACAGCTGGATTTCTTTTCTATTCTTTCCCTCTCCAAATCAGTTCTTTAACTTGCAGTTCCGAGGTGAACGTTACTAACTACAGTCACCGTGGGTGTCTGCAGTAGCCCCCCGGGCCCTGCTCCCCCCTCCCCGGGTAGGCGTATTTGACACACTGTTCCCCGGAATCTCGGCCTCATTCCAGATTCTCATAAAATCTTTTTAATGGCCATGCTTTCTGTTTGAGACTCGGGGTTAAATGTGAACTTGTGAAACCAGGGAATTAACAAACAAGCCTGTCTCTCTCTCCAGTGACTCACACAAACCCGCTCGAAAGTAAAATTACTGCCATGTATATACTGATTAAACAGGGCTACCCACTCCTAAGAATAGCAACTGTCTGTGACATTATTATTAGAAGCAGATCATTTTGAATAGGATAGATTCTTCCCTGTGGTGTTTCATTGCTACATGGCAGGATATTCCCGTGTCTGATGTGTTTGCGAGCGTCGCGTTGCAACAGGGAGTGATGCGTCTGCAGCATGAACAGGATGAAGGAAGTGCAGTGACCAGCACCTCTCTGGTCCCCCTGTCCCTCCTGAAAGCTGAAAGCTCATTTCTCGCGTGACTCTTTAACCAAACCCCAAGCAGGGTGGAGCCTTCAGACGCCGGGCTGGGCTTTGGGATCCCGCTGTGAGCGGTCTGTCACAGGAACACTGAAGACTCTGCTACATTTGAAACAGCACTTTTATTTCTGCTACCTTTGAAACACCACTTTTATTTTCCAAACAAACCCCCACCTCCCCCCTCCCCTCCCTTGTTCTTACAAACAGTCTTCCACCTGCTTAGCTACTCACGCTTCTAAGAATGTGGAACAGGCAGTGTGGAACACACACACACACATGCTGTGCAGCGTAAACGCAGTGTGGAACACACACACACACACACACGATGTGCAGCGTAAACGCAGTGTGGAACACACACATGCTGTGCAGCGTAAACGCAGTGTGGAAACACACACACACACACGCTGTGCAGCGTAAACGCAGTGTGGAACACACACACACACACACGCTGTGCAGCGTAAACGCAGTGTGGAACACACACACACACATACACTGGAGCGTAAACTCAGTGTGGAACACTCACACATTGTGCAGTGTAAACGCAGGGTGGAACACACACACACACTGGAGCGTAAACGCAGTGTGGAACACACACACACACACATACACGCTGTGCAGCGTAAATGCAGTGTGGAACACACACACACATACACTGGAGCGTAAACGCAGTGTGGAACACGCACACACTGTGCAGTGTAAACGCAGTGTGGAACACACACACACACAGGAGCGTAAACGCAGTGGGGAACACACACACACACACACACACACACACACTGCAGTGTGCTTACTGAGTGGCCGTGTATCGCCTGTAGCCTGTTTCCTCCACACGCAGGCTTGTTAGTGAGATGGCATGCAGGGCTGCCTCACTGCGCGTGAGAGTGGAAGCCCCTGTAATGAGTATTCCATGAGCTTTCAGTTGATTTGGGTTTTTTCTTTTTGTCCAAGCTACCAGTGGTGGTATTTCACTTAACTTTGAGAGGAAACTCACTTTGGAAGGTTACAGTTTTAAGTAATGCAAAAAAAAAAAAAAATGTTTGTGAAGTGTATGTAGAAATGCAAGAGCTAAGTTTGTGTGGGGGGAGTGGGTGTGGGGGAGGAGGTGGGGGGGGCGGGGGGGCTTGGGGGAAGGAACGAGTAAACAGTTTGTCAGATCTGCCATGTGTTTGCTTTTACACCTAAACAGTTCCTGCAGCTTTTTTAAACTGAAATGATGGGTGTGTTTTGGGTCCGTCATCAGTTGGGACTGTTTACATCGAGGTCTTGGGGGGTAGCAGAAGAGGCAGGGTTCAAGGTGCGCTGCCCCGCTGGTGTGACCTTATGGTAGATGCAAGCGAGAGCTGGTCTTGGCCATGCTCCCTTTCATCTCTGTGCCGTTGCTTGTTGGCATTGGCTTGCAAAAGGACGTTTTCTATTCTTGTGAAGGAGTTGAGACATGCTGATGGTGCAATGCCTGCTTTTGTGAGTTCCTCATGGCTCGAAACAAACAAATTATGTTCTAAATAGAGCCCCATCTGTGTGAAAATCATTGCGATCTTCATTGAAAATCCAGCGTGTTCTGGCCCCTGATTTGATTTGTTTGGTAAAGGCGGGCACTGGGCAGGCTGGGCCCAGGCTGTGTGACCGGTCTGTGAACTGGAGTCTGAAGCAGTGGGAGACAATTAGCTTTATCCCACCAGGGGTAGGGTGGTTTTCATGGGGGGAGAGAGAGAGAAGCATGTGGTTCCTATTCCAGCTGTGTGGCCTGTAGGATGTAAAATAGTCACTGGTGTGGCCTGTAGGGTTTAGAATAGTCACTGGCTCTCCTGTAGTACTGTGTGTGGCCTGTAGGGTGTAAAATAGTCACTGACTCTCCTGTAGTACTGCGTGTGGCCTGTAGGGTGTAAAATACTTACTGGCTCTCCAATAGTACTGCCTGTGACCTGTATGGTGCAAAATACTCACTGGCTCTCTCCTGCAGTACTGTGTGTGGCCTGTAGGGTCTAAAATAGTCACTGACTCTCCTGTAGTACTGCATGTGGCCTGTAGGGTGTAAAATAGTCACTGGCTCTCCTGTAGTACTGCGTGTGGCCTGTATGGTGCAAAATACTCACTGGCTCTCCTGCAGTACTGCATGTGTCCTGTAGGGTATAAAATAATCACTGGCTCTCTCCTGCAGTACTGTGTGTGGCCTGTAGGGTGTAAAATAGTCACTGACTCACTGGTACTCTCCTGTAGGGTTTAGAATAGTCACTGGCTCTGCTGTAGTACTACGTGTGGCCTGTAGGGTATACAATACTCACTGGCTCTCTCCTGCAGTACTGTGTGTGGCCTGCAGGGTGTAAAATAGTCACTGACTCTCCTGCAGTACTGCATGTGGCCTGTAGGGTGTAAAATAGTCACTGGCTCTCCTGTAGTACTGTGTGTGGCCTGTAGGGTTTAGAATAGTCACTGGCTCTGTTGTAGTACTGCGTGTGGCCTGTAGGGTGTAAAATAGTCACTGGCTCTCCTGTAGTACTGTGTGTGGCCTGTAGGGTGTAGAATAGTCACTAATAGTGAGAGGAGTGCACACACTTCAGCTGCAGTGCTCCCAGTGTGCAGGTGGCACACTGCGTGTAAAAGGGCTCTGCGTGTAGCTCCTCTCTCAGCTCGTCTCTGTCGCTCTCTAAGGACTTTTAGGCCATTCCCCTCGTGGGTTCCAAAGGGTGTTGCCCACCTCCCGATAAACGCCGGTGCCTGACATCACTGCGGGAGGTGGAGGAGAGAGAGGAGCATGTGGTTCCCATTCCGCCTGGCTGCTGAATGTGAGGAATTCACACGTGTTTCCGGCGGGAATCCTGTGGGGTGGGTGCTGCGTGACATCAGCGTTGTGAGACAGAGTTCAGTGGCCAGGGGTCAGCCACGGCCAGTGAGACTCACACACACACACACACAGAGGGGGCAGGGGGGCATATGTTTGTCAGCACTGTTGTTTATTATAAATTAGCTTTTGTGTTAAGACTATTGCATTACATTACATTGCATTAGGCTCTTTCTTGTAACTTTGTTTTGGCTGTTCTGTACTTTGCGAGCGCACAGTTCTGAGTTTGTAGTTGGAGTCTGAGAGCTCGACGGGCGGGGGCTGAGCGTCTGAGGCCCTACAGACAGCGGAGCCTTGTGCCCGGGGAGCGCACCCTGACTGTGTGCGGCGGTGAAGCTGCCCGCCAGACCACGGCACAGCTCTAAGAATAGATCTGGAGAGTCCCGGCCGTGACCCCTCGTGACCCCGTGGGCAGGCGGGGCCAGGCCCTCTGCCGAGTTGGCAAGGATACAAGCAGACCGCCAAAAAAGCAAAGAAGCAAAAAACACACGAAGCAAGGCCTTTTTCTATTCCTGTCCCCACGCCTGGTATTCAAATGGAAATTTAAACAGTGGCAGAACAAGCAGGTCTCTCATGTCCAAACCCCTCGACCCCCCAGCTCCCCTCCCCTGCCACAGCCCAGATTATTGCCCCCTCCTGCCTCCAGACTGGGGCAGATAAAGATTGCTATCAAAGGGGGCTCCTGATAGCTGCGTCACCTCTGGACTGGGCCGGAGGGGGATTAGAAAAGGCTAACGCTCCTGTCCCCTCACCCCCAAGGGGCCTGTGCACATAATTCAGCACAGACCCCTTGAAGAGGTTGACCCCCCCCAATCCGTTCACACGGGCTCGCTCATGGAAATAAACCCACCGCTTTACGGGCAACAACCCATCTCAGAGCTTCTGGCCTGTCCCCCTTTCAAATCTCACACCCACTCTTTCTCTCACACATAAAGACATACCGAAATGCACGTGCACACACACACACACACACACACACACACATACACACACACATACACACAAACACTTGTACACACACAAGCACACACATAGTCACACATAAGACAATGATTATATAGCTTTTCACTTAATGCAGCTTTTTCTTTCTCTTGAATGAAAGTAGGCAGCCCTGAGTTTGAAGTTGCATCACCAGGCAGTGAAATTATGAATGAGACGCAGAGGAGGCGGGCGGGCAGCTGTAAGACAGCATTGTTCCCCCTCCGCTCCTGTTCTGCTCTGATGTCAGGGATCTGGGTGGGCTTGGGACCCTTTCATTCATGCCTGTCTTGTGATCAGGCTTGTAATCAGTGAGTCATCCAACCGCCCCACCAGCCTCTGCAGAGGAGTCCAAATTTCATCGGCTGCTGCAGGACACAGACAGAGGCGCTGCTAATCTGGCCCCCACCCCACTCACACACACACACACACACACACACACACACACACACACACACACACACACACACACACAGATATACACACACACACACACACACACACACACACACACGCACAGACACACACACACGCACAGATATACACACACACACACACACACACACACAGATATGCATATGCACACACACACATACACATACACACACACACACACACACACACACAGGCACGTACGCATACACACAGATACGCACTCACACACACACACACACACACACAGACACACATACTGTCAACACACACACACACACATACCTATACACAAACACAGACACACCCATACCCACCCAAAACTTGTTCTGATCCACAGTTTCATGGATTCAGATGCTGTCTTTGACTGTAGGGACTGGGGGGTTCTGGGTAAACGGATTCTGGGTCCGTTTGGATTCCCCGATTGGGTTCTTGGTAAATGACATGGGGTTGCTTTGTGAATCTTGACCTTAAAAACATGCAAGTCGCCAGTCTGGGAACTCGTGGGTCGGGAAGAGAGCAGCTTGCATCTGACCAGACCCCGTGGATAACCTCGTTCCATATCAATTACTGAGTCATCGCCACTGATTGGCTGCTTCTGCGTTGTGCTGCTTGGAGAGGGTGGGGGCAGTGCTTAGGGGCCATATGGGTGAGGTCATTAGCACATGACTCTGTTCCATTCTCAGCCCACACCCCGGGGTGGGACTGAATATACACTACGTCACACATGCTGCCCCAATATACACTACATGGCCAAAAGTATGTGAAAACCCGAACATCACACCCGTGATGTGCTCCTCCAACATCTCATTCCAAAACCATGGGCATTAATATGGAGTTGGTCCCCCCTTTGCTGCTATAACAGCCGCCATTCTTTTGGGAAGGCTTTACACTAGATGTTGGAACATTGCTGTGGGGATTTGCTTCCATTCAGCCACAAGAGCATTAGTGAGGTCGGGAAATGATGTCGGGCGATTAGGCCTGGCTCGCAGTCAGCGTTCTAATTCATCCCAAAGCTGTTGGATGGGGTTGAGGTCAAGGCTCTGTGCAGGCCAGTCAAGTTCTTCCACACCGATCTTGACAAACATTTCTGTATGGACCTCGCTTTATGCATGGGGGCATTGTCATGCTGAAACAGGAAAGTGCCTCCCCCAAACTGTTGCCACAAAGTTGGAAGCACACAAACGTCTAGAATGTCATTATGTGCTGTAGCATTAAGATTTCCCTTCGGGGGGTGGCGGATAGCGTATCGGTCTAATGCACCGTAGTTTGGCTGGTTCAATACGGTGTGCCCTACCTGTCGGGGACGCGGTTCGAAACCCGTCTCTACCAGACTGGCCCTGGTCATCAGCCCCGATCGGGGGCGGCATTTGGCTGTCCACCCCAGGGGGATGGGGGAGGGTGAGCCAGCTCAAGTCTGCCATGAAGCATGTAAGGATGTCTCCAGAACATGGGTGGGCGAATTCTGTCTCGAAGGAAGCGGAGTATTGCTGCCCTCTGAGAATTAGATTGCCTCATAGAGACAAGCGGCGGACTCGTGTGGGGAGGGAAAATTGAAAATAGAGGGTGTAATTGACTACCAAATTGGGAGAAAAATCTGAAGAAATCTGAAATAAATACAATTTAAAAAAGATTTCCCTTCGCTGGAACTAAGGGGCCTAGCCCAGACCATTCTTCCTCCTCCACCAAACTTTACAGTTGGCATTATGCATTCGGGCAGGTAGCTTTCTCCTGGCATCTGCCAAACCCAGATTTGTCCATCGGGACTGCCAGATGGTGAAGCATGATTCATCACTCCAGAGAATGCGTTTCCACTGCTCCAGAGTCCAATGGCCGCAAGCTTTACACCACTCCAGCTGACGCTTGGCATTGCGCATGGTGATCTTAGACTTGTGTGAGTGTTGCAACCGAGGACAGACAATTTTTACGCGCTACACGCTTCAGCACTCGGCGATCCCATTCTGTGAGTTTGTGTGGCCTACCACTCCACGGCTGAGCTGTTGTTGCTCCTAGATGTTTCTAGCAGAAATTTGATGAATTGACTTCAAAAGGTGGTTGGAAAGGTGGCATCCCATGACGGTGCCACGTTGAAAGTCACTGAGCTCTTCAGTATGGCCCATTCTACTGCCAATGTTTGTCTATGGAGATTTCATGGCTGTGTGCTTGATTTTATATACCTGACAGCAATGGGTGTGGCTGAAATAGCCGAATCCACTAAATAGAATGGGTGTCCACATACTTTTGGCCATGTAGTATATTAATTAATAATAATGTTCTCCTCTGTCAATGGCTCTGATAGCAGGGTTCAGATGGGCATTTAGTTTAATCTAATATTTCATTATTCAAAGGCTCCCAAATATATTTCATCCTGAATATTTCATTAATTAACCTCCCCCATGGACAGTTTTGTTTAGATAAATTATATTCAGAATGGGTAGAGATGTGATTTTAGATTAATTTGATATGAGAGTATTCAAAGGATGCAAAATTAAGTCAAATTTAAGGACCAATGTTGAGGACAAATAATATATACGCCATTTAGCAGACGCTTTTATCCAAAGCGACTTACAGTAGTGAATGCATACATTTTCAGTATATGTGGCCCCAGTGGGAATTGAACCCACAACCTAAGCGTTGCCAACGCTGTGCTCTACCAACTGATCCACAGAGAACCACAAATGTTGATTAAATCTAGGCCATTCTGTGTGCCCAGTGCCTGTGACCTTTACTTTGGTTTTAAATCAAATCCATTGGTTTATAAAGACCTAGCTAACTCTGTGCATTTCATACCACTTCCAAAAGTATTGTACTTTCATCTGAACCCAGCTTGTCAGAGATCTGGTTCATGATTAAATATTCCTTACACAAAAGCAAAAATGAAGCAATACAGTAATTGCACAAATAATTTTGTAGCATAAAAAAAAAAAAAAAAGCTAACTTTGTAAACTCTGTTAGAGCCTTGATAATTTGCTAAGTTGCAAAACACTTTTAGTGAAACTATTTCCTTTCCAGTTTAAGACCAGCATGAGCTGTTGTGACCTTTGCGGGCCTAAAAAAATGCTTTCATGTCCACAGGTCTGTCATGCACCAACCACAAGCGCTGGCTGTGGGCTACAAGCCAAAAAATGCTTACAGCCGATTAAGGATATGTTCAAAGAGTATTTTATAAAGATCGGGATAGTCTTGCTTTCGGAGTCGAGTTTAGTTCCAGCTTATTTGATTCATTTGAGATTTACTGGGAGGAGGTATCATGAATTCACTCAAGAAAATTAATTTGGGAAAAAAAAGAAAAAAAAACTGCTGTCCTTGCATGATTGCAAGTCATCACGACCCGCCCACAGTGTGAGATGAAGCGCCTCTTTTAAAGTGGGCCCCCGTGCTGAATGTGTGCGGGGGTGGGAACTCTCGGGGCTGTGCAGAGTGAAGAAAACCTTCGTCCCTGTAACCTTTCACACCTGCAGCCCTGCCACTTGGCTCGAACAGTTCGTTTCACACCCTCACCGACACCTTTCATTACAACACGGGGCAGAGAGACCTCTAACATGGTCATGCGCTGTGAAGTCACCTGTGTGTGACAATGCTGTGAGATATGAGCTCACCTGTGTGTTACAGTCCTATGAAATATAAGCTCACCTGTGTGTCACAGTGCTGCATCTCGTGCTCCTATTGTGCTTTTGTAATGCGTACATAAAAACGAGTCTCTGCCACGTCTGCAACGCTGACCCCTGCTTTACCTGAACTATGTTTAAGAAAGACATGTGTCACATGCCTTTTTTTCCTGCTTTCATTTCATCCCTTTGTTACCACTGACAACATTTGTTCAATATGAAAGCATCTCTTTCATTACTGCACAACGGTTTTGGAAGCCAATCCCTTGTACATAAAGAGCAGCAGATACTTCCTCTTGTCCGGATTTGGGTTGCTTCCTCCAGGAGGACAGAGCCTGGATCGGGAACAGTAATGTGAAAATGTGGGTGGGGGGGGCTAAGGCATGGCACGACAGTGATAAAACCAATGCCTCGATGCTCAATTAAGAGCTTGAAATGGAGATGGGGAACGTCTGTGGGTAATCGAATCAAACTGCAGGACATTGTGGAGCACGTGGTCCGTTTGGCTGCTCTGCTTTATGCAGCGGTCCAGCGCCAGCTCCCAGCCAGAGTGCCCGAAGGCTGCCCGGCCGCCAGAGTCGGGTTTCAAAGGGAGCGAGGGGAAGAGGGGAGGGGGGCCACTGCCGGACCTTTCCGGATGGGTGGGTGGGTGGGTGGGGAGGCACACTCCTGCCGGGTATCTGGGCGATTTGGGGACTGAGCATGCTGGTCTTTCTACAGACAGTCGCCATTCCCGTTACCTCCTGGCTCCCGCCCCTGCCTCTTTAGGTCAGGATCCGTATTCCTGGTCAGCCTGTGGAGAAAGCCTGACCCTCCTTACATGCTCCCATTGTAGGCTGTAGTGTCTCCCCCTTCATCCACACCTCCTCCAGGAACCCTCACAATAATGAATTTATCTTCCACTGTCCCTCGTTTTGTTCTCTTTCTCTGTCTGCCCCTCTTTCCTGCCCTTTCTGTCAATCAATCAATCAATTTTTCTTTTATTTATCTTTTTCTTTCCCTCTTTTTTTCTGCTTCCTGTATCTCTGGATCTCTTTCTTTCCCTTTCTCATTACCTGTGTCTCATTCTTCTCATTCTCTCTCTTTCTTCCCTCTCTCTCACCCTCTTTTATATTTATTGTTTTTTTATTTTATTTTTCTTTGAGTGCAAATGTAATGATGTGTTACATATTATATATGTAACAGTGTTTGTTTGTCTCCTTTAGTGTTTGAATAAAGATACATCAAAGGTCTTTCTTTTTTTCCCTCCCTCTCTCTCTTTCCCTCTCTCTCTCTCTCTCTCTCTCCCTCCCTCTGGGGGTGTTCTCCTCAGCCCCCCCCCGCAGACGTCTGAGTCTAATTGAATCTGTGAGACTCATCAGGCCCTGGTCAGGCCATCAAAGGGCCTTGTTGTCTCCCGTTGTGTGTCTCCCGCTGTGTGCCCACCAGCTCCGGGGGGAGAACAGGGGCCTGTGTGTTCAGCAGCCCCCGGCCCTGCCAGCTCTCAGAGTGACATCACCCCCTTGCCCCCGACCTCTGACCTTTGACCCTGCCCTTCTGACCTCTGACCCCCATGCGGTGTCTGTGCTACAGTATCCCCTCTGTCCGCTGGGGGAGTCAGTGGCGGGGGTGATCGAAGCGATGCGGCTCATTAATAAGCATCTGTGCCCCCCCCCCCATTGAGTCCCACACACAGAGGGACCATGGGCCACCTCTGGATTCGGGTTTCAGGGTTGGGGGGGGTGGTGGAGGGGTCGCGCAGTCTTTGAAGCCAGGCAGATCAGACATTGTGTAGGGCCAAAGCCAAACAAACAAGTGAGACTCTGGAGGCTAAACCCGGCACACAAATACACAATGAGCCACAGGAAGGAACGTTCAGGCAACGTTTGGCCAAATGTTTCACCAGCAGCATCCTGGCTTTTCGCCCCATCGGCCTGCTGTCTGTGTGTGGTATGAACAGGATGCGATTGTGTTATTGGATGTCAGGTCTGTGTGATTGTGTTATTGGAGGTCAGGTCTGGGAGAGAGTCAAGCTTAGCGTTCTGCACAGCTGAGTGATCTCTTTGTCCTGATTGGCAGATCTTGAATGTGGTGACGTCCCCCTGTTGACTCCCGGCAGCAAAGAGATGATGTCACAGGCTCTGAAGGCCACGTTCAGCGGCTTCACAAAGGAGCAGCAGAGACTGGCAATACCCAAAGGTAAAACACCCAGCTCTCTCTCTCTCTCTCTCTCTCTCTCTCTCTCTCTGTATCTGTATCTGTCTTTCTTTCTGTGTGTCTCTCTCTCAGCCTGGCACACATTACAGCATCGCAGGCACTCTGTAATTCTGGGAGATAAATCAGATGAAGTGGTGTACAGCTCATCACCAAATTGGGCCAATTATGCAATGTGTAAAAATCCAGCACAGACTCTGGTCCTCCAGGGGTTATGGTTGACAATCCTCCCTCAGGCTATACTCACATTTAAAAAGTATTTTACGTTAGATGGATTACGAGTTGTCATTCAGAGAAACGTCATTCAGGGGTAGAACAGAGACTTTCGGTTGCAGTCATTTTATGTAGAGAATGAATAAAATGACGTCCCTAAATCCATTAAGGTTTGTGGATTAAGGTAGGCCATTTAAAATATTGTTCATAGCCACCCAGGGACAGCAGATGAAATGTACAATAATGTACATTATAAAAGGCAGATCTTGGCAGTCTGGGAGATGAGTCGGTGTTGAGAGGCCCAGAAAGGTGATAGATAGGTTCACCTGGATAAATGTCTGAAAGGGGTGTGGTAATGCCTGTAGAGTGTCTGTAGAGTCAATTTCTGTAGAGTGTCTGTAGAGTCCGTTTCTGTAGAGTCTCCAGAAAACTGCTGATGAATTTGGAAAGTGTGAAGACTCATATCATGTGGCAGAGCTGCTGTGGTCCTGCAGTGGAACAGATTGTGTGGGGAATAAGTAATGTCTCATGAGACCCTGCCCTGTTGTATTTACCAAATGTAGCAATCCACATGAATAAGAAAGCGTGCATCTCTCTATTTTGAATTAATTTGACCTTATTTACATACTCTGCAATACATTTTTAATGTTATTAGCACTAACGTTATTATTAGTAAAGTAATTCGCAGATTATGGGGAGATATTTAGTCTAATTGAACCCCTACAAGTGTGTTTAATTAACTAATTGAAGCAACTGTTTTTTGTTTTATTATTGCACAGTATTGCACAGTCTTACAATTACAGCTTGCCAAAAAGTGCAAAAAAGTTTTAGCACATTAGTTACTGCTGCTTCTTTGACCCATAAGGGCTACAACAGCAGCCGTCTCAAACACCAACATCGAACCCACGCAAACCAGTACCTTTCATAGGAGTGTTTGCACTTTGTTTGAGAGGTGTTCCATGCATGGTGCAATGGCCTGGACTCTGTGCTCCAGGAGATCAAAAACTGCTGACCCGGGCAAATCACACGCGTGTGGAAGGTGTCCCCATGAGTGATCTCATCACGCCACACATATGCTGAAAGGTGTTTCCATGAGTGATCTCACCTCTGTGTCCCACCCCTCTGCAGACCCCAGGCAGTGGACGGAGAACCACGTGGGAGAGTGGCTGACATGGACGGTGAACGAGTTCAGCCTGAAGAACGTGGATTTCCACAAGTTCTGCATGAACGGGGCCTGCCTGTGCGCCCTGGGCAAGGAGCGCTTCCTGGACCTCGCCCCCGACTTTGTGGGAGACATTCTGTGGGAGCACCTAGAAATGCTGCAGAAAGGTAGGGCTCCAGTCCCACATTTACAATTGAGTTATTTGGCAGACGTCTTTGTCCAATTGACATTGCCGACATTCATGCCACAAAAACTGTCATACAAAGGGAAGGGAAAGGCTCCTTTACAGCTCATGCATAGTGTTAGGGTTTGAATTCCAAATGTAGACATTCTACAAAATGGTAGGTCCAAAGTACCAAATTTAGGGGTGTGTCCCACTTTTTCAGTTGTCTCAGAAAGGTGGGGTTTAAGCCCTAAATGAGAATGCTGGTGAGGTGAGAGAGAGGTTCTGTCAGAAAGTTGAGTCCCATAACGACTTGAGTCCCATTCCACTGGCACGACACTGAAGTCGAGGGTTACCTTATCAAATGTCCACTCTAATCTGCACTAAAACTCTGAGGCATGGCATAACAAGCCCCCAGTGTTGCCACCATTTCCTTCTGTTCTTTCCACCCAGACCCAAGTCTCACACTTATGTATACAGTGCATGTCTAAATAACATGAACCTCAAAGAAATAAATGGCTTTCTCTTTCAAATGCTGATATTAATATATCTTTTTCTAATTGCCCAAATCTCCACTATAATCTAAAATCGCCCTTAAATCTAACCCTAACCCTAACCATGGCTCTCTTTTCTTTCGTGAAGAAGACACAAAGCATTTTCCTGCCAATGGCCTGAACTCCTCCTTCCAGGACTCCCGCTACACCTCCGAGTACTTTGTCAGTAAGTATGGCTGGCTGCGCATCTCCCTGCACCACTGAACAGACTGTCCCATGCATTAGAGTCCTGCACCTCCCCTCAAGGTTCTGCTCCTGCACCACTGAACGGAACGTTCCGTCATTAGAATCCTGCCACTCAGGAAGTGGAATCCTGCAACTGAAGAGCTCCTAGCCCAGATAGCCAAGATGGTAACGGTGGTAGAGTGATGCTTCACGAACACCCTGGGTGGAGTTACCATGTCATATCAGTGACTTTGAGCCAGTCATAGTGTTTCGCTGTGGAAACTTGGCTTTTAATGAGCAAACCTGTCCGCAGTGACTGACAGCGTATGTCAGGTCCACCCATAGTGGGATTCATGAAGTCTCACTCTACCATCGTTAATAAACGGTCTCTGGTATAGCTGCCCTTACTCACATGGTGAAGGTATGCGGAGTGTCTGGATGCCTTCATGGATCTACTTTGGAACTCCAGCTCTGTAGGGACCATATACAGTATTTATGAATCTTTGCCAAAACATGAGAAATCAGACAGGTTCCGAGGCCAGACATTAGCTTCGGAAGCCAATGTGAGCAACACTAACTCCCAGCACTCCCTCTTCCTGCCCAGGCTACGGCATTGAGCACGCTCAGTGTGTCCCCCCATCTGAATATTCTGAGCCGGGTTTCATCACGGAATCCTATCAGACGCTGCACCCAATCAGCTCGGAGGACCTGCTGTCACTCAAGTATGAGAACGACTACCCCAACGTCATTCTGCGGGACGCACCCCTGAACCCCCTGCAGGGAGAATACTTCTCCATCAAACAGGAGGTTATCTCTCCTGACAACATGTGTGTGGGGCGCGTCAACAGAGGTAAGCGCACGCACGCACGCCGCAGTTACCCTCCCCACAGATAGGGGGCAGCAGCTCAGTGCGCTGGGGTGGGAAGTCTGGTCACCATCACTGTGACCTCCCAATGCATGTGTGTGCTGGCCATCCCAAAAATAAACCAGGGGGGAGGAGTGAGCCCAGGGAGATGAGTAGTGGTGATCACAGATTACTTTTCCATACCATGGTTGAATGCATCAGGTGGTCTTTTAAGTGGTTTAGCTGTGCATTTGAGGGAGGGGGGTGTTTGGTTAGGTTTTGGGAATGGTCCATCTTTTCTTAATAAACTAAAGAAACAAGGCTCATGCTGATGCACAGAGCTGTTTGACATCAGTTGGACTACAATTCTCCCTCAGAATTGAGAGGGGAAACTTGATGTTTGGTCAAAATGATGACTACTTTAATCATCAGATATGTGTACGTGGCTGAAATGAACACTTCTAGACACTGCAGTACTCCAGAACCAGGTCTGAGGGCTGAGCTGTAGGACACTGCAATGAAGTTCTGCTTATGTACTTGGTAAACCAACGGCGAGAAAGGCCTCTTTGTTAGGCCTTTGTAAGGCCTCTTCGCTAATTGCTATTGCCCAAAGGCGTTAGCGGTAAGCCTCACGTATTGTAGGGTTTCTGCCGAGCCTCTTGTGTGATCGTGCATGCATGTGATCGCCTTGCAAAATGCCACATCTGTGAGTGTACCAGGAGAAGGAGAAGAAAAGAGACTCTTTTGGTCTGGTTGTGGTTGACGTTGGCCCGCGCTCAGCCGCTCTGTCTCTGTGGAGAAAGCTGAAGCGTTCGTGTCAAGAGTGAGAGCCTATCAAAGCCACACCGCCTTCTAAAAGCCCTGTCTGCCTTAACTTTCTTTTTTTCATTTCATGTAAAACAGCAAGAACGAGGTAACCTTTAAGCACAGTGCTCAAGCTTGCACCAACGTGTAGCTTTGAAGTTCTCTGCATAAGACAACAGGTGTGAAGTCGAGAAGCACGTGTGTGTTTTTGCAAATTCCTCTGTTGGTTCGTTAAACTCCCCCTACCCCCCAGGCTCTGCCAAATCCCACCTAAAACATTCAATTAATTATTTTCAAAACAATTGTGGGTTAGGGGTTTAGCTGAACAAATGACCCGATCGCCAGCGAGCTGTTCCTCAGATCGCAGGCCCATGAATTGCAAAGACGTTTGCCCGTAAGGTATATCCAGCCCTCAGTACACAATAAATCCTGGGTTTTGCTGTGCACTGTGGTTTTTAAACGTGGGAAAGTATTTGTGGCATCGTTCGAAAACATACATGTGGCTTCAATTTAGCAATTTTGAGATTTGTGGATCAGTGGCACATGGGATTATCTTTCATTCTTAAATAAAGCTTGGTGGAAATGCTGCTTTTTATCTCTGCTTGGCAAGGAGAGATGGCAATTTGTACTTTGTTTCCAATTAGACCGAGTCAAATATCGCCGCATGACAATTATGGGAGACAAACGGCGTGCAAGAAGGGGGTTCTCGTTTTCGCCTAGCCATACTGGTCCGGAGCAGGAGTAGCTGTGAGCTTTGTGTGTGTCTCCACACTGAAACCTAGAGACTGTTCCAGAAATGATGCCATCGTCTTCTGTGAAAGCCCTCTTCTTCTCCGACAAACAGACGTTTCAGGCAGCAGCCACATCAACTGCTTTCAGCCAAACACCTGGGTTTGAGGCTTGGCAAGGCATACCGATGGATAGAGAATGTTTCTCTGTCACGTTCACAATAAACATTGTGGACAGATAATATACTGTAGTAATAAACATAGATAAAAATGTAAATACATTTTGTGATATGAAAAAGGTTTGCAGCTAATTTGTACAGATATTTGTAAAAAAAAATATGATTTAATTTTTTTTTTACATTGGATGTATTTCCTGGAGGGTATCTCAGCCCATCTGTGGCTACGTTTTGTATACACTATCTATACTGATGTTCGTCTAATTGTATAGTATGTGCTGTATTATAAATCTCTCTGGATAAGAGCATATGCTGAATGAACACAATGGATACCTGTGCTTCTTCCCCTCCTTCCCCCTTCCTCCCAATTTTCTAGGGAAGCTGGGAGGCCAGGACTCCTTCGAGAGCATCGAGAGCTTCGAGAGCTGCGATAGGCTGACGCAGTCCTGGAGCAGCCAGTCGTCTTTCAGCAGCTTGCAGCGTGTGCCGTCGTATGACAGCTTCGACTCGGAGGACTACCCAAGCGCCCTGCACGGCCACAAGCCCAAGGGCACCTTCAAGGACTACGTGAGGGAGCGCTCCGACCTCAACAAGGACAAACCGGTCATCCCGGCCGCTGCCCTCGCCGGGTACACAGGTACGCCCCAACCCCACCCTCCTGTTGCCATGGTGACCCATCAAACCCTGAGCCCGCTCTTCATGGGAATGAGGTGCCTTACAGCACCACAGGGGCACTGCATTCATCAATTGTGTCATCACATTTTACAGTTAAATGTTAGGCATTTAGCAGATGCTCTTATCCAGAGCTTACACAGTTTACATTTCTTTACAATCCATTTATACAGCTGGATATTTACTGAAGCAATTCAGGTTAAGTACGTTGCTCAAGGGTACAACGGCAGTGCCCCCACCTAGGAATTGAACCTGCAACCTCTGAGTTACAAGCCCAGTACGCTGACCATTACACTACACTGCCACCTCATCATTCCTCCCAGCCAGTATAGGTGTGCCAGTCATGATTGAGTAATTGTAGAAACCACCTTTTTCTTTATTAAAGTTGCAATGTACCGCCAAAATAAAGGCAACACTTCGGTAACCCGGAGGGGAGGGAGACACTCAAACAGCCCTGGCTGTTGGAAAGGGGAGCACTGGGCCTATCTGCCGGTACCAGCCATGGCACCTGATGGACACCCATGGTACTGCACCCATTTAAATGATCCCTCATTTACTGAAGTGTTGCCTTTATTTTGGCAGTTACCTGTAGTAATTTGCATGTTGCTATTCTTGTAAGAGGTACAGAGAGTTTGTCCTGGGAGGGATAAAAGGGAGAACATAATATAAGCCTATTGTATTACACTGATATTATATTAGGTATAGTCATGCTTTTGAGGACTGGAGTGGTTGAGCAATCAGCCACTTTGTTAAAGGTCCAATTTCAGCCAGTTCTGGAACATCTGCACCCTAGGCTCTATGCTATTTTATATAACACTGCCCCCAAACAAGCAAAATATCAACTGTTGTGAAACCAAGGATGCAAATCATGCATTGCAGTGCCCCCCCAGATGGTGTGGTGACAGTTTTGACTTGGATAGCAGGGCACGATCCTTGCACCAGATTCTGAAAGCATCACTCTGCAAGAAAACAAGCACCTCTGTCACAAATGTGTGATGCAGCCGAGACGGAAACCTTAAACCTTCCTTGGAGGTCCCTGGTACCTCGTCGTCTGCACCCTGACAAAGAGAGCTAAATGAATCTTCTGAGTCTTTACAGGAAACACGTCTTTTCTTTCCCTCTCGGTCTGCCTGTGCACTGATAAGATTTTCATCTGCGTGTTTTATCTACCCCACATCTCGACCTATTTTTCAGGTCGTCTTGGCAACCTGGGAACTGCACAAAGCAATACCTGCCTGCCTGTACTACCTGCCCATGCCACTTTCAGCCTACGTAGAAAAAAATCTCCCCAATGTAAAAAAATAAGTATCACCCAAGTATTTTATAAAGGATAGGAAGTCTTCTGAAATCTATCTTAAAATTCTGTGAACTTCTATGGTAGGCTTTTGAAAATGCATTGCGTGTGAAAGCGTAATTGTGTTTGCTAATACTGTGCCCACTAAAATAAGCATCTTTTGGAATAAGCCTCCGATAATCTAAACTGTTTTGGGAAAGGGAGTCAGACTTATATACGTTAGTGTGGTTCTACGATCAAGGATTAGATCAGAGCCCAGCCTGAGTCAAAGCCTATTCTTTTTTTAAATACATTTGTTTCTTTTTTTTTTTTTAGAAACAAATGGACTTGTCCAACTATGTTTACCGCTCCTTGTCAAACTCGTGCCGGCTCTCCCTCCCCCCTCCCTCTGCGGCGGATGGCTAATTTCCTCCCTAGCGGCACTCCCAGTCAGGGCCAGGCTGACACAGCCGGGTTTTGAACCGTGGCTGCAGTAGGCAACTTGCGTCCCAGTCGGACACTCTTACCGTTACACCAGCTGGGAGGCCGTCAAACTTATTTTGGTGTCTCTGTCATGAGGTATCCAGACATACAGCATCTGGGCTTTCATGTCAAGCATGGGCCAGAGAGAGGATGTGGCCTGGTGTTATGAAGGCATGGGACGGGGACATAGGCTAATGAATGAGCATGGGAAGCTTGAGTTCTGAACTATGCCCTTCAGGAGCCAAAGTGCACCGGGAGGCAGAAATAGCCTGCAGAGTGAAATGGAAAGCGTCTGGAAGCAGGGTAAATGTTACAAGTATCATTGATATACAGTATTATCATAATTATTATTTGCAGCTAACAGTAAAGTATGATCCCTGCAGTACAAGCTAACAGTACTTAGTAGTGCATGTGCTGATAAATTCCCAAAGTTTACTATGTTAATAGCTAGTGCTAGCCTTATCTGGTTGGATTGATTTTGCATGTAATAGCATTAACTAGCTAGCTAACTGTGTGTTAGAGGAGATACTGATCATCAGTGGTGCATGGGAAAAGAGCAAGAACATTTTTTGTAAGTTGGCTAGCTACAGAATGGGGGACAGGCATGCTTACAGCCTGGAGAGGAGAGAAGGGAACGCCAGACACATTTTTGTCACAACTTGCGTGCACTTCAGATTTCATGATAGCTCCCACTTTTTTAACTGTAATTGGTACTTCCCTCTTAATTTGTGTTACATTAATCTAAATAACCTTACCACATCCATATCTCTTTAATCTATATTTTGATAGTCCGTTTATGTCTGATGAAATAAGGCAAGACTGTGAAAAATGACTGGGCAAAAATGCAACAAAGAAATCTGTATATGTTTGAAAAACAGCGGGGCAATTGCTTTGGAAACCATAATGAACTCGTAAATTTGTTTCCCCTCCGATGATGATATTACTGCTTTCAGCTTTCAGCCTCTGTCTCTGGCATACATACCCAACTGGACTTCAGTGTTAAAGCTGTGTCATTACATAGTCAAAACCATTCACCTGAGCGTGATACATGTTATGATCTATAATCCATTTATGGGATACACACAAGTAATGTGTCAAGAAATTAGAACTTTTGTAGAATGACTGTAGAAAATTCAGGAGAAAGTACTGTTTCAAATTTAGATTTTTCATGCAACTTTCATGACATAATTTTTCTGTGTGCAAGTCCCTTTGTTGCTGTTCTTCTTTGTCATCTTCGTCTTCCGTGTAATTCACACTATCCAAAAGTGAAGGGAAGGAAACTATTCTGAAAATTAATCATAATCATAATCTAATATGCATCATTTGTAAATAGACTATCAAGTACAAGCACAGATGTTTAAGCCCCTACTATAAATCATACCATTATTTAATAAATTAAACCATATTGTAACTATTTCCACCCTCTTGCACAACCTCTGTTTGTAGAGTAAGGACAACATGTTTTTTTAACCTGGATTTGAATGATGAGGGCAGAAAGCTGCTTCACTGTCTTCCAATAATTTAACGAATTGAGGAATGGACGGCTGGTTCACTGGATGTGTGCTTTGGTGACTAGCCTGCTGTCCTACTCGACTGTAGTTGAGTAAGGACCTTTTATCAGTATATTTTATAATGTGCAGATATTATGTGGGTGAGAAGTTCATTCCACAATTTTGCATAATAGTTGACATTTTCATCTGCAGCCAGTTTGCTTTGTAAAGGTGGGTACGCTCCATTTTATTACCCAAGGCACCGCTTTACAAGAAAGAGAAACAAGAAAGACTTTCGTCAGTTCAGCATTAGTCATGAATAATGAAAGGCGATGCACTATCTCAGGGTTCATAAACATGTGGAATTGAATGGGGGAAACAACATAAATACACTGGGAATTTTAAATAGAGTTTTTGGCCAGCCACCATGAGAGAGCTGTTATTACATGCTGTTTGAAAGCCAAGCGCAAGAGAAAGAGAGAGAGCACATGATCAGCTCCAAACATGATGTGTTCTTCTCTCCCCAAACTGAGACCGCCTAAGAGACATATTGAACACACAGGGCAAAGCAAAACAGAAATGTAAATGTAATAGCTTACATTTATGTTAAATGACTTGTTGTGTTGTTACTCAAAACTGTTCAAAATATTTCTAAAATAATAGAAAGTAACTAAAGGTAACCATGTATAATTATTCTATAACTATTGTTTAAATCATTTAGCCCCTTCTGGTGCACATTCAGATTATGTACAGGTAACTGCCAAAATAAAGGAAACAGGGTTCTGGCAGATCTTTTATGGTTTGGGGTGCATTTTCCTGGCATGGTTTAGGTCCACTCAACCCCTTAGAGTGCCAGGTAATCACAGATAAATACAAAGCTTATTCTGAGTGATCACCTTCATCCTATGGTGAAGCATTTCTATCCTGTTGAGAGTGGTCTCTTCTGGGATGACAATACCCCCATCCACAGGGTAGGAGTGGTCACTGAATGATTTGATGAGCATGAAAACCATGTAGACCAAATGCCATGGCAGTCTCAGTCACCAGATCTCAACCCAATTGAACACTTATGGGACATTCTGGATTGGTACCACCATCAACAAAACAGCAAATGATGTAATTTCTCATGGAAGAATGGTGTTGCATCCCAATAGAGTTCCAGACACTTGTAGAATCGATGCCAAAAGCGCATTGAAGCTGTTCTGGCAGCTCGTGGTGGCCCAATGCCCTAATAGGACACTTGATGTTGGTGTTTCCTTTATTTGGGCAGTTACCCATGTACATATATATATATATATAATAATGTATGTATGTATGTATATAATAGGAACAACTGTTTATGGAAACATAAGCTTTGGTTTCCTGTCACCACAAACGCAGGCACAGAGTGCTCTCGGGAGATGAGGGTTCAAAACACAAAGGTGAGCGATACCTGAGGCCTCCACCCTTGAGGTTTTTGGTTTTGTGTTTGTCAGAGAGGCCCCTCCCCCCCCGGAAAAACCAAACAAACAGGTGGGCGTTAGCAACCCTGGCACTACCCCACTACGTGTAATGACATCTCAGGTCCATCTGCCCCTCCAAAACAACAAACATACATATGTGTCCTCTCCCCCCGGAAGAATGAGGCGCATTATTCTTGAGGGTGGTTTGCCCTCTCTTAGACAGACCTTGAGGCACACAGTTTTTGGGGGAAACAGATTTGCCCGTAAGCTTTCATGTGTACTTGCAGTAAAGGCTTTGTTTGTTTGTTAGTTTTTTTGAGGAATGCACTTTGAAGCTTTTAGAAGCTTTTAGTTGCGAGTAGTTTAGCATGAAATAAGTAAAATAACTTGAACACATTTATTACCAGCAAGAAGCAGACCTTACATATTCCTCCTGCTTTGGTTCCACATTGATTTCTTGCTAAGTGCACAGGGAAGAGGGTCGAAGCTCTTGATGGGAAGAGGGCCGTGTGCATTGTGAAGTGCCTGGTCATGTCCCAGGGGCTCGAATAGCCCGGCTCACCTTGTGCTGGAAATGGTGAAATGGTGCCCGCTTGTGAGACGTTGCACAAGCGGGGTGTGATTAAAAAGCAAACATGCACAAAACGCTGTGGGTGTTATCACTGATCAAACCGCAAGATCAAAGCAAACAACGTTAACCCTACTCTGTGCAAAGGGAGCCGAGGAGCGTAGTGTAAACACAAAGTAACAAAGTGAAATCGTTGCGTTCTACTCAAATGGAGCCAGCGAGCTAGCAGTGAGCAGGTTTAAAATCTAAATTGTGAAGACTTCAAAATGAAAAACCAGGCATAAACAACAGACTGCTTACTTCGAAAGGGAATCATAACATGTATTAAGGAATATATTCCTGTCAGCAGAACAAGGGGGCATAGAAATTAGCTAAAGGTCCATTTTACACTGATACCAGGAAGTATAATTTCCACACAGAGAGTTGTTAATGTGCAGACCAGCTTGCC
The DNA here is from genome assembly GCA_029706075.1 of Aldrovandia affinis. NCBI lineage: Eukaryota > Metazoa > Chordata > Actinopteri > Notacanthiformes > Halosauridae > Aldrovandia > Aldrovandia affinis. The sequence goes on from JAINUG010000077.1 coordinate 2,998,883, forward strand.
AGGTCTTATATATGTAGTAGAGGCAGAGACGCTGGAGGCCAGGCCTGACAAGGGCTGGTTAGTCTCAAGCCTGGATGGCATGAATGGCCTGATGTTGTTAGCCATCATTCTCTTATGTCCTTATGTGCTTCCAGTGTAACTCAGTTACAGAGGCAGTGAATGGACAGAAGGGTTTTCCGTAGGAGTGAGAGAGTGAGGACACAAGTAGAATACCTCTCTCATCTATAGCGAGTGAGCGAGTGACGTGACCGTGCTAAATACAGCATGGCCGAGTGGAGTGCGTGAGGAGGATGGAGTGAATGAAGGCCAGAGCTTGTTCTCCAACACACAAGCCTCCGGTTCATCCAGTGCTGTCGCACATTCGATGGACCATGAATAAAGTCATGCTTTTTTTTAGACCAGGGGGTGATTTCATCAGCGTGGAATTCATATTGAGAGCAAACAAAAATTCCCCCAAGAATATGCATTGAACTTGCATATTTCCATGGAGTGGGCAGCAAACAGGGGCAAAAAACTGCACTGCTAAAGAGGGTCTTTGTGCTCAAAAACCTCTCCAAAAAAAGGCAGCTGAGTTTTGTAGGTTTCAATAACAAGGGGCCGGGGGGTTAGGGTTAGGTTAGGATTGGAACTCCCCACAGCTATCGAAGATCTCCAGAACGTTCTGGAATCCTTTCACCTTCTAGAAGTGCATAAGTGCTCTTATGAGCACATGCAGTCAAAAGTTGAGTTCCTTTTTTTAAGTCTAAGAAAGCAATACAATCAGCGGCTCCTTTTGAATTGCACGGGCTCAAAAGGGTTGTGACCTTCATTTACATAAGCTGTTAACTGCTTAGCAACTTCAGATACAATTGGCAAAATGTTAAAAAAGGTTCTAAGTTGCTTTCATCTGTGGGGTGTATGGATTTTCATACAGGTTTGCCCAGGAGTGGGTTTGTGTCTCTGGCACGGCTGAGCTGCTGACTTGTTTCTCCCAGTTCTGACCCATCTCTGCCCCATTCTGTCCCGGTTCTGCCCCACAGGTAGCGGGCCGATCCAGCTGTGGCAGTTCCTGCTGGAGCTCCTGACGGACAAGTCGTGCCAGGCCTTCATCAGTTGGACGGGGGACGGCTGGGAGTTCAAGCTGTCCGACCCTGACGAGGTAACCACTACCGGCGCCTTCAGACATTACGTTTTACATTACAGGCATTTAGCAGATGGTCTTATCCAGAGGGACTTACACATCTTACATTTCTTCTCATGCAATCCGTTTATTTGGCTGGATATCTACTGAAGCAGTTCAGGTTAAGTACCTTGCTTGAGGGTACAACAGCAGTGCTCCACCTGCGAATCGAACCTGCAACCTGCAACCTTTCCATTGTGAGCCCAGTACCATTATAGTACACTGCCACCCCAGCCGCACTCTTTCCAATCTGGTTAGTCGCTATATGCACTGTAGAATTTCCAACTGTCTTGCTTCCAAAAACGGTGGTTAGACTGAAATGCATGGTGGTGAAAATGTGTTTATCCTTTTTTGGAGTGCTCTCGGGGGAGGGGGGGGGGAGGGTTCATGGTGGTGAGTAAGCCCACTCCTGCCATCTATGTGGTCAGACAGGGCTGCCCCCCACCCCCTCTTCGATCGTGGCTGACCAGCATGTCTGTTTCTCTTTGCAGGTGGCGCGCAGGTGGGGGAAGAGGAAAAACAAGCCCAAGATGAACTATGAGAAGCTTAGCCGTGGCCTGCGTTACTACTACGACAAGAACATCATCCACAAGACCTCGGGCAAGCGCTACGTCTACCGCTTTGTGTGCGACCTGAAGAGCCTGCTGGGCTACACACCCGAGGAGCTCCACGCCATGCTGGATGTCACGCCCGACCGGGACGAGTGACGGCCCATGGGTGGGGCTTAGCTGGGCAGGGCTGGGGAAATTGGGGGGCCAAGGAGGGTCCTGGAAACTGAAGGACTTTTTTAAAGGAAGGTGGATGTGGTCTGGACTAAAACAGGATCTTTTTGGGCTTTTTTTTACATGTTAGGTTAAGTTTTTTTTTTGAATTGTTTTTTTTTTGAGCTCCTCACAGCGAATGCAGCACTGGTTGTTTTGCTGCCTCGGTAGACCATGTTGTTGAGATGTTCTCATACACACGATGACAGAAATGTTCCAGATATATAAATATATAAACATATACTTATGTATGTAATTACATTGAAGCTCAAGGTAAATGGAAAGCTTGTTTGATAAAGACGATTTAGAATTTCTTTTTTATCATTATTTTATTTTTATTTTTTTGTTTGCGTAAGTAGCACAAGCAACTGACATGGAAGTGGAGCAGAAGATTCCGGAAAGGACGGAAGGAATGTGGACGGAGAGTTCCTGCTGCGATACTGTTGCCAAAATGAAAGAACAAAAATGGAACTACATAGAAATATATAGTATTTACATAGTTACTGTCTCTGCCTTTCTGCAAAGCGAATGCACAGGCAGAGTTCTGGGCCAGGACCAAAAAACAAGAAGATTTTTATTTTATATTATTTTAAATAGAGGTTTGTGCCAGTATTATTGTCTTTAAAAAACTCCTGTCTTAAAGTGAATTCTATGTTGTTCAAGTATGGTTAAGTATTTTGGCTCTCCAAACCTTTGCATTTATGTAACTAGGAAACCATCTAATTGTGAAAGCCTGCTGCCTGCTATGTTTCCACATGTCAGTCAAGTACAGTTTTGTTTTTAGCTAAAAAGAGAATTTGAAAACTGATAGTACTGATCTGGTTCTGAGATGAAACTGGAGACAAGGGGGCATTTTACTCATTGCCGTAGATGTCAAGAAAATGTGCTTACTCATTTTGAGAGTGGCTGACTCGCACGACTGAAAGGGACCGTTGCCTTCAAACTGCTACCGTGACGCCAGAGTAAACCACAAACGCATTCCTTCTACAAGAACACAACAATAATCCCGCCAGACAAGTCCAGGTTTCTGCACTTTTGACACGCTGTGGCTTTCTGTGAGTTCCATCAGCGTCAAAACAACTCTGAGCACAGAAAGTGAAAGTTGATTTTACACATTTGGTGCGACCATTCGAGATTATGCAGTTTTTCCAAACCCCCCCCCAAAAAAATACAAATAAAAAACCCTTACACTAGCAGGGAAGACATCAGGGAAATTGAGCTGAGTGAAATCACGATGTCACCGTGTCTCTGGCGTACCGAAGATTCACATGCACATTTTCCAGGAAGCTATTATGAAGATGGATCTTAATTGAATTGTGAGGCAATATGCTTGAGGTATTGTTACAGACAAGGAGTCTGAGAATGTAGTTTGAATGTGCTGTAATATAGCTCCATGTCGAGAGAGAGAAATGGCTTGGGGAAAGTGAGAGATCCCCAGTATGCTCGCTCTGAGCAGAAATACAGAGCGCTTGCCTTGTAGCGAGACCTGAACTTCTTTTAAAGTTGATGTTTTACTGGAGAAAGAGGGAGGCAGAAATGTGAAGTAGGAGATTGTGGAAGTCCGTATTCTGAACGATTGTAGAAGTGAGCCGTTTATGAGACCACTGGTGAAAAAGGCAGATCAGATTTCCCCTGATATTTGCTGTTTTATTTATGGCTGATGGCAACTTTGGCTGAAATAAAATATAAAAAAACATAAAACAAAATACAAAAAAACAAACAGAAGTGCAACTTTAATCTAAAGTAGCATTTGCCGTAGTGTTAGCAAAGTACACAGATGCCTTTTGTGTTTACTGCTGTGTGCAAAGTGCTTGGAGAGCCGCTGAAACCAGCCATTACAGTCCAGAGCCATGCACGATATGGAGGCGGAGCCATCGGGAGCTAAGTGCTATAGATGTGGGGGTTAAATCAGAGTGCTCTCCGATTTCCGGGCTTGTATGGCCTACGGACTTGCTGTATGTGTATTGGGGGAAAACAAGCGACTCATTTGAGTTTCCCATAAGTAGCTGCATCCCTAAGGCGTAAGAGAACAGGCTGGCTGTACAGGCCTTCGGACCATGAATAAGTTAAAGGATGGTGTTTTCAGCGCTACCTTCTGTGGGAAGATTAGTGCATTGGGGGAGAAAAAGCCAAAGTCTTGAAATTTCATCTTAAAATACAATTGTTATTGTTTACAATATTGTTACCCATCCTGATTACGCTAGCGTTATGGTTGTCTATTTGTACAGATTGTGTTTCATATATTTTATTAAGAGACCTCACTTACACAAACAAGCAAAGACAAAGTACCAATAACAAGCAAACCCGTGTGAGGTCTTGGTTTGGAGAGTTGGGCTGGGCTCATCTACAACGTTTGAAGACGGCGATCATTATTCCTCTGCATTAACCACATGATTATTATTATTATTATTATTGCTTTGGTTTGATCTTTATCCATGTGGCCTTGGATTCGCTGAGATCCCTGGTTTTTCTGTGGGACATTACGCTCTTATTCTCAGTTTTCTTGCTCCTTTTGTCTTCTCTTCTCCAGGGAGAGATGTGGTTCCTGTACACACACACACACACACACACACACACACACACACACACACACACACACACACATATCTGTCCTCTCCAACACACACACACACACACACACACACACAATCTCATCACTGTCTTTTGGGTACTTTTCTGTTGGGGGTGGGGGGATAACCGGACTGCCAGTTTTTGTTCAAATGTACAATTTTCTGCAGATCTCTCTATTAAGCAGACAAATGTCAGAATTCAGGTCAACATACAGTAACCTTTGTTTTGTCTCAATGTTTTTTTGTTTTTTTTCTGTTATTCCAAAGAATGTTTAATGCAAGTGCATCAATGCAATGTGTCCTTGCATGGAGAACCAGGCAGTTAATGTGGACGACGTGCTGAAAGCATCAGTGTTTTAACGATGCCACACACAGTGTTAATCAGAATCCAAGATCTTCTGTGTCTGTTGAAAGGAGCGTAAACTATAGGAAATGGCTACGAAATTGGATCAGTACAAACGTCCTGCACTCCCTGACTGTTGTATAATTTACATAAAACATAGTATTATGTGGATCTTTCTCCATGGATTTCACTTTTGAAAATGCATCCATACACGGATATTATGGCATTTAGTTCCATACCAGAGTATTCTGCAAGGAAAATGTTTTTGTTACTGTTGGGTTTTTTTTGTTGTATATTTTATAGTGTTTCTGTATTTTTTGTCATTGAAATCTTTTATGTATTTGTTTCACAAATATTTGAATATTTTTCAAATAATTTATATTTTATAAACTTTGAAATACGAGAAACAGACAGCTGGTGCTTTCACGGGGGGGGTGGGGAGCTAGCGCAGGAGAAGAATAAAATATGTAGCGATTTAACTTTTTTATACAGAGGAAAAAAAGAACAAATAATTAAAAAACCTGTCTGTGAAACAGTTGTGTAAAAAACTAAAAGGCTGATGCTGGCCCATCATTGATTTCTGCTGGAAGGGTTTATAAACTGCAGCTTCTATTCTTATTGTACTTCAAATTGTTATGTTACAAAAATATATGTGAAAAAAAAAACAATTTCCTAAGCTCTTTGAGTTCTGTGTTTTACTTGCTCCTCCTTGCCAATCATCAGAAAAGCCTGAAAACCAATGGAATGAAAGAAATGAAATTTCTTGCAAAATGCTTACACAGCAGACCAGTTCTCGAATTCCTGAGTGCAGGCTCTCGGTGGCTGTATGGCCCTGGCAGCTGATTTTGTGGAGACAAGTGTCAGCCACTTGTTAAGATACATGTCACCACTGTGATGGAGCCTCCGCTTCTAACAATGTCAATGTGCTGCCTACACATGACACTATCGAGCTGTCCCTTACGGAAATTAAATGTATATTTTGTATTAAATGTATATTTTATATACTGCAATATATATATTGCAGTATATTCCATTTCTGTAATGGATAGACTCTGTGGAACTGCGAGAGGGACAGGCTCCAAGACAATGCAGTCTCATTTAAGGCCTTGTTTTCAATAAAGATGGCATTTTATGTAAGACGCACCAGTCTTTCAGCTCCGAGTCTTTTGCCTTCTTAATATCTGTTGCATTTAATTAATTTAGATTTTTACAGAACACATTTTGCTGACTGTGAATAAGCAGAACCTAAGTGCCGTTAGTCATTCCCTCCAGATAATTGAAACTGCACAGAATTTGATTTCTGTCTCCCAGATGCCTGTGGATGAGTTGCCCGGGTGGGGGGTCTTGCTGGTCTAGCTCCTTGTGCCATGGCCCCACTTGTTGTGCTCCTGAGATCTCACCCCACTCCTCACAGCTGAAACACTCACCACTTCTCTTTATCTATCTTCCAAATGTGCCTGTCTTTGGTCCATAATTTATTCGCACACTCTCTTTCCTTCTCTTCTCCACTCATTAAGTGAGCTGTCCTGACAGTAGTGCAGCTCTTGCAGGACTCTTTTGTTTAGTTTTTTTGTTAAATGTATTTCTGTACATTTGGGCGATATTTAATAATGTATTTCCTCCTTAAAAAGCTTCCTGAATCTGTATTTGAGTTGTAGAGAGAGAAAGGGAACACAAACAAGAAGTGTTGGGGGAAGCAGGGAGGAGGGGCCCATCACCAGTGAAGTTGGATTAGAAAGTAGTTCATTCATAAAAACAAGCAGACACGCTGACCACGGCAACACAGGGCCAGATACCCTCAGACTGCTGTAGTGCATTATCCACAGACCTCTCCCTCTCCCGCCTCACTCGGTGGGCCGCACCGCGCTATTTTTATAGCCCATAATAAGGTTGAACATTCACTGCCAGTAAGAGCTGGGAAGGACCAGCCACTGACTGGAAGTGAATTACCACCGTCTCCGTTACCCTCCTCAGCCCACCATTCTGCTGTGGCAAACCTACCAGCAGTCCCGTGAGGGGGGCAGCAGGGCAGAGCGAGGGAGAGAGGAGATAGCAGGCCAGAGAGAGGGAGAAATGGAGGGAGAGAGAGTGGGAATGTTTGTATGTCAAGCAATACGTCATACTTTCTCATTTTAAATGTCATGCTCTACATGTTTTGTACGTGCTTTAGCAATACTGCCAGCAAAGCACCAGTGAATTTAATAGAATTAAGAGACAGAGGGAGAAGGGGAAAGAGAAAAAGAGGCAGAGGGAGGAGATAGAGTGAGAGAGGGAGAGAGAGAATGAGAGACAGCGCTGCATGTTTTTATTTAGACATGTGGATTTTATTGGAGCCTAGGGTTAAACACTGATGAATGGGCCCACTGTGCCCGCTACTGCACTGACGTCACCCCATCGCCATGGAAACGACACGCTTATTAACCAGCGACACGCCACAGGGAGGCATGCTGGGAAATGCACCGTTGCTTCCCGGTTCTGACATTAAGCCGGTCGCCGCTATAGCCCGCCTCCTGCTGAAAACAACTCTGACTCAGCAATCGTAACCACTCACAGTATAACCCTCTCTGAGCCTTGTGTGTTTGAACAGGCAGCGGCCAGTGGAAACTTCTGTGTGTTAAGAGCTCCAGGGTCAGGAGAGAGACGTGTGGTTCAGGGATACCCCTTGTATTATGTTGGACAGATTTGACCCAAATTGAGGTGTTTATCATCACAAAAAGGCTAGTTAACATATTTGTTTTAGCCTGAGGCCAGGTGACTTTGCCTAATTTGGGGTCATGAACTTCTATACAGAATATTGACATCTTGAGTTTTTGTTTATTTTTATAAGCACTTTTCACCCCATTTTGATGTTTCGGCCAGTTTTGGCCACAAAGAAGAATAGGCCTTTATGATTTAGCAGCTAGTATAAATAAGAGGGACACTTTGTTTTCCTTTAACTCTCTCTCTCTCACACACACACACACACACACACACACACACACACACTGCTCTCACCACAAACATAGACTATCCCAAATAGATGCAAATTTTTTCTTACTTTTATTTGAACTAAAGGCATGTTTATAAATATATTCTAACTTCAAAAATCTTACCAATGCCTCATAGACATAACATAATATAATATATGCCATTTAGCAGATGCTTTTATCCAAAGCGACTTACAGTAGTGAATGCATACATTTTTCAGTATAGGTGGTCCCAGTGGGAATTGAACCCACAACCTAAGTGTTGTCAGCGCCACGCTCTACCTGCTGAGCCACACAGAACCACAACATGAGACAGATGCAGATCTAAGTTGTGGGAATCCACTCTATTGCTGTCTGAGAGGGGCAACACAAAAGGTCCCACTCACCATTTACTCACTCAATCACTCAGAAGCAATTGTCAGAAAAGGAACATGAGCAGAAGACTCATGTACAGCCAGTGAAGCCCTCGCTGTACTCTTAGACAGTGATAATGACAGTGAAATAGAGGAGGAAGTGTCTGAAACTGAGGACAATGTTGAACATAATTCGGCCTAAAATGAATCATCCTCTGATTCATTATAGTCCGTCAATCCATTGATGTGAGTTACAGGTCATAATGGATGTTATCGTGTCAAATCTGCCCCTCATGAAATGCAAGGCAAATATTACGTGTGTAATATACTAAAAACATGCCAGCACATTTGAAAAAAAGCACATTATGACCATCATGGCCAGTTTGATGAATAATTGTTCATATTGTGTGCTTTGTAATGAAAAACGAGTGATGTAATATCAAGGTTAAATATGTATATCTCACAATTTTTAGGTGATTTGTATAGCACTGGCCATTTCTGGTCAAACAGTATTCATTGGTTAAACATTGAAACATAATACAATTAAACACTGTAAACGATGCTATGCAACATGGATAACAGTGGGCACAACAACAACAATACATTCTCCAAAATAAATGAAATGGAGTTCCACGTGACCTGGTGGAAAATGGCAGTGTGAACCTTGGCTCCATCCCTTCCTCTCCGTTATATATGCATATTTTTACTAATTTTACTGAACTCCCCACGCATTTGGAAAATAGATACTGTATATTGAGGTTTCGAGATGTCACAGAGCCAAAAAAATAGGGCTTTATCTTTTCATGAATCCCCTTCTAAGGAAGGGGGGGAAATTGCTCAGTCGGAGATTATAGCATTTCTGGAAACATGGGCACAGAATCTACACAAGTTTTTTGAGTATCAGTTCAGTCACCTTGAAGGAAAGTTGAACTTGATGGATGGTATTTTATAATTCTGCCCCGAACTGAGGTTTTGTCTCATTAGTATACAGCAAATTATCGGATTATAATTAAGTGTGGGACAGGGGGTTGAAGAAATTGGGTGCTATGTCAGATTGGGTTACTGCAAAATGTTTTTTGTCATCAGACAATTTTGCACACCAATTGATCCATTTGTCCAGCCGAACTTGTATATTGGTGGAGATTGGGACTTATCTACGTGTATTTTGGGAGTGTCCTGCAATTTATATCCTTGGGATATATATTGTGTACACTAAGTAAAATGTTGGGGGCAAATTTTCCGCACTCTCCTGAGGTGCTCTGCTGGCAGACGACTCTAAACTGAATTTACCTTTAAAATCATTTTACATTTACATTTTACATTTACATTTCAATACTCTGCTTGGAGGATTAACTGCTGCAAAGAAAACTATACTGAAGGTCTGGATGGAGCCTCTGAATGATTACAGATTTCTCCTTGAGAAAACTACAGCTGGACTTCCCAGAGCTTCCTGTAACGCAATCACAGCTTGGAATGTGGCTGCAGATGAAGTTGCTAACTTGCAAGCACAGGAATGTTTAATTGTATGGATTGTCTCCAGGGTCAAGGGAAGGGGGTTTGGAAAATGAAAAAAGACAAAATAAAATAATTGTTCATAAAAAAATAAGAAAATAAATAATAATAATAAAATCAATATTTTGGTGATCTCTCAGAGTCCCTCAGGTTATGGCAATCTGATATGTAACAAATGTGCTGTTGGTCTTTCTGATAGGATAGGTTTTTGTCCTTTGTCAGGGAAGATACATTATTTATAATTAGAGAAAATTTGTTGAAGCATAGTTTTCTTACATTTTAATATTTTTTCACAATAAAGGACGTGCATCTTTATCTCCACCTCTCCTGTCTTACAGTGAGCACAGTAACACACACTCTTTATGTCTCTCCTTTACTCTCTGTCTCTTTCTCCCTCTCTCTCTCGTTCTCTCTCTCTCTGTCTCTTTCTCCCTCTCTGGGTCTATAAGTCCCATTTGTTGCTGAATAATTGATCAGACAGTCAGTCCATGTGTGTGGTCCCCATTGAGATTTTCACCCCCCTTCCCCCGTGTAAACATAACGGAAATCACAGGAAATCAAACACATACAAACTCTCTAAAAACTCTCCTTGTACCTTCTTGAAGCTGTGTTTGTGTCCAGCTGTTGTCACAGCTCTGAATACCTAAATGATTCTTCTCAATCATAATGAATGATTACTGTGCAATGCTACCATGGCTACTATGCTGTCAACTGCCAATGTTCTTTAACCCAGCTTAAGCATGCTCTCTTTACAATTTTACTATTGCGGGTGGCTCTCTTTTTCATTTTAAAGGGTCGCTATTGTTCAGTCCACACTTGAACATGTTTTAGATTACCTATCAAATATCCATAATGCATTAGGGAACCTTGCTAAACTTGGAGTATTAACAATAATAAACACTATTATCCACCACCCACACCCACACAAGAAGCACTGGAGCTGAAACTCCTGTACACGCCTCAACATCGGTATCATAACAGACAGGAATAGTTTATTAATACTTTATTAAGTGATTATATATATGTTATGTATGTTTTGGTGGTGACAATTAGCTAGATATTCAGAATTCAGTGGTAGTGGAGTCTGAAAAGGTGGGTTTTGAGTCAGAACAGAGAAGAGGCGAGACCGTGAGGAGCGGCTGCCGGGCACCCAGAGGGATGGGACAGTCAGTTTGCCAGAGGAGGTGGAGCGGAGGGGTCTGGCTGGGGTGTAGGGTGTGATGAGTGTCTGGAGGTAAGGGGGAGCAGTTCCTCTAGCCGCCTGAAAGGCAAGCACAAGTGATTTGAATCTGATGCGTGCTGCGATGGGGAGCCAGTGCAGAGAGGAGAGTAGAGGGGTGATGTGGGTGAACTTGGGTTGATTGAACACCAGACATGTGGCAGCATTCTGGACTAGTTGCAATGGCTTGATGGCGCAGGCTGGTAGGCCTGCCAGCAAGGAATTGCAGTAGTCCAGACGCGAGAACACCAGGGCCTGGACCAGGAGTTGTGTGGTCTCTTGGGTGAGGAACGGTCGGATCCTCTGGATGTTGTGGAGGGAGAATCGGCAGGTCTGGGTGATCGCTGCTATGTGGCCCAAGAAGCACAGCTGATCGTCCAGGGTCACTCCAAGACTCCTAGCAGACTGGGACGGAGACACTATGGAGCCTTCCACGGTGATTTAAGCATAGTTCAGTTCCTGGGGCACTAACGAAGTGCCCTTGAACAAAGCACTGAACCCCTAACTGCTCCAGGGGTGCCATACTATGGCTGACCCTGCACTTGGAGAGACCTGACCCTCTCTAGTGATGCTAGTGATCAAAGCAACGTCTAGTAATGAAATCGCTTCTGCTGGATCCCTAGGGTCACAGTGTTCACTGTTTTGCAAAGATATTTTTTGGAAAGACGCTATTGTTAGTTTGTGTGTAAATTAGCTAGGTTGTGTAACTTGTGTCACCTAGCAAACAACCAACAAAATAAACGTTCTTACGAGTTAAAAAATAAGCTTGCTAACCTAGCTGGCTGGTAGTAACTATTAGCCACTAACGCTTTATTAGTTTCACTCAAACTAAGTTACCTGTCGGTCTCAGCTTCAGAGTGTCGCTGGACTATTGATCAGAATCACAGCAAATCACCACAGCCTCCTCTACGGTGGCCGATTGCCATTTTTGGGTCATGCAATTTTGAGTCATGGCCGATCAATTAGTGCCCCCCTACAATGCAGCCTCCACCACTAATGTTAGCCTGCTAGCATTGCAAACAAGCAACAACACCAGATAACATGACCGTGGCGATAATATTGGGATAACTGTAACAATTAGTAAACTTATATGAGGTCCAAATATTTTTATTTTAAATGCTCACCCACAGCACAGTTGTCAATTCTCGCCAGACAAATAAGCAACCTCATCTTCAAAAACAAGCCCAACACTATTAGCCTATAAACTGCTATATATACAGTCTATATAGATACACACACACACACACACACACACACACTCAGTGGCCACTTTATTAGGTACACCTGTACACCTGCTAGTTAATGCAATTATCTCATCAGCCAATCATGTGGCAGCAACTCAATGCATAGAACGCCATCTCCTCCATGGATGTCACCCTCCGGCCCAGCGACTGAAGTCAAGAAGAAGCTTTCTCAGCCATGTCCAGCCCCTAACAAAGTCCCGGGAAGAAACCAGAATCCAACTCTGGATGGGAAAGCTTGAAAATGACCCCCCTCCAACTGTCATGGGAATACCCCCCACTGAAGACCTTCCCCCTGGCCTAGAAGCACCATGGGCCCAGTGGAAAACACTCAACCGCCTGAGAACGAGAACGGGACGGTCAAAAGCTGCTCTGGCCAGATGGGGCTACAAGACCGCCCAACCACCTGTGAATGTGGTGAAGCAGACCACACTATGGAGCACTGCCTTGTCTGCTCTCTACTACCCAACCCTTGCAGCTCAAAAGACCTTGCAGTGTACAACAAAAATGCAAAGGACTGTGTACAGAAATGGGAAAATGTCATATAAACACCACGCTTCAAAGAAACGAAAAGAAGAATGCATAAAAGCATGCAGAAAAGAGGTTCAGTTGTACTTCAGACCAAAAATCAGAATGGGGAACAAATGTGATCTAAGTGACTTTGAGCATGGAATGATTGTTGGTGCCAGACGGGGTGGTGTGAGTATCTCAGAAACTGGTAATCTTATGGGATTTTCAAGCACAACAGTCTCTAGAGTTTACAGAGAATGGTGCGAAAAACAAAAAACATCCAGTGAGCGGCAGTTCTGTAGGTGAAAAGACCTTGTTAATGAGAGAGGTCGGAGGAGAATGGCCAGTCTGGGCCAAGCTGACAGGAAGGCGACAGTAATGCGTTACAACAGTGGTATGCAGAAGAGCATCTCTGAACGCACAATACATCGAACCTTGAAGTGGATGGGCTACAGCAGCAGAAGACCACACCGGGTTCCACTCTTGTCAGCTAAGAACAGGAAAATGAGGTTACAGTGGGCACAAACTCAGCAAAACTGGGCAGTTGAAGATTGGAAAAATGTCGCCTGGTCTGACGAATCTCGATTTCTGCTGCAGCATGCAGATAGTAGGGTCAGAATTTGATGCAAACAACATGAATCCATGCATCCATCCTGCCTTGTGTCAACGGTTCAGGCTGGTGGTGGTGGTGTAATGGTGTGGGGAATGTTTTCTTGGCACATATTAGGCCCCTTAATACCAATTGAGCATTGTTTAAATGCCACAGCCTACCTGAGTCTTGTTGCTGATCATGTGCATCCCTTTCTGGCCACAGTCTACCCATCTTCTAAATGGCTACTTCCAGCAGGATAATGCGCCATGTCACAAAACACACTCATCAAGTGTCATCTCAAGATGGTTCCACAAACATGACAATGAGTTCAGTGTAGTCCAATGGCCTCCACAGTCACCAGATCTCAGTCCAATAAAGCACTTTTGGGATGTGGTGGAATGGGAGATTCGCAACATAAATGTGCAGCCATCAAATCTACAGCAACTGTGGATGCTATCATGTCAACATGGACCAGAATCTCTGAGGAATGTTTCCAGCAACTTGTTGAATCCATGCCACGAATAATGCCGGCTGTTCTGGGGGCAAAGGGGGTCCTACTCAAAATCACGATTGGCACGGGTTTTGGTGAAATGGCAAGAGCTCCGAAAAATGGGCAGGTTTTTTTCATTAATACCAATTATGGTAGGATAATGACAGAAATGACAACCTGAGCCTCCAATAGGGTCTGTGTGTGTGTGAGGTGGTAGGTTCCGTGGGAATCCGTGGAAAAGCTAATTACCTCTAACAGCAGGTGATATTAATTACTTGTAGTGAACAGAGACTGGAGAAATAGTTCTCATAAATGTGTATAGGATAGGATTTTCCCAAACAAGCAACCACATTTTTAAAGCAAACCCAAATAACCGCAACCCACGACTCCCAAACTTTTCAAGCGAAAAAACAAGCCTGAAGTTGCTTATTATAAGCGGACTTGGCAACACTGCCACAACAGAAAATGATCCATTGGCATTGAGGGGGGTGTAGTTAACTTGTGAGGCATCACAGTTGCTGAAGGCACCTCGCAAAGCACATGCAAGGTGCAGTGTTGTGGCGCAATGACAAAGTAGCCAGTGGTGATGTCAGCGTTTGAGAAGTGCTATTTAGTGGTGCCCCCCCCCTCTCGCAGCTCTTGCTCTGTTCTGTTTTCAGTTGAGACCCCCTACTCCCCCCCCTCCAAACCCCCCCAAAACAACCTGGGTCTCCGATCCAGGTAACATGCCCCCTTATCAATTGGCTTGTTCCCATAAACACCACACCTCGTACGTGTACACCCCACACGTAATGAAACATTTGATGGCACATTTGGCAGTCTGTGTCACATGGGGGGGTGGGGAGTTGTAGTTGTGGGGAGTTTATAGACGGGGGATTTCACTGGTTATTTTTAGCTCACGAAAAAAAAAGTTTCCATTGCTTTTAAGTGAAAAAAACAGAAAAGAACAGAACGTGAGAGAAAAGAGAAGCGCCACACCTGCAGTGGGGTACAGTGCAGATGTCGAGCGACATCACAGACGCGACCCGGGGCGCTCGACCACAGCTCGAAGCTCTGCTCACTCGCGCCTCTTAAAACCACCCCACCATGGGAGAGAGCCCCGTTGCCAGATTTCAACCCAAATATTTACCTAACCGGCCACGCCAGGGCTATTTGTCTCTGTTGGATAGTCTTAACACAGCAATAAAAAAGTGCAGTAAAGCAATCAGCAGAAACGAGAGAAGCCGCAATGTGAGCAATACAAGGGGCTGTGAATCACGATGTATATATATGCAATATATAAATTCTGTCTGAAAATGAAACAATAAGTGCTGCTTTTCTTCCTGACGCCAACAGATGTAACTCGTAAAGAGAGAGGGGCGGGGGCCCTGCAATCCATACTAATAATAATTATATCAACTTTTTTCTTACTTTGATAATTTGCATCATGAGCATTTATTTATGCTTTAAAAACATTTAAACTTTGAAAAATGTGTAACTCTAAAATAGTATTTCCTGTAATTGGTTTGTAATCTACCTGAGGTCTTATCTGCTCGACACATGAAACAATTCCAAGCTATCTGCTATAATGAATGAAGCAGAAGTTGGGGGATTATAATGAGGGATTTTTTATAAATCTGGGGAAATCAATTTTACATATACGAACTGCTTCCAAGAATAACACTTGGAATAGACAGAGGCACTTAAGCCAGACTGTAATCTCATTAGTTCATATTTAACTCCACCATTAGTAAATGGAACAGTGGTTATGTGATAGCCTGTGTGTGTGTGAGAGAGAGTTGATGTTTATGTGTAAATGTGTGCCTTTGAAAATTCAGCTGTATTAGAACATATTTTGTCTGTGTGTATTTGAGTGTGTAAATGTGTGTGTGTGTCTGTCTGTCTCTTTGTGAAAAAGATAAATGAAAATACAAAGGATGGATGTAGATGAAGCTAAATTGAAATGATTGCCTTCTTACAAAAAAGTGCTTAGGTTTCAGGGCTGCTACCGTAAACACTAAAGATGGCAGCAGCGCATGTTCTATGGAGTGCCACTCTAGTTTTGATGGGGTTCGATGCTGAAAACCATTCTATCAAACGTTGTTTTGTAACAGCACATTACGGTGTCCGATTTCAGAGGGCAGCAGAGTAGAGGACGTGTGAGGGGGATTGCATTGACAGCCATGAGCTTGGCTAATAATCTTTAGACCAGATGACGGAAAAACAGAGCTGCTAAATGGGACATTTCTGGAAATTACAACTGTGGTCGTAACTCATCGCTTCCACTTCACGAGAAGCTGTGAAACGTGACCTGAATCAATCTACTCCTCACCGACATCAACTTTACAGAGCTGCTCTATTCTGGTCTCATTGTTAGTCTCAATGCAGTCTGGTTTAGCCTGTGATTACGAGAGAGGAGGGAGAGGTGTCCTGGGACTCCTCTGAAAATACCCGGCTGTGCCTGTGGGCTCCACGGTGTCAGAACCGATTGAAAGTTCTCAGGGTTCTAGAAAAGATACAAACAATAAGGGGGGGGGAGGAGGGATGGGAGGGGGAGTCTTATGAATGATTACCCCTGCTGGGGGGTTCAGCTCCAAGTTTCCATGAGAAACTCACCAGCAAGAACATCGAACAGACCTTAAAAATTACAATGCCAATGACTGCGCAACAACTGAAGCACGTCTCACTTTGTCAAATCCAAATCGAGTTGCATCTCCGTAAAAAAATGAAATGCTCTTCTCCTTTGATTTGGATTTTATCAGCCCAAAAGAAGAAGGCACATGTTACTGACACTGGCGTGGTGTTACGGAGCGAGTGGCCAACTCTGTTTTGTTTGGTCCTGCCCCCTTGGTTACCTTTGTTGATGTTTCTCCCGTGAAGGTATACTGATGGGGGTGTCAGTGTGCAGGTGTGTGCTGGATTATCCCGGCTGTGTGAAGGTCAGCGCTGTGGGGGGGGGGGTGGTGCTTCGGTGCGGGTGGAAATTAGCATTTTTATTGCGCCTGTCGCCGCGGTCAATAACGCGGGGCCGCTCAGCCTCTGACTCCACGCCCCGCCCCGGCTCCGCCCGGCAGCCTCATAGAGACGAGACCTGTCGGGGGGCAAGACCTGGCATTCAGGACAGGAAATGGAGCGGGATGGGATGGTAATCGGGACCTTCCGCAGGTAATGATGATTGATTTATGGGGCCGCCTTGCCGCTTCCCTGAGAGTTACACAATGAGAGAGAGGCTGGTTGCTTGTGCGAAGGTGAGGGGTTTGATTGGCAAAAACGCTGCTTGGAGGGGGGTGGGGCGAGGGGAGGAGGCGAAGGTGGCAGGTGACTCTTTCCCGAAAGTGCCCAAGTCCTGCTGTGTGCCCAGACCACTGTCAACAATGATCTATGCCATTTTCAGTCTCAACATTACACTGAAGATTGTTCCCTGCCACATCCACAGTGTTCATTATACTTGATTCATTGTGATTATAATTGAACATATCTGAATGGAGTTTTACATTAATCTCAAGCTTCCTGAAAATAAATATAAATGATGCATTAAAACTAGGTCATTAACCCTTGAGTTAGTGTTTGGTTGGATGGAACAAGCACACACACACACACACACACACACACACACACACACACATGCATAAACAATTTGTCCCTACTTGGCTGATTTTACTGTTTGTTTTAGAACTTCCATTCAACCAGAACATATAATTGGAAGTTGAAAGTCAAGGTTACTTGTTAGGTCCAAACAAAATATTGTCCATGTTTTTATTTTCACGCACAAAAAACCCTATGGCCTATTTGCTTGTGTTCAGCTTTTCATATGAATCAGAACAATTTTGATATAAGAGCTAACCAGTTCCTCCTAGAGACAAGCGTGCATGCATGAATATGGTGGCAACCTAGAAGCATTTTGAGCTCATGTAGCTATGTGGTTCTCTGTGGCTCAGTTGGTAGAGCACAGCGTTGGCAAAGCTTAGGTTGTGGGTTCAATCCCCACTGAGGCCACATATACTGAAAATGTATGCATTCACTACTGTAAGTCGCTTTGGATAAAAGCGTCTGCTAAATGGCGTATATTACTATGTCACCCACGGATGTTGCTTAGCATGCGTACGCACGGTGGTTTTCTGTGCCGCTCGCACTGGCTTGGGCGCTGTGTCAGTGCTTTTTCATTCTCCGTGCTCTGCTGTGGACACCGCAGTATACAAAAACATGGTCTAAGCAAATATAGGTAAAGATGAGTGGTGCTCGTGGAGCTTACTCCCTCCATTGGAGATATAGGAACCGGGTTCCCCTAGAATTGAACAGAAAACAGACAGAGTGGTGAGGAATGTCTGAATGACAGATTGGGTGTTTTTTTCCCTGTCGACAGTCACCACAAGTATGCTCCAAAAATGGAAAGAATAATGTGTAAAAACACAAGACGATACACTGATGCCACATGCATGCAGAGCATGCCACACACTGCCTTTTTAAAGAGTCAGCTTTTGCTTTGTCATGTACTCAAAGCAAGTTCCTACCCAGCTATGTTTTTAAATTTGTCTGATTTTCCAACCTGATTAATCTTTCTACCCACCTATATTTGAAACTTTTATCACCGTCATTGGCATAACTGATAACCTTTATTTGTACCAGGTGTTCCAGTTAGTGTTGTTTTGAGAGTGCAGAATTCAGTCAGCAGTTCTGCTAACATTTTAGTTTAAAAAATGTTTTAAATAAATGGTCAAAAACAAGTGTGAGTGAATGGGACCAAACAGAAATGGAATCAGCAGATGAATGAACTCAGTAAGCATGTGTTAAATCAAACTAAAGCCAACACAGCACATAACATATGCATGATTAGTGGCATGCTCTCCCTCTTCCAGTCCTCTGACAGACACAGACTGAATCAACCTCCTATACTCTATATTTGAATGTATTGGAATATTTTTACAATGAATGTGATTCCTTGTGAACAAGTGAACCCAGAGAGAGCGAAGTAGATGATGTGTCTGTTGTTATTGTGTGTTGTGATTGCGTATGTGTGCGTGCATGTATATATGGGTATTTGTATATGCGTGAGTGTGTGTGTGTGTATATGTATGTGAGTGTGTATATATGTGTGTTTGTGAGTGTGTGTGAGAGAATGTGTGTATATACTGCATATGTGTGTGAGTATGTGTGAGTGTGTGAGCATATGTGTGTATATATGTATGTGAGTGTGTATTTGTATATATATGAGTGAGTGTGTGTGAGAGAATGTGTATATGTATGTGAGTGTGTGTGTGTGTGTGTGTGTGCGTGTATACAGTATTTGTGTGTGTGTGTGTGCATGTAAGTGTGTGTGTGTGTGTATATGTATGTGTGTGTGAGTATGTGTGTATGCACAGCTGCGTTACAGCAGGTTTTGGTTGCTGTCCAGTTGCAGTGTTTAATGTTTTTGCTTCTTTTACTGCGGGTCAGTTCCCAGGACATCTGCTCTCTGCGCCCACGTTTTCAGTTTGATCCACCGACCAATCAGAGGCCTCCAGGGTCCCTCAGACCAGGCCGTGCCTGCCTGTGATTGGACGCGGGGTACAGGGCCCAGAAGGGAAGGCTGAGGCCTGAGAATTTTCCGAAACCAGCCCCTTCTCTGCCTTCGCCATCTCAAACATCTGCTTCCACTCAGAACACCCTGCTCCAACCCCCCCCACCCCAATCTTTCTCTCATACCCCAACCCCCTCTGTGTGCCCCTCCTCCACCTTCAGCACACTTTTTTTGGAGGATTTAAAAAAATATATAATACATTTCAGCTGTGATTGACCAATAAGATCAAGATCCTTGCACATTTCACGTGAAATGTACATAGTCACATATTCATGTTAAATGGTTGGACAATAATTGGTCCGGAGTGTTCAGGAGTGTCTCTTTCACATTCCTCACAGAATACACACATTCCCCTGGGTCCACGGTTATAGCTGAGTTTAATGACCACACAAGGTATTTATTAGCCCATAAGGTTTACTGATACACCTTGTAAACAGAGTCCTTTGCAACGGCATACATTTCAAATGCAGAAACAACAGGGTGAGATCATCAAGCAGGATTTACAATAACACATACCATGTAGGTATTACAGTGGAGTCTGAATGATGTGCAATATGGTATGATCAGTAATCCTCACTCACTTCCTTACTATATATGATTAAAAGACAAATTGCTTTCTTGAGTAACTAAGAATCCATTTTTATATAGCGTCACAGTCCTTACCAACGATTGTGTTAAAATGGACACCCAGGCCTGGTTGATGTGCCAGGCGATGAATGAAAATGACAAAGAAACAGCACGCGATAATTCTTTACAGTCTTGCAAGGGTTCGGAGTTGTGCTGCGCTGGTCACATCAGCAAAGGTTTTAAAAATAATCATAATACCAAGGGTTCCAAAGTCCAGAGTGTTAGCATCAATTTTAGTACTAGTACTGAATCCAGTTCAATTCAGCCAGATTTACTGGACAATATCTATAGCCAAAGTGTAACATTTAGACTTACTCTGCAAGCCAAGGGGTAAAGGCGATTGAGCTCAGACAGGGGAGAAGGAGGGAGTGTGACAGCCACAGACAGAGGTAGAGATAACGCTGGGTGAGATGAGGGAAGTGTGAATGTTGTGGGGCAGGGTTAGTCCTCATAGGCCCAGTTGTTTTTTCCACCCTCCCTTTACCTGAGAGTCAGGTGTGAAGACACTCTGGCCAATACATTTTCATGAATTGTTCAATTAACTAGCTGAGAGAAAGGAAATCCAGGACTGAATTTGGATTTGTGGGCCAGATTTGAGTAACCCTGCTGTAGAGGGAGTGTAAGAGTCGTAGAGAGAGCTCACACTGTAAATATGGAGGGAGTGTGAGAGTCGCAGATGGAGGTTAGGACAGAGATCATACAGTAAAAATGGAGGGAGTGTGAGAGTCTCAGATGGAGGTAGAGGTCATTAACAGCTTTAGCAGGAGGTGGGAGGTGAGACTGAACTCACACAGCAAGGTCAAGGAAGTGCTGTTCTCAGTACTCAACCCCCCTCCCGGGAAAGCAGGGTTTGGGTCAACCCTCCCTGCCAAAAAAACCCTGCCTTCTCTTTTCTCTCTCTCTCTTTTCCACCCCTCTCCCATAGCTTACTTTCCCCCCTCCTGTTCTTCTCTCTTTTTTCTCCCCCTTTTTTTTGCACATTTCAGTTTTTCCCCACATTCGTACTCTTGTTTGGCTTCCCTGTGTGGTCCCTGTTTGAGCTTTCTTTACACGCCTTTCAACTCGTTTGTGTCAATAAACACCAAACCTGCTTGCAATAACAGGTACTTTCCATAAATATTCCCAAATATGCTTGGCCAATCTCTGGAGGCTAACAAAAACAGACAAACGGGGAGATTTTTTGCTTCTTTTCTCATCCCCCTTTTTTAACTCAACGCCGGCTACGGCGATGTGTGTCAGCTGGCACAACCCAGACCAGGAGAGGGTCTATTGCCGGACCTCAGACTGACTCACCCCCTAACTGGAGCATCAGTCACATGGCACCACATGACGTTTGCACTTTACTCATACTGTAATGTTTGCCACAATGTTTTTCTTTTTTAAAGTAATTTAACCATAAATGATGACATTATTGTGCTTACATAAAAAGGCAGCGAGTAAGCATTTGAATATACCAACAGCTGAATAAACACGAAGGCAAAGTTGTGACCCCTCTCCCCTGTGGTAGCACTTTCTTAAACAGGGTTTAATGCACGTTGCACCAGCCCGGTTAGTGCTATTCTTTCCGATGAGCCTTAACCTCCTGTCACATTTCTGTCCTCGCACCTCCACGTTGCCTTGGCACACAACTTCTTCCAGAGCAACTGGAAAGAGAGGCTCACGGTTGTAAACATTATTGACATGCAGAGTAGGACATTTACTGAGGCAGTCGAGGTCAGGAAGGCTACTGCTGCATCGCCCTAGCTGGGAATCAAACCTGTATTCTTTGGGTTATAAATATATAATAAGCTTATCATACGACAGACCATATTAGTAACCCAATGTCCTTAGTCTTTTACACTGTACCACACTGCTAGCCTGATGTCTTATACACACCAAACTGCTAGCCCAATGCCATATTTAATCTGTCACACCATAATTAATCTGTCACACCATACATCCCAAAAACACAATCACAGACAAGCAATAAAAAAACCAATAAATAAGAGGCATATGTATTTAGTGCATATGTACAAAAAATGCAATGGTTAATAACAATGTTTGTGCCTGGCAATGCTGCCCACCTTCCTGGACTATCCTGGCACCAGCTGGTCTATGAATCCGCACTCTCTTGCCACACTGGGGGAGTAACAGGCGGGTCATCTGGGCTGGGCCACAGCCTGGAACCTTATGGAAACCCCCCCGGATTACGCACTCACCAGGAGGGAACGCTGACCACACGCAACAGGTCCACAGGCACGCTAATGTGGAGCGGTCAGAGGGTACAGCAACGACCGCTCTCCTATAACACTTTTCCAGACCTGCATTAATTATCTTAAGTGCATTAACCCCTTAGACAGCAGTGAAATGCCTGCACTGTTTCTCAGAAAGTTAAAATAAACATCTATTTTTGCCAGTATTCAGACAAAACACCAACAACTCAACAAAATTATTTGTTTCATATCATTGTACATTTTGGTTAGTAACATGTTTTGTTGAAAAGTCTCAGGGGGTCTGCAGGAGTGTTTTCTAATATTGCCAGCATCTACAGTCCTTCAAAAAAATACTTCAAATAATGATTTGCCCCAGGTTGGAATTTCCCTGTTCCACAAATGCACGTTCACCTGACAGTACTGCCAATGGGCTTAAGAGCCATTCTTACTTTTAAAATGCTCACTGTTATATGAGAAAATAAAACCAGGAAAAAGTGTTTGATTGGAGTCAGCCACCATGAGGCCCAAAGAGAACGGTTGGCCCTCAAACTGATCTGTTTCCAGGACGTCGCACACAAAGATATTCTATGTGCTGACCAGCTATTCATTTACTGGTGAGGCCAAGTTTTTTCCACAAAACGCAAGCCCAGTTACATGACTATGCTAATTGAAAATTGTAACGTCATGTTTTTCAGAAACCAAGCCCAGGTTTCATTTAAAGTCAGTGACAGGACCATAATTTCCTTCACCAAGTGCCATGGGTAAGCATTTGGGGTCATGTAAGGCGGGATGTGTTTGGTTTGTGGTTTGGGTCACTCTGCAGGGTCGGGCCAGAACCCCCTCTATAATTGGTGGCAGACAGCATGCCGGGAGTGAGCACAGTTAGTGAAAGACAAACAAGGGAAGGAGAAAGTGTTGAGTACCTGTTGGACCAATTGTGTGTGTGTGTGTGTGTCTCCACGCTCTGTGTGTGTGTGTGTGTGTGTGTGTGTCACCATGCTCCTGTGTGTGTGTGTGTGTGTCTCCATGCTCCTGTATCACAATCTTACATTTGGCAATGGTCTATGTTATTGTATTTTGATTGTATTTTATTCAGAACAACTAATAACTGATTATTAGGCTGCATGTAAACACAGTAAGCATGTAACTGTGAGTAAGGACAAGATTTACACTGGCAGTGTTAACACTGTGAGTAAGGACAGGGTTTACACTAACAGTGTAAGTGTAAACCCACAGCTGAGCATACACAGCTTGTGCGTGACATTCACAGGCCGCCTTGACACACGTGAACATCTGTCCCCAAACAATTCTGTGAATCTCTGGCAGCCAGTTTTGATAGAAAACACCAGAAAGCCCAGCAGATAACTGTACTGTCCTTTGGAGGAATTCACCCCCCTCCCCCCGTCACCCCCTCCTCGCCCCCGTTCCAGGGCTTGCAGTGAGTAAAGTAATCCAGGCTAACCTTTGGCATTTCAGAGGTTAAGGTTTTTTGTGGGAAAAGGACAAATCTGCTCAGAGGTTTGTGTGACTGCGGGCGACGCACGACATGAATGGGCTTCAGTCTCTTACAATAACACAGTTAAGAAAAAAAAACCTTTAGGCTGCCTTGAGCCATAAACTATGAGAGCAGAAAATTACTGAAGAAAACATTCCTTGCTTAGCCACCCCATGGGCTGCCTGGCCACCGGCCGTGCCAGGGGGGGGGGGGCATTTCTCACCCCCCTGCGGGGGCTTCCCAGAGGAAGGGGCCCCTGCGGGAAGTGTGCCGAGCCGGCGGTTGGCATCTGCCTACCAGGGAGCGGGCAGCAGGCCTGATTGTACTGGGTCCCCACTGGGCTAACCCACAGGACAGTGGAGCGGGCAGAGCGCTGGGTCCCCGCCGGGGAAAAAAGTTAGGTGCCCTGGATCTCAAGGAAAACAGGAAACAAGTGCTGCGATGGTCATGAAGTGCCGATCTTCAGATGATCAGACGCACAGCAGGTGCAGGCAGGGCACCTAAGAGTCACTTAACTGGATTAAAAAAAAACATTTATACATTTTGTTTTAGATTTTTCCCCTTTTTTTCTCCCCAATTTGGAAGCCAATTATACCCTCTATTTATTTCGATTAACCCTCCCCCATGAACTCGCCGCCCACCTCTACGGGCAAGCTACTCTCCGAGGCCGGAGATGATCCGCCTCCTTCGAGATGGAACTCACCGACCCCTTTTCTGGAGACACCCTTAGGTGCTTCACAGCGAGTTTGTGCCGACCACCCCCCCAACCCCCTGCCTCAGGAGTGGACAGATAATTACTGTCCCCAACTGGGGTTAGCGGCCAGGGTCGGTCTGACAGAGACGGGTTTTCCTCTATTGCATAGTTTTGATTTAACTACTATATTTTCCTGTTTTGTTTTATTTTTCTTTGTAGAAGGATAATAAATTGACCGTTGGCCTATTGGAACTCTGCTTTTTAGTTTGATCTTTCATCCACACATCACCTGGCATGGTGGCCACCCCTGCCACCCTGCTACACTAGTTAGTTTTTTGCTAATTTTTTAATTGTTCACTTGATTTCCACGCTGCAATAGGGCACCATTCAGAGAGCTTTAATCATTGAAGCACACTTCTTCTGCTCTATTGAAATCATCTCAGTTGTAGGACCTAATAATGTGCTAAATTAACGTATCCTCAGTAGGTCACTCTGGAAAAGGAGAACGCCAAACAGATGCGGCAACATCCGTCCGTGTTTATGACACTGGCACCGGATGCTCAGTGAAACCATTTACAATTAGATGTTAGATTAAACATCGATAGGCTGAAACTGCTCAGTCCTCATGTAACGGAGTTGGTTCTGCCCGCAGTGAGTTTCAAACCGAGGGATCTCAATGTGTCAAGAGAGCAATTTAGCTCGCAGAGCTAAAGACTCAAGTCCCTAATTCCGGGAACTAATCACATTCTTATCCACGTCACTTTCTGCAGCGGGCGCTCACGTACGAGAGCTCATCCGTTACATTCTCCCCCTCGAAACTCCTGCGGCAGCAACCATGCCCCGACCGATTACCATCACTCAAAGCATCCGGGTCATGGCACCAATGTAACAGAGTTTTTTGGTTCTGTCCGCAGCGAGTTTCGAACCGAGGGATCTCGACGCAACGAGAACAATTTAGCTTGCCAAGCGAAAGACTCAAGTCCCTAACTCCAGGAACTAATCACTCTCATGTACCAGAGCTCATCCGCTACACTCACAGATAGTCACTCCCTCCTCAAAAGATTTACGCCTGACACGAAATGTCACAGGTCACGCAAGTTCTTCTTATGTGGCAATGAAGCTAGCTCTGTGTGGCAAACAGGCAGGAGCAGCTCTTATCTGTGTGATGGAAGACTTTGCACACAGGGCTCACCTTTGAGAGTACAAAAGCACACTGTCTACACAATGCTAATCTCATGTTCTGTCATCTCTGTTATCGCTGGTGTGGAAAGGTTAATCTAAATTTGGAAGCAGAGGAGAGTCTTACACAGGCTACCCTACGTTCTCTCTTTGGAGAACTTTCACATTTCGGGTTATAAGGTTACAGACTGAAGGCGTGTCTCACCCACTGATCCTCTTTAACCGTCAGTGACAAATTGAATCAAGCTTGATAGTCTGGCATGATAGCAAGATAATTGGAAATGGTAGCCTTGCAATCAAATTTTTATTTACAATATTTGTTTATTTATTTATTTATTTTGGTTTATCCCCTTTTTCTCCTAATGTGGAATGCCCAATGGTATTGTAAGCCATGCTCACTGCTACCTCTGCTGTCAATTCAGCAGAGCGTAGACAAACACGCACTCTCCACCAAGACACATGATGTCAGCCACAGCATATTTTCACACTGAAGTCTACAAGTTAAATAGCACAGGCATGAGATGGAGGAAGATACTTCATGTGCATCTTTATACCGGTAGACTGTGAGCGCCTAATTGACCAGCTGGTGAGCGAGGAGACACGGACAATCTGGCCGACTTTATCCCTCCCTCCCTGGGTGACGCTACCGTCAATTATGTGTCGGCCTGCAAGGCTGCTGGCCTTAGTCGACACTGGCACGGTCTGGATTCAATACCTGTGGGGCTCATCCACACACTAGAACAGTGTGTTAACAAGATGCAGATCGTGGGGCTCATCCACACACTGGAACAGTGCCTAAACAGGATGCAGAACGTGGGGCTCATCCACACACTAGAAGAGTGCCTTAACAGGATGCAGAGCGTGGGGATCATCCACACACTGGAGCAGTATTTGAATATTTCTGGTCGCAGCACACATCACATTCTCCTTCACACAAACTCACAGTATTGCATTATGTAGTGGATAGTTTGTTGCTTCCCCCCATCCTGTTTGGCCATTACTTTAGCTGCATCTCCCCCTGCATTGTGTCGGCTCATGGAAAACTCCCACGAGCGGTGAGCTGACAGCCACGTTCCTCGTGGTGCCGGACCGTGAGAGCCTGCGTGCCGTCGCCTGAAGTGGGTGAGTCACACGGACGCCTCTCCCCTCTGTCACTGCGTGAGAGACGATCGAGTCATGGCATGATGGGATGGGAGCGCATCCAATCCTGACTAATCCGTGTCCCAGCCACCCCTCCTCCAAACCCCCTCCCCTCTTACATCCATCCAACAACTGTATGGCCAGCATCAGAGAGGAGCAAGGGGAGGGGAGGAGAGGGGAGGGGAAGGGAAATAGTCTGAGAGGAAACGCTCTCTGGGCCTGATTCCCAGCACGCATGGTTCGGGCAGTGACTCAGGCCTAATATAAACCCTCCAGCCGAATGCCTCCCCCAGCTGGGCAGAGTCAATGAAACTTTAAAACATGGCAGGGAAAAAAAATATGATGTAGCACATACCATCAATCAGGAAGGAAACAGCATGAGAGGGAGAGAGAGGGCAGAAGGGGGAGGGGGAAGAATAAGCTTTATGGAAACAAAACTGCACCTGGTCAGAAAGTTTAATGCAGGCATGGGTCCAAGAGCACAACATTGAGCTGTGACAGGTCTGTAATGCCACACGTAAGAGATTCCTCACCGTGATAGAGAGGCTCACAGCGTCTCTGGAGCTGTGGGATGTTGGGTGGACGTCCAGAAAGAGGCTGGAGGCCAAGTGAGTAGGCCCAGCTCATGGTGACACTGTACCTGGACACACACACACACACACACACACACACACACACATGCTCACACACACATGCACACACACTCACACACACACACACCCACACACATACATTCACACATGCACACACACATGCTCACACATGCACACACACATGCTCACACACACACACACACACACACACGCACACACATACACTCACACACGCACACACACACACACACATGCTCACACATGCACGCACACACACACACACACACACACACACACGCACACACACACATACACACACATGCACAAACACATACTCACACAGGCACACACACACACACACATGCTCACACACACCACACATCACCCTGAAGTGGTTTCTTTTCACATAACTGCACAGCCTGGAGTGGTTTCTTCTGCTTATACCATGGGTCCTTGCAACAGAAGTAGTTGTTGTTGTTGTTAACTTGTTAGTTCTTTGTTGTTATTTTCACTTGTGAATCGAATGTTCAATTTAAATAGAATGTTGAATTATTGTATTAGGTAATGTGTGTTGATTATATATAAGATATAGTAAAATTGGAATGGTCATTACTTTTAATTTCATTGTGATTATCATCCTCAAAGAAAGCACAGAACCATCTTTTCAAACACAAACGTTGAGCATTAGACGCCAGCGATGTCAGAGAGTTCCAAACCGCCCCCCAGAGGAAGCATCACAAATGACCCCTGACCCCTTGTGTGGTGCTATTGTGTCTCCTCCCGCGCAATCGAGGTAAAACAACAACAAGCGGTAGGGAATAGAGCAGGGTCTGTGTTCAGCGGCCGCACGCTGTAGGAAGCTATCCCAGAATGTTCCCACATCGGGTCCGTGCGGGACGCCTTGCACCAGGTCTCCTGGGCCGTGCGCGGCTGGGAAAGGCTCCGGCTCCACGTTCTCACATTACACTGCAGTGCACAACAGATGTGAGGCGGGGGGTGGGGGGTCAGGGGAAATGCCGAGCCCATTCACAGAAGAAGAGGAGGACAAGGCGGAGAATGTGGGGAGGAACCTCCACAGGTGACAGAGATGGTGTTACACAAAGACTGATGTTACCATGGGGACAGATGGCTCAACACCTGGCCCTTCAGGGAGAGTTTTTTCTTTTCTTACGCTGGATCCATTTTCAGCTCTACTGCTCTATGCTTTTTTCACATTTCTGACTGAAACTCGGCACCTTTAATGCTGATGACATGTTCAGGCTCCTGAGTGGCTCAGTCGGTAAGGACACTCCAGTGCAGACCTGGGCCCTACAGTCACAGGCTCGAGTAAATATTCAACTATGACTCAAATATATAACTATGAACCGGAAATCGGTGGGACACAGCTGGCCTCGTCCCCTCAGAGGTAGGGAGGGTTAAAGTCGTCTAGGTTTCCATGGGTTACAGCTGCGTTACCTCCTGTTACCTCCACAGGCTCCTTATCAGTGAGAGATATGCCACTCCTCTGATTGGTGCTGGCTCTCCTGTAGTACTGTGTGGGCCCTGTAGGGTAGTGGTTCTCAATCCTGGTTCTGGGGGACCCCTGTGCATGCTGGTTTTCGTTCCAACTACAGTTGCAACCCCCTAATGGTAAAAAGTGTTTAATTGTTCTAAATTAGATATTTTTAATATCTATTGAAGGATGGTTTACCTTATTAAGGCCACATTATGTGAGAAATAGCTATGCATGCCATGAAATGGAAATATGGAATAACTGACCAATATTCACATCCCAGGACTATAAATCAGTCAGATCAACTAATGCTCTAAATGATTCCTTTACAAAGAGGTTACAAATGATTAAATTATAGACTGACAGGTGATGTGGTCGTGATTGCTGAAAGTGTGGACACCTGGCAATGAGTCAAACCTGTAGTGTGTTAATAGGTTTAAGGAAACATTTTGAAAGAACTTACACACATATTGTTAACAACCTTAATTGATCAAGAGATGGGCTGTAACAAAAACCAGCATACACAGGGGTCCCCAGGATGAGGATTGAGGTCCACTGCTATAGGGTGTTAAACAGTTTGCTATTTGCTACAAGATAAACACTTCACAGTAAACCCATTAACTAAGGTATAGAGCATATAGTACCAGATAATCAAATCAACTAAGACACGTCTGTTCTGAAATGCATAGTTACTGGTGCACTATGGCTGCCATCGCATTCACCCAGGTGGGTGCTGCACATTGGTGGTGGTTGCTATATAAATCCAATCTTCAATTCAATTCAATTCAAGTATAAAATATTACAATAGTTAATAAATAGGATTGCATAGTATTTGTTGACGATGAGCAGTAAACACTGTGTTAAACTGGACTCCCTCATCTGACCACAGGAAGTGACCTTAATGTGTGAGCAGCTTCTGCTGCAGAGACCTTTTTTCACCTTCTGTTTTAGCTGCGATTGCACTTTCACAATCTGTACCAGGAACTGCAACATCTACAGGAAACCGTCTTTATCAGTGCGTCACAACAGTGCAGGAGACACTTCAGTAGAGCACACACCCACAGACTTTACACCATGTTTAGAACAAACACACATACACCCACACACGCAAACGCACACACACACACACACACACACACATGCTTACATATGCACACACAAACACACGTGCACACACACATGCACCTATGCCCACATATACACACACGGTTTTGACACACAAGTTTAAAACAAACACACATCCACACACACCCACACATACTTACATATATACACACAAACAAACACACACCCACACATACTTACATATGCACACACAAACAAACACACTGCCACACATGCTTATACTGTATATGCACACAGAAACAAACACACAGACACGCACCCACATAAACATGCATCCATACACACACAGTTTCGACAAACAATTTTAGAACAAACACACACACACGCATACACACCCACATATATACACACAGGGGTTTCGAGTTGGGAACAACCACACACAAATACAGACACATATACTGATATAATAGTGTTCATCTGATCTGGTCTACTGATATGAATTTTACATAAAGAAAGTACCATAAAGAAATAAAAAAATGACATAAAATAAATTCAACCCAGAAAAACCCAGTGTCTGGTTAAACATTCTCTGCATACAAATATATATATATATATATACAGTATATATATATATAGTACATACAGGTAACTGCCAAAATAAAGGAAACACCATAAAGTGCCTTAATAGGGCATTGGGATAATATGAGCCACCAGAACAGCTTCAATGCTCCTTAGTATAGATTCTATAAGTGTCTGGAACTCTAGTGGAGGGATGCAACACCATTCTTCCACAATAAATTTAATCATTTGGTGTTTTGTTGATGGAGGTGGAAAACGCTGTCTCAGGCGCCACTCCAGAATCTCCCGTAAGTGTTAAATTGTGTTGAGATCTGGTGACTGAGACGGCCATGGCATATGGTTTACATAATTTTCATTGTCATCAAACCATTAAGTGATCACTCATGTGTGTCATTAAGTCATCACCTGTGGATGGGGGCATTGTCATCCTGGTAGAGACCACTCTCATCAGGATAGAAATGCTTCACCATAGGATGAAGGTGATCACTCAGAATGGCTTTGTATTTATTGGTGATTACCTTGCTTTGTGTGTCCAACACTATCCTCTGGGTTTTAGGAGGTTTCAAGCTTCCACCAATGAAAATAGTTGAATGAGTGAAATATGCACCTCAACAGATTTCAGACACATAAAAATGGACACTGGGGCATCCTGTTTTAGGATACCAAAAATAAGACCTCCATGTAATAAAGAGATAGATCTCTGGGGTTAAAACACATTAACAGATCATTGCATGAATGCACCTCATAAAGAGAGTTTCTCTTAGCATAAATATCCTTTTTTATTCTGTAACATTTCGAGGAGAGAATCTACATTCTGGTTCTAGTTGAGGTGAAGTAAAACACACAGGGGAAATGAGAACAGCACGCCTATGGCTCTGAAATGATTCGATTAGGAATCCCAGCAGATATTCTCCATCTGACACAGAGAGATGGTTAACAGAACCATGTTGATGTTCTGAAGGAACTAAAGCTGACACCATCGTTATGTCATATCCATAACATAAGAAAACAAATACAATGCTTTCTACAACTACATAAGAACAGCATAATACCTTCATAAGTGCTACATAGCACCTTCAAAAACACTACATAAGCTACTATGTGAACTGTCATAATGTGCTATGCCAACATCCTTGGTAAATATGGCTTTACCATGACATGTCAATGAAAAATTCCCAGCAATCAGAACTGTTATTTTTTTAGCAATGGCTTTCTTTGAATGATCTTTCTTAGAAACACCTTCATAATAATTACATTTAAAAACACCTCATGCTTCATAAGGACTGCAAAACATTCATAAACATGTCAAAGGTGACCTTACCATGACATTTTTAGTGAACTCCAGTCAGGATAGCACAGTGAGAGGGTGAGAAGGGGTAGCTCTAACCAGGAGAGCTGGGTGAGAGGGTGAGATGGTGTAGCTCTACTCAGGATAGCACAGTGAGAGGGTGAGATGGTGTAGCTCTAGGCAGGAGAGGGGGGTGAGAGGGTGTAGCTCTAGTCAGGAGAGGTGAGAGGGTGAGGGGGTGAGAGGGTGAGTGGGGGATTACTTTGAGGCTCCTCTCATGGCGCTTTGGAACCTTCCGTAGAAACATCTGGCGTCAATCGAGGCGGGGCAAGGGGGCACAGGTGAGGTGTTATTAGCGTTATTAGCTTTTCCTCACTCATCGAAAAAGTATTCAAAAGCCACTCAGGGGCCTCGATTTCATCCGGCTTATGTGACGCTCTCAGATTCTCAAATGTTTAGTACCTTGTTAAGTCCAAGTAGGTGTGGTTTTCCCGAGGAAAGCACAAAGGCTCAAAGACCTTCAGACCTCATGGTGGGCTCGTCGTGAGACTACAAGTCCATGGACAGTGATCCAACTCACCCATGCCTCCAACACAAAAATGCAGGAGCAATCAAAAAGACAGACCACATGAGATGTCAGAAAACCTCTGAGTGCAACACGGCACATATGATAACCAATCAGAGCTGGGGTCAACAGGGGTCATGGCGCTGGTCATGGCTCTGAAATCACACCCAGATGGCCTCTGAATTATTTTTTGATAGATAACCATAATGTAATAAAGTGGGCTTTTTTAAAAATATTTTTACGTGTTGCCTGTAAATGTTTTTATATGTGAGTACGTGAGTGAAGCTCAATAAAGGCAAAACCATTTCCTGAAAAAGGAAATTAAGTTAATTCAGATGATGTCTCGAGTGAGTGTTCTAAAGGTGGCAGCATTCTTATTGGCCCCAAAGGGCCCCAAGGGGCCACTTGTGACGCCCTGCTGATCTCAGAACCTTTCCGGAACTGAGATTGCCCACCGAGGAACCTTAGTGAGAGACCTGTACCTGTACCAGCAGTGACTGATGCAAATCATTCAGCAGATGCTGAAAAGAAAGACTAAAAGAGAAAAAATGTGAAAGAGAGGGAGGAAAAGTCCCTTGGGTCTAAAAAAAAAGAGAGAAGAGTTTGTAAATTACCACGGCCTTCCAAGGCCGGGAAAACATTAACAGGGCATTCGTCTGTGCTCGCTCCGGGGAGAGAATCTGTGTATTTTTAGCAGCGGATGTGTTTTTAATTTACCTGCGGATGTATAAAAAATGATTTATTGATCTGCATTTGGCCCCCTGCTCCACGGCAGAATTAATCAGGTGTCAGGGGCATGGTGCAGAGGGGGGAGGTGGGACGGGGCGGGGTGGGGAGAGAGGGGTGGCATGAGTCAAATTGGAAACATATCCTTTCAACATGTCTAATCTGCGTATCTGATGGGCAAGGCCCCCAGCCCCTGTGGTGGAGACCCAGGCCGGGTTTGGAGGGGGAGGGGGTGGGGGGGGTGCACAGGGCAGACTCCTAGCTCCCTCTCATTCACAGATCAGGGCTTTGATGTGGAGCTGGTGTGTTTTAGCCACGGCCCAGCACCAGGGCACTATTTTTATCTCTGCACAGGTGGGATTGGATCCAGATGGCCACCTGATCCCCCCCCAAGGTGGAGTTTCCTGCCCGAAGTCTTTACTTCACCCCCTCCAAACCACCACACCCCACACCCCCACTGGGGAGGCTAAAAAACACAAAAAGACAGCTAGTGAAAGAAAGAGAGGAAGAAAGAAAGAAAGCTTTCAATCAACCAAATCATGAGAGAAAATTGGTTTCAGCAACTGTTGACAGCGGCTAAGGTAAATATGAATGCGTATACAGAAAAGTATATAAAACAAACAAAAGAAAATCAACAACTATCAACCAAGGTTTTACAGAAGGGTTTAAAAAATGTCTATTGTAATGCTGGCTCATTCCACATCAACCAAAATCAAAGTCATCATTGATGATTTAGCATAACTACTAACGATGCAGGCACCATTTAAATGGAACATGTTTCAGGTGTAATGGCATCAGGTGCTTGGATTGAGCAAAGCTGAGAGTGGGTGAAGTGTAAGGGGCGGGAGGGAGGTCAGGTGGCCACAGTGGCTGACTGAGGTGCACCCAAACCAGTCAGCTCCACAGGAAACATAGGGGATGAGGCTAATCAGGCCTGAGCTTCCTCCGTCTTTGAAGCTGGGTGAAAGCTGCATGACTGTCAAACAGGGAGCGGATCTGACGGATTTCATTCCTCCTTCGGATTCAACCTGCAGGTAACCAGTTTTTTTCTGTCTGTGTAACCTTTTTTTCTCGACTATGAGGCCTTGCCACAGGCAGATAATCTTTCTTTGAGTTGAACATCATGCTTCACTGCGGCCTTGAATAGCCATATTGATATGCAGTGTTTGTGTATGTGTTCAACAGATGGGGTTGAGTAGGCACAAATGTTGTACAACTCCTGGAACTAATAATGTTGGAAAAAAAACAAATTAGTGGGAAAAAAAATAAAAATAAATCGGTGAGCTGATCCTGTATGCCACATACTGCGTCTCCATCAAAAAGAAAGCACAAATCAAAAAAAAGGTTGGCATGCATCAAACCTCATCCAGATGGAGCACAGATTCAGCTGCTTTTGGAGGTTCCAGAAATTTCTCCAGGGGGATATTATGGAAATATTAAATGTATCATATTAAAAATATCCTATTTGGCTCAAATTACATATTCATACTGTTTATTGTATACGTTGGCAATATGAACAAATGCAAGGCTCAGATTAAACATAGCAACAACACACGTCCCCCTTACCTTTAGATTATGAACTTTGCAAGAGTTTGTTTTTTGATACTCTGTCAACATCATTGATATGGTCATTTAAATTCATAATTAATGGTTGTGGACATTTTTATACTGGCACGCACTTTAAAACTGGCTTAATTGCACAGTTAGATTTAACTCTGCAGATGCAGAACTGTATATGTGTGTTTGTGTGTACATGCGTGTGTGAGAGAGAGTGTGTGTGTAAGAGTGAGAGTGTGCGTTTGTGTGAGAATGTGTGTGAGAGAGAAAGAGTTAATAGAGGTGACATGTTCGAACCTTTCTTTCTTCTTTATATCATATAATTTAAAATAATATAACATAATAATATAATTGAAATTGAAATTAGTACACACATACTGTACACACATAAACATTCTGCATAAGCAATCACAATGATTTCACAAGAAACTTCCACACAGTGATGTGAATCAGGTCTCATCTCATCGACAAACTAGCAGAGATATAGCATAAATAATTCTGAACAAAGAACAGTCCACACAACACCCCCATGCCTCAGCTGAACCCGTGTTCATTACAGGGAAATTATATACTCAAAGCAGCAATTCTTTAGAACCCCCTCCCCTCAAACTTAGTTCTAAATGAGATATGAAATTCAGGAATCCAGCATGGAGGCCTCTTTGGGTGGCTGACAGACCGTCTCTGATGGCAGCAGATTCCATAAAACCCCCAGTGATGTCACGCCTTTCACGCCTCCTCTGTGCGTGGCATCTTGCACACGGGCTGCAGTTGACTAGCTGTGGCCCAGATGTAATTTCCCAAAACTAGAGAGGGGCGAGGGAGCGGAGGGTTGTTTAAAACACAGAAGGATATCAAAGGCACGGACACACCCCCACTTCATAATCAAAGTGTCAATGAAAAATGAAAGCTTGGCACATACAGTGCACAGCCCATTTTGTAAAGACAGGCTCCTCTGTGCTGTATTGA
Source organism: Aldrovandia affinis (assembly GCA_029706075.1). NCBI lineage: Eukaryota > Metazoa > Chordata > Actinopteri > Notacanthiformes > Halosauridae > Aldrovandia > Aldrovandia affinis. The sequence goes on from JAINUG010000077.1 coordinate 3,034,293, forward strand.
GCCTGAAGCAGTAGTTGTCAGTACAATAATGTGCTCTTCCAATAAGGGCCATTCACACAGCGACCGATAACTATAACTATAACTAGCCTATAAATTGTTGGCTATCATTCATCGTTCATCTCGACCGCCTTTTAAGGGGTCAGGGAATCATTTTCCAGTCTCCCACATTGGCTCCAATGGTTTTCTGGTTTTTTGATTCCCTCTGGAAAATGCCAATTGTGAAGCGCTGTTTGACAACCTGTTTGTAAATGGCGCTATACAAAAATAAAGATTGATTGATTGATTGATTCATGCCAAGAATTATATTGTTATGATTCAAATAGAATCAAAAGCTGGTGTCTGCTTATATTAGTGATGAGATGGAGCTGCCTGCAGTTGTCAGTATGGTAGTGGTAATGTACAAGAAGTGTTTTGCCAGGATCTGCTAACAGTGAGGAACCAGCTTTAACGTGAATGGAAATAAAGGCTCAAGTTTGTATTGAAATTATGTTTTCTCCCCTCTTCATGGACTAGAATTACAGAATAGATATTGTAATTTTAGTTTTTTTAGTTTTTAACCTGGTCCCAACCAATAGTGACAGACATTTGAGCTTTTGACTATTGAGTTGAGTTGGTATTGGATTGGTTTAAATATTTTATAATTTGACGAATGTTCTAAATTCGCCCTGTAAATGATCAAAACGATATCTACAGTTATACATACGTCTGACTCAAGCCTACAGTTATTGTTTGCCGTGTGGACGCTGCCATTCAGATGAACTAGAATCCTAAATTACCGTTATAGTTAATGGTGTGAACTATAACGGTCCCGACTCTGGCCTGGATCCCAGTGCTATGATGCATAAATGCAGTAGTTCAAAGAACATCTCCCAACCATTTTTAAATGTTTGTTACTGCTTTGAATCCGATATGTTGCTTGACTTCAGTTTCCCTGCTTTCCGGGCATAATCTAGTGTGGGAGGGTTTCGGTCAGTATGGTATTTCCCACCTCCTTTGGTATTCCTGATGGGCGTATGATATTAGAATTTATGCTGTTATATCTATTTTTGTTTGTGAGAGGTTAATCTTGTCTGGGGACAAAATGCTTGTGACACCGGAGAGTCCGTGGATGCCCTGTGGGTGGGGGATTGCATCAGTTTCATACTACGTGAACAGCCAAGGTTGTGTATGGGAATCAATGACAGACAGGGGATTTTAAAACGAGATATGGGGGGAAGGGATTGAACATCTGTATGGGAATCAACTGAAGATGGGAGATTTTAACCCATATCCACCCAATGCATTATTCTATATAAACACGGTGTGTGCCTAGCCAAATAACACACTCATTCACACTCAGCCAACCTTCAGTTTTGTTGTGATGAACAGGAACGAACCCAAACGCAGACACAGACAAGGTGGGTTTGGAGGAAAAGAGATGATTTAATAATAATAACAGAGGTAGTGGAAATGATGAGCTGGACAATGGAAGGGATGCACAGGAGGAGTGGACGAGATGACTGGGCAGACAGGCTGAGGGAACCGGAGGGCAAGCTAAGCGTGCAGGCAGGACAAACAAAGCTGGCAGACAGACGAGGAATGGACCTGAACATGAAGGGAGACAACAGGAACAAGGGTTAACATGAATTAAGTCGTAACAGTAAACACAGAGTTTTAGACACGGCTTTCTAAAGTCAGTTTCTACCGGGGTAGCGAGAACAACAGTATGACGATGAATGACTGGAAAACCGGGGTAGATATACTGCAGGGTTGATAATCTTGATGGGAGGCTGGTGTGCCGGAACGGATGACGGGATTAGCAACAGGTGAGCATGACGAGGAGCAATGAGGAGTAGATAATTGAATAATAGAAAAGAATAAAACAATTAACACAAACAATCACGCGGGAGAAACAAGACAAAGGAAAAGGCAAGACAGGAACAAAGGGAATGCGACAAGTTTAACACTTCCCTCTTGGAAATGTAAAGAGAAACAATAGGCAAATACAACTTTAAGGTTTGCAGAATGCAGATCTATAATTAGTCTTTCTCTATCATGTGTAGTTTTCCATTTATTTAACTTTATAGGAAGGGGGGCAGCTTACAGGACAGCAGTAGAATCCTCCATTATATTATGAATGCTCTGTAGTCCGATCAGTTACGCGTCGGAAGAAAGCATGAAATTTGGCAGAAACATTCCCAGAAGGGGTGTCCACTTCAAAATCACACAGGAAGCCAGATATTTCAAGAAATTCAAAATGGCCACCAAATGACTGCTTTTTTGCCCTTTAGTTACAATAATAATCATGAGGAGAAGCATGATATTTGGCAGAAACATTCCTTGGGTGATATAAATGCATCCAAGCTCAAATTCAAACAGAAAACCAGATATTTAAGAATTCAAAATGACTGCCAAATGACTTATCCCTGAATTGTTGGGAATTATGATCATAATTATGAACAGAAGTGTGAAATTTGGCACAAACATTCCTGATATCTAAACAAACAAAAAAAGGGATACCCACTTCAAATTTGAACAGGAAGCCAGATATTGAAGAAATTCAAAATGGCCACCAAACAAACCATTGTTACATAGTAACCTTCCGTTATCTATTGTATCTGTCCACCCAGATACATATTCCAAGAAGGGTAAACCTCCCCACGGCAAACAAACTATATACAAATGTAGACTATATACAAAGCACCCCTGGGCAACAGGAACTGCCAGACGCTGTGTTCCATTGCACCAAATCCCAGGCGCAAGAAGCTACCAGAGGCTTCAGGCTTGACCCAGCCAGACGCTGAGGTCAGCATAGCAAGGGTGCTAAAGTCACTCAAGTCAACCCGCCAGATGCTAAGATGACCAAAAAGGTAAAGAGGCCATCATCCCATCCATTGCCAGAGCTTCAGATAGACAACTGCTCAATATCAGATGGGGAATGGTAATAAAGTAATTATTGGTGAAGCACCCCAAGCACCATCTCACCAAAAGATGTGCTGGCCGCAACGTTCAATCTGTTGTCATTTAATTTGAGAAATGTTTGATTGACATGAGTTGTATTCAATCGTCGTCATCACCATTGACATTGACGTTACAGTTCAAATCAACGGACTGGCTAACTACGTTGAAGCAGCAGTACATTGAAGCTGAGAGTTTGTTAGTTAGCATCATGCCGAAGTGGGGGAAATATAAAAAATTGTACAGGAAGGAATGGGAGACCGATCCTGAGCTAAAAAACTGGATTGCCCCTGTCCCAGAAGATGGCTCGAAAGCTCGCTGCAAGTATTGTAACACAGACATTAGAGCGCAACTTAACGATTTGAAAGAACATGGCGCCACAAAAAAACACAAGTCCCGCTGTGTGCCCAGCGTCGAATCTTTTGCTGCACCGATGGAATCTGGTGCGGATCAAGGCACAATCAAAGATGACCAAAAACGTTGTGAATTTAGGATTGCAACCTACAGTGCCTGCCACACTTCCATCAATGCCATGGAAGACTTGTCGGATATACTACACGACGAGATGGGAGCGTTCAAAATGCACAGGACCAAGTCCACAGCAGTTATAAAGTCTGTCCTGGCACCACACTTCAGAGAGGAGTTAAAGGAAGATATTGGTGAGTCTCCTTATTCTCTCTACCTCGACGAAACCACTGACATATCAGTGAGAAAGCTCCTGTGTATATGTGTAAAATACCCATTACAGAAACACGGCAAGTTTGTCAGTACCTATCTGGGGCTTGTTGAGCTTCTCGATGCTAATGCTAATGGCATATCGGATGCAATTGTTGCTTTTCTGAGAGAGTGTGTCCTGGACATAAAAAACATGGTGGGGGTTGCTACAGATGGCACAAGTGTTATGGTCGGAAAAAATCACTCAGTTTTCACAATACTCAAACAAAAGCAGCCTAGTCTACAGCTTATTCGCTGCGTTTGCCACGCACTTGATATTGTTGCTAACAAAGCTATGCAACTTCTCCCAAGCAATCTAGAATATATGATTAGGGAAACCTATAACTGGTTTGATCATTCAGCAAAACGCCAGAGTGACTACAAAAATATCTATGAGACTATAAATGATGGAGGCTGTCCACTGAAATTAATATCACCCTGCTCAACCCGTTGGTTAGTGATCACAGACTGCATCAAAATAATTTTAGATCAAGAAGATGCACTCAAGATGCACTTCAGTTTGGTATCAGATGCAGAACATTGCTATTCAGCCAGGACTTGAATGAAATGTACTGCGACAAATCAAATTGTCTTTACATGCACTTTCTCCGGCCCGTGTTGAGGGAAATCAAAACTGTGAACAAATATTTCCAGCTGGAAACGAGAGACACGCTGGGTGTGTTTAGGGATCTTGAAAGATTGTATATGTCTACATTGAGGAGAATTGTAAAGCCCAGCGTATTGTGCATGTACAATGACAGTCATCTCAGGGATCTTGATCTTAAATCGTCCAGCCTCTAGGAGAAAGCTCTGCCACCTGCTGTATTTTTTGATATTCTAGGGACTACCAAGTTGCCTGCATCTTGTGAACGAGACTAAACGATGGGGATTGTAGGGATTAAGTAGATCAGTCAAATAAGAGGGTGCAAGTCCATGCAAAACCTTATAAATTAAGAGGAGTACCTTATAGTCTACACGATAGTTTATAGGAAGCCAGTGAAGTGACGCCAACACAGGACTAATGTGCTCATACTTCTTTGTTCTAGTCAGGATCCTTGCAGCAGCATTCTGTACGAGTTGTAGGCTCCTGAGTAAGGTATTGGAACAGCCAGACAGTAATGCATTGCAATAATCTAATCTAGATGTAACAAAGGCATGTACCAATTTTTCTGCATCTATTAATGACAGGAAGCCCCTAATTTTGGCAATATTCCTCAAGTGAAAAAAGGCTACTCTGGAAATGTTTTTGATGTGACTATCAAATGAGAGACCGGGATCTATAGTAACACCAAGGTCTTTTACCACCAAACTTGCAGCAACAGAGCAACCATCCAGATTCAGAGATAAATCAGATAACCCTCTTCTGAGGTTTTTGGGCCCCAAGACCAACATCTCCAACGTCTATTGTGTCAAAAGCAGCACTTAAGTCCAAAAGCATAAGAACAGAGACACATCCACGGTCAGCTGATATCAGTAAGTCATTGACAACTTTAATAAGAGCAGTTTCAGTCCTATAGTGTTGCCTGAATCCTGACTGAAAAGTTTCATAGACGTCATTTGATATCGGGAATGAAGTCAGTCTCTGAGCTACAGCTTTCTCTAGAATTTTTGAAAGAGAGGATTTGAAGGAGAGAATCTCAGCACGGTGTTTTGCTTTTCTAAAAGAAGTGCTGGTGCAGTATCAAATGCACTTACCTGCATTAATGGAAATGCTGCGCAAACTGGAGCTGTGATATCCACCATAAACAGACCAGGAGTTAAAGACTTACTCACTGAGTTTTTCTCATTTCCGGTCGACACCTTAGAGTGCCAGTGGAGAAACGTAGCATCAGCGGGCTTCTCAAGTGATCAGGCCATTGACGCATCTTGGCTGGAAGTTGAAGCATTCAAAGATGCTGGAGGAAACCAGTGTTTTCTGGAATTGGCACTGGGTGCCATCAGACTGCTCACTCTGCCCATATCCAATGCTCATGTTGAGAGAGCATTTTACAAGGTGATGCTGCTAAAGGATGACACAAGAAATCGCATGGGACTACCGCTCCTTTCCAAGCTCATGGATCTGCGCTCTGGCCTGAGCAGGAATGGATGGACGTCCGCTACTTTCAAATCTTCCCGGCAATTGTTGGGGAGATTTGATTCATCCATGTATTAGCCAGCTGACCTGGCTTGCAGTGACTGTACATAGTTCTTCAAGTTATGAACATTCTTTAACTTTAAGAGACCTTGATTCTGCGTAAAGTTAAGGGAAATTTTATGTAGCCTATTTGCACTGCATTGTGTGTGTTCTAAGCCATTTAGTGATCAATTTACAGACCAGTTTTTCATGGCTTTGCGTACGTGGTCATGCACGTGTGTGTGAGAGCAGAGAAAGAGAGAGAGACACTGTTTATTTTTATCATTTGTTTATTTGTATTTGCCATAGCCTATTTATCTAACATTTTATCTTTGGTTATTTGATGCAGATATGAAGCTTTGTATGCTTATGATGTGTTTTCTATTGAGTATGTAGCTAACGGTTTTACGGTTTTACACGGGTTTCTGGCAAGGTTATGATTTGGGCTGGTTTTTATTGAATTGGGCGGGTTTTAAGTTGTGATTGGGCTGGAAACTGTCAATCTGATCTGGCAACATTGTCTGCAATGGCATTAGCCAGAGGGCTAACCGAGGCGGAGTGAAGTAGCTAATTGACTAACTAGAGTCCTGTTTATAGTAACTTGTTGTAGCCTAATTATCCCTAGTTCTAGGTCAGAAAAGGTTTATGGTATGTTTTCTAACTTTTGTTATTCTCCACGGTATTTGTACTTGTAAAATTCCCCAACGCAGCACCGAAGAGGACGGACATCGACTCCACTCAAGCCATATCTTGACGTACACCTGTTTGACAGCAGTAAATAGGCTACAGTTAACTGCGCCAGTTAACTTTTCCAACAATTAATGTGCAATGTGAAGAATATTGTTTTCAGTTTTTGTATCAACTAAAAAAGATCAGCGATCTGTATTATTTCTCTCTGCCTGAGGAAACTCTCTGTCTGCCTGCACGGATCGGTATGGCCATAACTACGTGAATAGTTGGCTACGGCTAACCTATTGAGGGGCTAGCCCCACGGTATTTGATATGAAATGCTATCTAGTTCTGTTTTGTGTTTCTTTTTTCAACCGGGACAGTGTTGAACTCCAAAAATAAACATTATTGCGTATTGGATGATTCTAATGGGATGTAATGCTGCTTACATTGATGCTAATTTGTTAGGGCCAGCTACAAGCAGTCAGATTGATATTAAATTGCTAGTGCTAGCTAACTGACTATTCAAGCCCATGGTTTCTACTCGATATGGAGGAAACGTATTTGGTTATATAAGAATATGAATTGGTTATATATAAGTGGTATCCTTGAGAGCTCCCACTTTAATGTATTTATCTGGGGTCCATTCTAGGCAAATGTAACAGAAAATGTAATGTCAAATTAGCCGGCTAATCTAAAATGGGCTCATTTAGTTGCTTGAGTGACCTATTGTCATTCTTTTATAATAATCACTTCAGTTTAGTTAAACGGTTTGGTATTCATTTAGCTACATTTCAATTGGGGAGTGTCATTGTGATATGCTTTAAAGCAGTTCTTAAGTTCGGACCTGGTGACACTTGCCAATTGTCCTGTCATTGAACTCTTCATATTCCACAAACAGTTTAGTTTCAGTAGCCAGGTGTCCAGACTTTCATCAATTAGGCCCCCGCTGATCTTACCTGCCAGACTATAATTGAATCAATTAAAAAAGGTAACCCCATTCAAAGGTAATCATGTATCTGACTGATTTAAAGTCCTTGGATGTGAATATGAAAAAATAATTATTGGCATACATAGCTATTTCTGACATAATATAGCCTTAGAGTAGAGTAAATCATGCTTTAATATAAATGAAAACTATAATTAAGAACAATTAACAGCTAGTTACAATTCAGAGGTTGCAACGAAAACCAGAATAGACAGTGGATCCCCAGGACCGAGGTTGAGAACCACTGCTTTAAAGGAACATCGAAACGAGTATTGCCTGGTTTCCAATGTGAGTAGCACATATATATATAGGCTATATGTTACCAAATATATAGATTGCTACTTCCATGATTGTTTTACAATTATGGATACACATACTCTTGGTATGGAAAGACTTTATCTTGAGTATCTCTTTATTTATATGAGGCGATCTCCCCTAACTTTGTGTTTCAGTGGAACCTCAGTGGATGGAGATACTGCACAAACAATTTGTTAACATTCATAGTTAGAGATACGTTATCTTCTTTTTGACCAGTTGTACCCCTTTCTAGTTCAACTACAGTTTTGTTCTGATTTCTTCTGACGTGCAAAGCCTTTTGATTAATTGAAACCAGTCAGTATTTGGCAGACATTTGTAGCTTCATCCATTTTTGGTGTCATGGTACCTCATTCTCTTGTGACTAGTCTCGCCATCCTTCTCTGTGTGCCAGGCACACGATCACTAGGTTGTAGTTTCGATTCCCATTGGGACCACATATATTGAAACATGCATTCACTACTGTAAGTTGCTGTGGATAAAAAAAAGTGTCTGCTAAGTGGCGTATGTTCATAATTAACATCACCTGAATTGAAGCGATGTACACATGCTCCCGTCTCTTGGCAGGCCCCCCTGGACCTCTGGTTAACTCCAGACAGTCTGTTCAGAAAGAATCCAGGAGCCTGCCATGCGAAGCAACATTTAGAGCAGGGGTGGGCAATCTTACGCTGTGTGGGCCGGTGTGGGTGCAGGCTTTTGTTCCAACTGAACAGTGACACACCTGATTCCACTAATCAAAGCCCTGATTGAAGACTTTGATTAGCTGATTAGTCAAATTAGGTGAGCTACTGCTCAGCTGGAACAAAAGCCTGCACCCACACCAGCCCACACAGGGTAAGATTGCCCACCCCTGATTTAGACGATCTTCTGCTTCCAACTGCTGGCTCTGTTGGCCATGGGAGGGCTTACAACAAAGAGTGGGCCCTGGCCAGCTAGTCGAGCCACCTAGGAGTCCAGCTGTGGGTGTCTGCATCTGTGCACCTGGTTTAGGAATTTCAGAACATTTTGGCGGTATAAGAATGAATTTTCTCTTCTGGACGGCAATTTTGCACAAAGGTCAACTGAACCATTATCCGAAGAGGTGTTTACAAAAAAAACAATGTGAGGTGGGAGTAGTGCCATTGGTCACGTAGGCCAGTGCTGTTTGCCAAATTAAACAGCTCCCTTACAGTCCACCGGAGGGGTCACCCCCAACAATGACTTCTAAAATGAGTTTGTTGTCTGGCTTATTTGTAACACATCTGTGACTCTGTCCTAGATGGGGAGTACGTGTGGCCGACACAGTGCACTACACCAATGCTCTCAGTCTTTTCTTAATGTAACATGGTCCCTTACATATTGAACTCCACTTCCAACGAAAGAAGGATGGCATTTTGGAAGTGTTTGGCTGCGTTGCTAGGCAGTGGAGGGGTCAGACGAGCGCATGGGCTTGTGGCCTTCTCCCTTCACCAGAGTCGGGGCTAGGAAACATCTGGGCAGCCATCGGCAGCAGATGGCCCGCCTGATAAATTATACAGAGATTAGCAGCGGTTAAAATATACTCCCTGTCTCTCGCCCCCCTCCCCCTCCTTCCAGGCTTTTTAACACCAGGTGGGCCCTAACCTTGGCCCCCAACTTTCAAAAGGGCCCAGTAATCAGGGCGAACACACTCTTCCCTGTCTCTGAGACAAGTTCCACCTGGACAAGGCCGGGATTAGGCTGTTTTTACTCAGACCAGACTGGAGGTCTATTGTCTGTGTCGCGGTTTTGATCCATTGTCAAAGGACGTCTCAGGAGGCCCCCCATCCCCCACCCCCCACCCCCAGCAGCATCACTTCCTGTCCTCCTGATGGTGATAAAGACACATGTCCATGGTGATAAAGACACATGTCCATGGTTCTCAGTTCACACATCCATATCTTCAGCGCTTTGTCTGGGCTGAGGAATGACCTTTTCCAATTCACGCGTTCCTCCATGCAACTCAATTTTGGTTGTTTATGTAAGCATTGCGGAGGCAACAACAGTATTTCATAGACGAAACCTCTGTTTAGTGCAGCAGACAAGTTTTATATTTAAACCACACAAACACTGAGTTATGAGAGCTGTGACAAAAAGTGACAAAGCTTGTAAGCATAGCAGATCTCTCCACAGTTTAAAGGATATACAGAAATGGTGGGATTTGTGCATGCAATAGTAGAAAGAAAAATAAACTTGATTTTTCAATTTTTTAAAAAGTGTCCAGCAGTTTGTCATCTGTGTGGAAATAAAAAAAACTAAAAAACAGGATGTCTTGTAGATAGCCAACATTCTTTAAGAATTGGGCACTCCCTCTGTTTATGCTGTAGATCTGGGGCCGTATGTACAAAGATTCTAAGAGTAGGAGTGCTGATCTAGGATCAGTTTAGCCTTTTAGCTCATAATGGATATGGTTAGGATATGGACAAGGGAAACCTGATCCTAGATCAGCACTCATACTCTTAGAATCTTTGTACATATGGCCCCTGATCACTGTGTATAATAAGACATGACCTCGTTCCACATTTAGAAAAACCAAAAAGCCACCACGCAATACATCTATAACTGCACTGTCAAAATATTTACTCTGCCCTTTTGCAGCTTGGAATCTGAAATCAGGATATGCATGTAAATTAGATTATATGTTTTGATTATACTCATAAACTGCCATTAGGACAGATGTGATAGGTGCATGACAAATGTTTTCTTTGTTTAAAAATACATTAATATGAACATGAATGAATATGAATGGAGAAGATGGTCAACATTTTTCAACGAAGGACAGACGTATGAAACAAACAGAATGCTTTAAACTGATGGATCAAGGGAAAATGTTCTTCCATTTTTAATAATGCGCATATTACTGTATATATACATTTTCTGGAGGGAGAGCACACAGTAGAGCAGTACAGTAGGCTCTGTTTTTATCCATACCTTTGATAAAGATGAACAAAAGAGATCATATAAAATAAACTATAAAAAATGAGGTATATTTTATGCTCAAAACAATCAGAAAATTCCAAACCTACATTACTAATACAATTGTTCAGAAAAACATTTTGTTTCATTCTTTTTTTTTTCTTCCAGAAAACATCTGCATGACAATTATTATTTTAAATGTAATCCAACAAAAACAAATCTTCATGAATATACAACTTATTTGAAGTTCATTGGAAGGTTATGGCACTATACAGTGGCCTATAATGGTTTCCTGTTTCCCTAGGGTATAAAACGGAGGAAACACACATTTTAAATACTGTGGTCAGCCATCATCATGGTGAAAGGCAAAGAACTCCATGAAAGCATCAGACAAAAGGTTATTGACCTCTACAGATCAGGGGATGGCTACAAAAAACTAAAAAGTGAAAAGATACCGCAAGTCTATCTTGCCCCCATGTGAAGTGAGATGGATGGCTTGAGAGGCAAAAAAAAGTCCAAGGGGCACAGTTCAAGATGTCCAAAACAACCTGGCAACTTGGGGTTACAAGGTGTATAAAGCTACCATTCGACGACACCTACATGACAATGGCCTTATGGCAGAGTTGCAAAACGGAAGCCTCTTTTGAAGACAATTAACCGAAAAAGGCATCTTAAATTAGTCTGAACTAGAATTGGAACTGCGTCTTGTGGATGAATTGAGCTCTTTGGACATGCACATCAGCGTTATGTTTGGCGTCCAAAAAATGCAAGTAATGTTGAAAAGCACCACATGCCTACGGTGAAACACGGTGGTGGATCTTTAATGCTTTATGCTTTTAATGGGTTGTTTTTAATCCACAGACCTTGGGGCCCTTATTAAAATAGATGGAACCATGAACTCCAGCATGTACCAAGACATTTTGCCCCAAAACCTTGTTCCCTCTGCCAGGAAGGATACCTTAGCCGCAGATGGACCTTCCAACAAGACAACAATCTCAAACATACAGTACCGGTCAAAGGTTTTAGAACACCTACATTTTTCCAGTTTTTATTGAAATGCACGCAGTTTAATGTTTCAATGTACTCTGAAATTAAAGCATAGAACAAATAAACAATTGGAGATAAAAAGGAAATCATGGAATCGTTTTGTTTAACAAAATTTAATCTAAATCTTTGACTCATCAAAGTAGCCACCTTTTGCAGATATAACAGCTGATCACACTCGTGGCATTCTTTCTACAATGAAAATCAAATATTGTTCGGAAAGTTCTTCCCAACACTGTTGCAGAAGTTCCCACAAATGTGTTGCACTTGTAGATTGCTTTGCTTTCACCCTTCTGTCCAGTTCATTCCAAACCAGCTCGATGGAGTTTAAGTCTGGAGACTGTGGCCATTCCATGATTTGAAGCCTACTGTCTTGTTCTTTTCTTCTAAGGTAGTTCTGACGATATGTTTTGGGTCATTATCTTGCTGTAGGATGAACCCCTGACCAACTAGATGTAGACCAGAGGGTATTGCATGGCACTGCAAAATGCTGTGGTAGCCCTTTTGTTTCAGGGTGTCAGTCACTCTGTGCAAGTCGCCGACTCTGGATCCAGCAAAAGAGCCCCAGACCATCACGCTTCCTCCTCCATGTTTGACAGTTGGCTTCACACACTGAGGAACCATCATTTCGCCTACTTGATGGCCTACAAAAACCTTTTAAAATTTCAAGATTTCAAATTTTGATTAATCGGTCCATAAGACCTTCTTCCAGTCTTCAGTAGTCCACTGGCAGTGCTTCATAGCCCAGGGAAGCCTCTTTTTCTTATTTTGCCATCTTAGCAATGGCTTTCTTACTGCCACACGATCTGTCAAACCTGCAGCTCGAAGTCTTCTCTTCACAGTTGAAACTGAGACTTCTTTACTTTGACCAGTGTTAAGCTGTGCTTGAAGCTGCTGTCCTGTGAGCCGCCTATCACGCAAGCTGTTGACTCTCAGAAACTTGTTTTCTGATTTTGTTGTGGCTTTGTCACGGCCTCTGGAGGGCGCGTGATCATGTGATGGTCTTTTTTCTCTTGTTTTGCTTGAGGAATCATTGTCATTTCCGCCATCCTTTATGGCAGGGGTGTCCAATCTTATCCGAGAAGGGCCGGTGTGGCTGCAGGCTTTTGTTCTAACCCAGCACTAACACACCTGATTCAACTAATCATGGTCCTGATTGTAGACCATGACTAGTGAATTAGTTGAATCAAGTGTGTTAGTGCTGGGTTACAACCAAATCCTGCAGCCACACCGGCCCTTCATGGATAAGAAGGACACCCCTGTTATATGGTCTTGTGTCGGTGAGTTTTCTGATAACTTTCAGCTTAGTGTTAATTCCGCCTCTTATTTAAGGTCTCTGTTTCCCTCATGCAAACGCTTCTGTGTAAACTAATTGTTACGCTCTAGCCGGTATTCCGGACTAAGGTTTAGTTTCGCCACTCTGTGGCAGTTAAAGAGAGAAGGTACTACTTGTTTATCTCTACTCAAAGGTTTAGCGTCACCACTCTGTGGTAGCCTTTTAGGATATCTTATCCTACCTAAAGGTTTTAAGCTCACCACTTTGGTGGTTTTCCTTTTGAGATTTATTCTTTGTTTATTTGGCTAAAGTTCCCCAGAGCTAAAGTCTCTAAAGCCATTTTATTTTCTTACCTCTTCTGTGAAGAGTTCTCGCCCTTATTGGGTTGTTTTCTGTTTATTTATTTTCCGTGGCCTTTTTGTGCCCAGTTTTATTTTCTTTGTCCTTCCATTTTTTCCCCGCTCCCTAATCTGTTCGCAGATTTAGTGACTGATCGCTCGTGTTCAGCTTTTAGATTTTCGTGAAATCTGCGTGTGGCTCTTCCACCTTCGATGCCCACTACAGGCTTTGGGTCTGACAGACCTCTTCCTGTCAGAGTTTCCTCCAGTTTCCAAGTGCCCTTTGATGGTGTAGGAAACTGTACTCACTGCCCAAACATTTACAAATGTTTAAAAATTCAGTTTTTGGTAACCTAAACTTTTTTTTTTTAACCTCTGGCAGATTACCGCTTACTTTTGTACCATTTCAGGTTATTCACTGGACTTGAACTGCTTACATTTCTGTAAAAACTGGAAAAATGGGGGTGTTCTAAAACTTCTAATACACGGTAGTGTATGTCCAAAGAAACTAAGAAATGGTCAACAGAGCACAAGATCAATGTCCTGATGTGGCCATCTCAGTCTCCAGACCTGAATCTAAATGAACATTTGTGGTTTGAACTCAAAAAAGCAGTCCACAAACATAAACCCAAGAATCTGAAGGAAGTAGAACAATTCTGCATGGAGGAATGGTTGAGGATCCCCCCAAGAAGTTCCATAACCTCGTACGACACTACAGAAAGTGACTACTTTCTGTTATACTGGCCAAGGGAGGAACCAAAAGTGCTGATAACAGGATTGTGAACGGTTCGATTGTGGTTTGTGCCAATGCATTATTATTAAAGAATATCATTTTTGGAATCTTTTGAGCATAAGATATACCTCAGTACGCATATAGTTTATTTTATTGCTTTTTCTGTTGACATGGAGCATTCTTTGGCTTTCAGTAGGGGACCTGTTCGCAGAAAAGCCAGAAAAACTGTTTCTCTCCACAGACAATTATGTCGCTTGAAAGGCTTCCTCTCTTGTCACTGTGGAAGTGCATCTACACAGAGCAATTCATTGGGAAAAAGTAGCTCCGCTCTGGGAAATAATGATTAAAACAACAGTGTAGACAAACACAAGATATTTCCCATTATTATATTTTCAACGGAGGATTACGTGATCAAAAGAAGATCTGAAATAAGTTTGAGGTGAATTTACGTGTATGTGTCCTTCATGTGCCCATAGACTCCCATTATAATCTGGGTCTTCTGCGAACGTCTCCTACTGAAAGCCAGAATACGGCGCTATCAACAGAAGAGTCCCGGAACAATTGACATGACCCAAAGTAAGCTGATAATTATGTAGTCTTGTTAAAAGATGTAATAACCTTTTAACATGGCAATTGGGGGGGGCAGTTTTTGTGATACGCCTGGATGATTAGGAAAGGTGAATAAACAACCCGCGGAGAGCACCAGACGGGCCAGGGGGGAACCCAGCTTCACAAACAGGAAGTTGAGGAAAGCACGAACGATGAATGAAGAACAACCGCGGGGAGGGCGGAAGCGAGGCCTCGCTGGGGCCGGTGGGGGGGGGGGTGAAGGCGAAGGACGACAACAATGAGAGTGGAGGAAACAGACTATTATAAATAGGACCCCCCGGGTCATGGTCACGGGCTGAAACAATGGAGGACAGACGCAGCGGGCCAGAGGGAGGCGGCCTAACTGGCGCACAGCGACTGAGACAGCTGATGGGGGGGCGGACCCAGGACCCCCAGGGGGCTGTTTGGCGCAGCCTTCCATTGACTGATTTCTCCCTCTGTCACCTCCAAAAGGAAATCCTTGTCCCGCACAAACAGGCCAACGCAGACGCCGAGGGCTTTATCGTTCGCAAACCCATTCATGGCCACTCATACACAAAGCAAAAATGTATTTGAATGTGTTCAACTGTAGAATAAAACCACCCCGAACTGAATGAGAAAACAATGGGTGTACAACATACCAAACTAATCTAACAGAGCTAAGCTAAACCAAAACTTTGGGAAAACTTTGTGCAGGGATAACATAATAAAAAAATCGAGACTTACGGAATATAAATCTGGTTCATAAATCAAGTCAGAAAAGGCATTAGTGGCCGAGTGTGGCCCTGCGTCTGAGGTGACCCGTGTCTCGTCAGTGAAAACGCTCCGCTGCTTCCTGTGGACAAAACTCTTTCCGCTTCTCTTGTTAGTTTTCTCCGCCCTCCGTACACCTCATCACAACCAGGGTGAAGATCGAGGCCCTTGCTAAAATTGCAACACAGAATATGTCTGTGCCCGGCGTGGGGAAGTTATCGTCAGGGGTCCGCTCCTAGATAAAAGATGACAGGAATAATTTCTGCAAGAAGACCGAGGGGGTGTCTGCGTCTGTCCAGGATCAAGCCTCAATTATTACATATCAATTGGCTATGACAAGTCTGAGTGCGGGATGCTGCAAGGAGACACTGTTATTTGAGATAATGGAGCTCTCTGTGTGGGAAGTGCATGACAATGCTGTCAAAGAGACAAATGAGCGGGTTAAGGCAGGGTTAGGAACCAAAAACCAATATGGATATTCATCATTTTAGTGCTGCTGCTTATTTCAGTGTGTAGTATCTCATATTTCCTGTTGACGTGGAGATAGTGTACTTTATATGCACTTTGTGTAGAAGGATGCCAGTGTCTATAGGTTAAATATGGTCTTAACTGTACCATACTGTACAGTACTGCCCCTTCAAGACATAAAAATTAGTTAAGAAAATGTATAGAAAATATTTCTAATGGGCAGTAAAGAATGTAATGAAACACTAATGAAGGTCTCTACATGTCACTCTTATTTCTCCCCCCGTGCAAGCCTTTACCTCTCGAATTCCACATTTTACGGGGCTTAGGAAAAGGTGCGATTACGTACTCTCAGCATTGAGCACCGGGACACTGAATGAAAGTGGGGTTGCTTGCAGGTGAGTCTGGATATTTATGATATCCTCTGTTCCGTTTTACTGAAACCGCATTCCGCCCTGGGCCTGACCGCACCGCGTTCGGGATGGGGAGGGGGGCAGGGGTTCTAACACAGGGCATTAAGAGGACCAAAAGCCTGGCCTAGTAGCTGTTAACAGCCGGGGTCATGACCTCTGGCCGGTTAAAGACCCTCCCGAGCTTCGGCCTGTAATCGGAGAGCTGGAATAACAGAAGAGAGAAAACGGGGGCTCCTGGTGCATTGTGGTGGTGGGGTGGGGGGGGTAACTCACCCCTTAGGTCCCTAGTGGAAGGTTAGTATTTGGTGGGGGGGCGGGCTGTCAGAGAGAGGAGGGACAGGTCACAGGGACACATCACCTGAAAGCGTATATCAGTGGCTCATGCTCAGCGAGGGACACGCGTGGGGTCGTGGGGCAGGCCCCCATCCCTAAATTACAGCTAAAAAACTGTGACCGGGCCCAGGCAGGGATTTTGGAGGGGGCGTTCAAAGTTGGACACGCTGTCTGCTTTAACCAAGCAGGGCTGGAAGAATTGGGACAGGCACAGCCGTAAAACACTTTACTCCTTGAACCGGCGTGCTCCCCACCCGTCCATTCATCCGGCTACACACCTTGTCCCACATGTGTGTCCGTCACTGGAGGTCAAACCAAGGGCACGTGGTCAGGGCTCTCCCCCCCTCAGACTTTCTCAGCTGTGCCTGCAGACACATGCTGATATGAGTGCTTCCTCTTCCTGTAGTCCTGTTCTTGGCTTTGACGTACAATTACATTAGTTTTTTAATTTGTGTATCAGGGCCATGGCTAAAGCATTTGTACAATGTTAAAAAACAAGCATCAGATGCATTGCATTTAGTGTTTATCGCTAAAGGCTAGTTCCCAACACCTGTGAGTCTTCCCTTTTCTTAATTTAATAAAAGTAACACTTGCAGTTGTTTGTAAGTGAAAGGGTGATGTAAGCCAGGCCTCAGAGTTACTGCTGGTCTTGTAAACCTACTGAATGTCCTTCACTTTGTAAGAGCATCTGCTCTGAATGAATGAATGCAATGCAATGTAATTACCATCCTCCTCTTGTGCAGTTTAACACAATAATGAACTAATTTAGCCACGTGGGACTCTGCAGCCAAAAAGTACATAAATGAAAGTGTTATGTGAATGTGAAAGAGAGAGAAGGAGAGTAAGTCAGTTTGAATATGAGCGTTGGTTCAGTGAATGTGATGCAGTGCACCCACAATGTTCTGATTGAACAATATTGAGTAAAAAAAGAGGGGCACACAGGAGCATCTGACTTATTATTTACTGTGACAGAATATTGGGTAAATAGAAGATGACACATGGTGGATGGATTGCATTTACAATGGGGAAAATAAGTATTGAACACATCAACATTTTGTCCAGTAAATGTATTTCCAATGAGCCTATTCAAGTGAAATTTGCACCAGACTTTGGTATTAACTCAAAAAATCCAGACAAAAAATCTAAACATTAAAGTCCATATGTAAATAAAGTAGTACACCACAGCAAGGAAAGGCAAGAAACCAGCTGAAAACCATAACTAATTAGGAGGCAACTCTTCCTCCAATCTGTGCTAATTAATGCCAGCTAGGTTAGAATATATTGATGGGCTATAAAAGGTTTTTTTTGTTACCAAGGTGCCACACAAGAAACATCTAATGATGGGTAAAAGCAAAGAGCTCTCTCAAGACCTTCGCAACCAGATTGTTGCAAAACATGAAAATGGAATTGGCTACAGACGAATCTTCCAGTAAGCACCATTGGGGGCATTATCCGTAAGTGGAAGCAACATCACTCCACCATCAACTGGCCACGCACAGGAGCTCCTCACAAGATTTCTGATCAGGGAGTCAGAAGGATACTTAGAAGAGTAGCCAAAGAGCCAAGGACCACTAGGAAAGAGCTCCAGAAAGACTTGGAGGCAGCAGGTACAACTGTGACAGAAAGGACAGTAGGCAATGCACTCCACCGCCATGGCCTCTGTGCACGCTCAGCCCGCAAGACTCCACTACTGAAAAAAAGACATGTTGAAGCTTGTTTAAAGTTTGCCAAACAACATTTGGACAAGCCAGTGAACTACTGGGAGCATGTACTCTGGTCAGATGAGACCAAAATTGAACTTTTTGGCTGTCACACAACACACCATGTTTGGAGGAGAAATGACACTGCACATCACCTGAATAACATTATACCAACAGTGAAGTTTGGAGGTGGAAGTATCATGATGTGGGTCTGTTTCTCCTCTCGTGGTACTGGCAGACTTCATATCATTGAAGGAACAATGAATGGAGCCATGTACAGAGAGATTCTTGAGATGAACCTGCTGCCATCCACCAGGATGCTGAGGATGAGACGTGGGTGGACCTTCCAGCAGGACAACGATCCAAAGCATACAGCAAAGGAAACTCGCAATTGGTTTCAGAGAAAGAAAATCAACTTGTTGGAATGGCCCAGTCAATCACCTGACTTAAACCCAATTGAACATTTGTGGAAGCATCTGAAGATCCAGATTCACAAGAGGGCCCCCGCAATCTTCAAGATTTAAAGACAATCTGTGTAGAGGAATGGGCCAAAATCACACCTGAATACTGCGGGCGATTAGTTACTTCATACAGAAAGCGCCTTGAAGCTGTCATTACAAACAAAGGCTTCTCCACTAAGTATTGAATTAATTTCAGTTAGTGTGTTCAATACTTTTTTCCTATGTCATTCCACTTTATTACATAACTTTATTTACATATGGACTTGAATGTTTAGATTTTTTGTCTGGATTTCTTGAGTTAATACCAAAGTATGGTGCAAATTTCACTTGAATGGCCTCATTGGAAATAAATTTACTGGGAAAAATGTTGATGTGTTCAATACTTATTTCCCCCATTGTATATATCGCTTTACATTGAAAGGGGAGAAACTCACCTTGACCACCACCAATGTGTAGCACCCACCTGGGTGATGCACAGTAGCCATTTTACACCAGAACACTCACCTGGGTGATAGATGGCGGCTATTTTATGCCAGAACACTCACCTCGGTGATACACATGCAAGTGGAAGGGCTCTGAGTATCACTTAAACCACTTTCACCCAAATTTCCGAAATGAAGCACAGAGAGTAATAACATTGAATCTACTACTGTCATCCATTGTGGGGCTCAAAAAGCGCCGAATGGACATTATGGGCCCTATTTTGGTGAATTAGGACGGTGTCGGTAACGCAGACGCAAAGTGAAGACGGTGGCGCTTTAGGGCGTGTCTAGCGCAATTTCTGTAATTTAGTGACTTAGGACGATAGCGCACCTCCGGCGCAGTTGTAAAAGAGGTTGGATTAACTTGAAAAAAATACATCTGGGTGTGGTGGAGGTTTGGTTTCATAATGGCCAATCAGAACACCTACTTTCTATCCCTTTAAATACCTGTGCGCTAACGCTATAGCAAATTGGCAATTGCCTGACATGGATGACAGTTTTGCACGGCTGCGCCAGGAGTGCTTCTCAAAAGAGGAGAGCGAGGAGGTGCGGAAAAGTTGGCGCGCGAATCAGAGGGGGAAAACAAGGCGCACATTAATTTGTTATTTCCATGATTTGAGTTTATATTTTGAGACCCTACATTGTTAAAAGAAAGTGTTTTATTTGATCTCTTTTTTCCTTATTTGTAGGCTTTCCAACTTAGAAAACAACGTTTATTTTACAACGTTTAATGTAATTGTTAAATGGAAAGCAATAAATAACAAACTCACAACTGCAACTAGGCCTGTTTCATTTATGTTCGTCGTGCAGTAGGCCTACAGGCCTACATCACAACCAATCTGGATATTAATGGAGTGGACCCCCTTCCGATTCACATACATGATACCGTGATCAGATGGTGTGCTGTCAATGGCACCCAAGACCCCAGGGAATCCACATTACGTATACAAATCCTGTTTAGTTCTCTGCTGGCTGTCGGGTGTAGGAAAAGTGATAAACTAATTTGCATGTTGGACAAGACTGGAAGAAACTGCATGTACAGCCGAACTGATAGCCGTCTGGCAAACACCGGCTACCAAACCCAGGGTATCGCTCACGGTATCACCTTCGGCGTCCAATGATGTACTCCATTTTCTGTAGTGCAAATGGAAAGAATAAAACCCTTTCACATAAGAAAAACAATGTGCATACTGTACAAACATATATTTATTTAACAGGTGTATCTTACTGAACAGTAGCGATGGATGGCCTGCTGGCTTCAGTCTTTCATGTACGTGCATTGAATAACCACAAGCTGTGGTGAAATCGTTTTTGCTTCATTGATTACGCTTGCAAGTTACCCATGGATTGGACGATTTGCCTCAACGTGGGGGGAAATTCACAATATTCACGAAACATTCTCATGTGATTTCAGATAACCTTATGTTCATATTTGCGCATCAATAAAGTCACCAAATTGCACAGAGCGCCAGTGTGAGGTAGTCTAGTTGGACATTAACGCAAACTCATTATTTAACACCAAACTTGCATAGCGCTGACTGTTTTCATAGTCACTGCCCAGCCCATAGTCATGAAACACCTTCATTGCACACCACGAAATTGCCAAACTCGGCGGAGACAGGAAATATTCAATTTGCAACAGACGAAACTGGCAATTTGCCAGCGCTAGGGCATAACGCTGCTTGGCGCCGGCACGAAAATAGGGCCCTATGACTACAATACCCACAAAGCTCAGCATGGCTCACTCAGGTGTGGGACAGGGTTCCAGTGACCCAGGAAGGTGTTAATAAAAAAATGTAACTATGAGGTGTATTCTTCCACTAGCAAAGTTATTTGGTCACAAAGCAATGAGAGTTACATTTTTTAACTCAGCTAAGATTCACGCAGAATCGTATTATTTTATTATTATTATTATTATTTCATTGTTTGTTGTTGTTTTGATGTTAATGGCAATCTTTTCCCTTGCGCATCAATAAGTGCTGGACAGACTAAAGATCTGGACACTGAACTGAGGCAGCTGAATGAGAAGTCTAGATTTTTATTATGATTGACAGCTTACAATTGACAGTTTCACATCTAGGATGTTTATTTTAGTGGAAGGCACAACAATATTTAAATGATGTATGGACATTCAATTTAGCCGTGCTTCATCACAAATATCACCACTGCCAGGAAGTCTGGTTGACCAATCAGCATCCAGGACTGGAACTATCCGTTTTATTTCTGCGCATAACAGAGCAATGGAATGCAACACTGCAGTGGCACATATGCAATGTGTGTGTAAAAAAGATGTACATGCATTCATTTACACAATTTGAGTTTATTTTCATGTCATTTGTTATGTCTCTGTTTTTTTTTTTTTTTAGAGCAATCGGATATCCATACGTCATTGGTAATGGCTATTTTCACCAAGCCCCTAGTTCTGAATAGAGTGCATCATCTAAGACTGGTCGGGTTTATGAAGGGATTATGAAGTGAGCTTGTAATAGTGTTATAAATAGTTATTATGATGCAGGTGGCTGGTAGCTGGTACTTAGCAATGTTAATGGCTTGCATTCATCACAAAACAGGTGAAAAATACTCACTGAGAAAAACAGATTAAAAATAACATGCATATCATGGAATGGGCCACTGACACATCTAAAGAACAGTGCATTGAAATAGCCAGCAAATCAGTTTAAGTACTGCTACTGTGGCACCACAGACAAGGCCACTGACCGGCTGAGGTAGTAACAGTGATGATGAAGGATGGTGTTCATTGGAAGGTGTCTTTGGGAGCAGAGCTGAAACGTTGCCTCTGTGTACAGGTCAGTCATGCTTAAGGGCGGGGCAGATAAACATGCAGAGCGCTTCTCCTTCAGGGTGATGACCTTGGGGGATTCACCCCGGGCCCAGTGCTCAGAACCGGGTCTCTGAAGGAAAGGCCCATGACCCAGAGAAATGCCAAACGGCAAGAACCCGCCATGGCTGCCTGGTCGCCAAAAAAACAGAGGAGTGGTTTTAAAGAGACATTTTGGCACATATCACCAAACACTGAACTTCCTGACTCTACAGAAGAGAGATAGAGCGGAAGAACAAGATGAACAGTGAATGAAAATGGAAAGAGAAAGAAAGCAACAAGCAGAGATAAAGGGGAAGATAAAAGGCACAGGAAGAGAAAAAAGATTGCAAGGGAGAGAAAGTAGGAGAAAGTAGGAGAAATAAAGGAGAAAGAGTATGCATGATGGAGAAGAGGAAGAGAGAGAGAAAGGTGGTGAAAGAGAAAGAGATGGAGAGTGGGGGGAAGCAGAGCATATTTCAGCATAGCCCTAAAACTCACACTTTCGGGGCCTCCACTGGACCACGCGGTGATGTCAATTGAGGGCCTCCCGCGTGGTCCAGTGGTTACAATGTCCGACGCTGGCCACGGAGACCGGGGTTCAATTCCCCGTCTCGCCAGAGTCAGCACCCAGGGAGGGGGGAGGGAAGCCGACATGACGTTCGCTGTGCATAAGAGTGGCCCTGTAGTACCGGGTTACGGTTGATGGCTTCATCACTACCGGTCGCAGGACTACGACAGCAAACCCACATTACTAGGGGGGGATTGACATAAGATAGCGGGTCTAATTGGCCACCAAATTGGGAGAAAATGGGATGAAAATCAGAAACAAAAAAAATGCAGTGTCCCGTGGGCAAGATGCTGGGGGAGTCACACAGCATATTTACTGTGCATTAAAAATGGGCGGGGCTTATCGCAATCCGCTTAGCAACACGTCTCTCCTGATCGTACGGTGTCAGTTTCCACGTGATGTCACACGCATGAGCGTAAATAACCGAAGGGAGTTCTCTCAGCTCTAAAAATGAAAAAATTAACCAAAAGCAACTCTGTTTGCTTCATAAACTCTATTTTGATTGGACGTTGTATTATAGGGTACTGGTACTGTTAATGCCAGACGGGTGAAGGAAAGTGATTCTGGGGCCCACATTTAAAATGCAAATGAGCTGTGCAGAGACTCTGTTTCAAATGACTGGGTCCTCACAGGAAGGGAAGTCTGTCTTGTGACCTTTCCACTGCAGCTCCGGCACTGTTCGTCTTATCAGTATTTTCAATACCTCACACTTAACGCGCTCAATTTTGCTGCGCGTCTGTTTTCGTCTGTGTTAGCCAACCTCAGCTGCCCTCGGCAACCCTTTGTCTTGGTGCAGAAGACTGCACCCTTGTCCTCCATCTCTTGGGCTGAACTGGGTCATTTCACACACACACACACACACACACACACACACACACACACACACACACACACACACACACACACACACACACACACACACACACACAAACATACACACTTACTCTCACACACTCACTCACATGCAGACACACTCACATACTCACTCTTACGGGGACACACTCACACACACCCTCTTAGGTACACACACACTCACACACTCACTCTTACAGACACACACCCACACACACAAACATATACACTCACTCTCCCACCCTCACTCATGCACTTACACACTCACACACAGACACACAAACGCACACACACTCTCCCACACACACACTTATACATGCAAACATGCACATATACATGCAAACACACACTGCACATGCACAAACACATGCGCGCACACACTCACACATGCAGAGCATCACAGTTTTTTTGCTATGTTTTTGTTTAGCTGGGATGGGTAGGTGGTCAGTCCAGCAAGAATGCTGAGTTTAGCAGGTCAGTGACTCGGCATTGAATAACAGTGGTAAAAAGTCTGGTAGCTGTTTAGCAGAAAAGGTCATGAACTCTCCCTTGTTTATTGCCACCCCAAATGGGCAGTTTGTAACAAGACCAATGGTGTAACAGAGCTACAGCATAGACAGGCCATCGCTCTGCATATCAGTCAACCCCAGGAGCAACCTGCGACAGCACAAACACTGAAGGCAAGCAGGTGAGCGCGTTTCTCTTCTCTGCTGCCACACTCTGACCCATAGTTTGTGTGCAGTATGTGTGTGTGTGTGTTTGTAAGTGTGAGTGGGTGTGTATGTGTGCACAGTATGTGTTTGTGAGTGTGAGTGTGAGTGGGTGTGGGTGAGTGTCTGTTTACAGCATGAGTATGTGTTTGTGAGTGTGTGTGTGTGTGTGTGTGTGTGCAGTATGTGTGTATGTGTTTGTGAGTGTGAGTGGGTGTGTATGTGTGCACAGTATGTGTGTGTGTTTGTGAGTGTGAGTGGGTGTGGTGTGTGTGTGTGTGTGTTTACAGCATGAGTATGTGTTGTGTGTGTGTGTGTGTGTGTGTGTGTGTGTGTGTGCAGTATGTGTGTGTGTGTGTTTGTGAGTGTGAGTGGTGCATAAGAGTCCATCTAACCATCCAGCACAAAATGACTTTAAATTCAGTATGAGTGCACACATTTCCAGTCAATGGGGCATAGTATTGCTCACTCATTGGGCTGCCTACAGCAGAGCTAGTTGATGTTATCGAGTCACTGCACAGATTCAAAGGCAGGGCAATGGATAAGATGCTTCTGCACATATTCAGCTGTGTCAATGGAAAATATGAAATATGAGCATGATTTGCCCTGGATGAGGCCAGCACATAAATCACATAAAGAACAGGTGGTACAGAAGAACAGATTTATATCTGTAAACCACATTATTAAAATTGGATCCCGTATGAAGTATGACTTCTGATCTGTTTTTGTCTTTATTTATTTGCATGCAGCTAAAGCTGAACAGTGTCTGAATGGCAGAAGGGGCAGGTGCCACGTTTGGTTGACTTTCGTTCATGTTTTATTCCATATTTACCCCGGTAATTCAAATTTAACATCTGGTCTTCAATCCGTGTGTCACATTATTCACATGATTACTGACTAATTTATCAAAAAGGCCACAAATATTTACCACATGTTCTCTAAACTCATATCAGTCAGAAGGGTGGATAGGATTTGCTAGAAACTTGATGGTATATGAAATATGAATTATGATGTATAATATAAGAAAGGAAGTGCCTGTTAAACTTGCGTTTCTCATTTTGTGTGCACTCCCGAATTAAACGGGAGCTCTGTCCTTTGAGCTTTTAACTGTGAGGTAGGGGCTCCTCTAGTGGTCTTGAGGTGTACTACATGTACGTATTACTAAAGGTGCATAGAGCTAAAGCACAGAGCAGACAGGGCCCTTCCCCAGAGAACTGACTCTGGATCAGTTGCAGAATTGTTTTGCATACTTGGCCGTAGGATTAATGCTGGGTAATCTGATTCTAGATCAGCTGTTGAGGTCAAACAACTGCAGGAGGAAGGAGGAGGAAGAATAATGAGAAGAATAGTTGCGATTGCAGCAGCAGTAATATACAACATAAATGATTAAAAATATTTTATTTTATTAAAAATGTATCATATTAAGCACTAACATATTCAAACGCAGATTTGATAAATCATCTTGTTCACCGTACTTGCACCGTACGCTGTAGAGTCAGTCACTGTGCTTCCATGCTGGTCTGTCTGTTGATTTATTTAGGTAATTATGATACGTCTCCTGTCTGCTCACATTGTGGTCCCCCACGCAGAGCACACGCCTCTGCCCAAACGCACACATGGGGCAGGCCAACATCAGCAGCAGTGTGGCATTGTGGGTAATGGTTACATGCAAGTGTCAGTCTGACAGTGTGATAGCCAAATCGGGCTGTTGCCATGGCCTGGGCGTTTACAGTTTTTTACGATCGCTATAAAGCGTTTTTCAATACTTTTAACACTTATCCCAAACTCTTAACACACCTACCACACACAATTGGCAAAACGGTTAATTTCATGCTCAAAATCACACATTGTAAACTAAACACCAACACTAATTTTCTAAATACAAGAATACACTAACACAATACACTAAGTCTACCAAAACACTGCAAACATGTCTCAAAATCAAATAATTATTCCAAAACACTAACACATGTTCTCTTCCAACAGGAACATTTAGTCAATCATAGCACAATGTCATAAAAAACACTAACAGCAGATAGAATTACAGAAACTGCATTACTTTACATGTGTCAGTTCTACCCTTATACAATAGACAATATATTGTATTGAACATAAATTGTCTTTTGCACTGCAGTTTCTTTTGAAGCCTCTCTACATTTTTCTTTTGTTGGGTTTAGTAAATGCATGCATTTTGTATATTTTTTTCAAACATTCAATACCAAAAGTGAATGGCCCATCTCAGAGTAGTTTTATAGAATGTACAGTTTATGAAAAAAAGAAGACAGTAAGTGACAGCATTGCTGCATTAAAGACTTTATTTGCAACGGGAAATTACTGCAAGAGAACAAAAATATGCAATATAGCTGCTGGTCACCATTGTGTGAAAATACAAAATATACAAACAGAAAAAGGCACAGAAGAAATAAAAAATCTAATCTGCCCGGTCTTCTGCATTTGGTCACATGTTCTCATCCACATCACACCTTCTTGGGAATAATCTTTTGGCATGCCTTATCCACCCCTGGCCCGGCACGGCAACTGTGGCCCTTTTGCCAATTATGTTTATTTCCCGCCAACACCTTTTCGCCTAGTTGAAGCCAGCCTCATCAATGTAGATCATGTCAGGTGGGGCATACTATATGGTAATGCGATTGAAAGAGCCTCAACACCTGAGTATGTTTCCTAGATGGGAATCAGCTGTCATTGATCTATTTGCATATCTTCAATCAGCTGTTTCTCAATAGCAATGAAAAAAAATACAGGACATATATTTGTGTTTCAATTTACAATGTGAACTGCTATTTACTTCAACTTTAGTCTATAAGTTAGGTTTAGAACATGAGGTTATCTGTTCTGACATACAGCGTGAAAGCATTTGTAAATTTGGCAATAAAAATCCATTGTTTTGGTCTTGGTTGAGCTTGTGTGTAAAATAAGTTCAAGCATTTTTCAAATGTGTTAACTGTATGCATTTTGTGTCAAAGGAACACGAAATGTGTTAATTGTATAGCCCACACAGACTGAAGTTGTGCTAACTGTGTTAAGAGTTTTGGAAATGTGACTACAGAACTGAAAAAAGGTTGATAGCAATTGTGAAAAACTGTAACGTGACACAGTAAAGCTGTATAAATATCACCCTGAACACCAGTATCTGCTGAGTATTAAAACAACTTTATGTGAAGCGTTGTGATAAAAACCAGTTCAGTCCGTCTCACACACCACATGCAGTGCAGAGGAAGGACTGAAGGAGCCCAATCACACAAATTAATGTGTTTAATTGTATGTATGTGTGTGTGTGTGTTTGTGTGTGAGTAAGTTTGCATGCTTGTGTGTGTGTGTGTGTTTGTGTGTGTGTGTGTTTGTGTGTGCGTGTGTGCTTTAAGGGTCTCAGTGAAAAACGGCCTGCAATATGTACAGTAGACCCATGTCGATCTACATTATAATCAATCCAGGTGTGTGTGCGTGCGTGTGTGTGCATGAGTGTGTGCGTGTGTGCATGTGTGTGTGTGTGTGAAAGGGGCAGGTGTAGGGGTAGGGGTAGAACCTGCAAAAGGGAGGGAAATAAGGGAGAGAGAAAGAGGGAATATATAGAGAGAATGAGAGAAAGGGAGGGCAAAAGGGTGTGTGTGTGTATGTGTGAGAGAGAGAGTGTCTGTCTGTGTGTGTGTGTGTGTGTGTGTGTGTGTGTGTGTGAGAGAGAGAGAGAGAGAGAGAGTGTGTGTGTCTGTGTGTGCGTGTGTCTGTGTATGTGTGAGAGAGAGAGTGAGAGAGAGTGTGTGTCTGTTTGTGTGTGTGTATGTGTGTAGTAACGGTACCAGGGCTTTCTTCTCAAAAATGAAATTGTAATTGGAAGCATATGAGGCATGGTGGGTGTTGGGGGCGCGTTGCGAATGAGCTTGTTGCCGAGGGAAAACTAAAGGGGTGGTTTGTGGGGGTGGGGGGCCATGAGAATGAAGACCCCCCTAATCAGACCTCTGGTTTGAAATGCCCTGGGAACATGGAAGGAGGAGGGAGGGGCGTGTTGGGAACAGGTCGTGGGGCACTTCAGCAATCAGAACCATATTGAACAATAACCAGGACACCAACAGGACAGTAAACACAGACAAGAGCCACACACTGCCATGACTACAATGTACATTTACATTTATATTTAAATTTTAGGCATTTAGCAGACGCTCTTATCTAGAGCAACTTACACAGTATACATTTCTTTACATACAATCCTTTTATACAGCTGGATATTTTACTAAAGCAATTCAGATTAAGTACCTTGCTCAAGGATACAAACGGCAGTGCCCCACCTGGGAATCTAACCAGCAACCTCTGAGTTATAAGTCCAGTTCCCTAACCATTATACTACACTGCCGCTGTACTACATCAGACATAGGGCCAGTATCACTCTGCCATGAATACAATGTACTACATCAGACATATGTCGGCATATCAGCTCCTGTTTGAATTTATCCCTCTCTCACGACCGCACATATATTCAGCTTCAGTATGAGACTGTACATGAGAATGAGCCTCGTAGGAATGCTTATAGAGAATCCCCACTGGCTGGAGGTCAGACAACTCTATCTCACACATAGATGCATCCGACAAAGGTGTGTTGCCCTTGTGTATAAGTTTCATGCGAAAATTGCCCTCAGTATTTGAAATCAAGTTATCTTGCATGGATCCATTACTTTGCATCTACCTAGTTAGCTAGCTAACCAATGAACCAGTTAGTTTGCAGGCTACCTTGTGTTATTTTTTTCGATATATCCCAGTATC
Organism: Aldrovandia affinis; assembly: GCA_029706075.1. Classification (NCBI taxonomy): domain Eukaryota; kingdom Metazoa; phylum Chordata; class Actinopteri; order Notacanthiformes; family Halosauridae; genus Aldrovandia; species Aldrovandia affinis. The sequence continues at coordinate 3,063,252 of JAINUG010000077.1, forward strand.
CAGTTGGCCTTTTTTAACACTGTGACCTTAATTAGGGCCCAATATGATTAATTAAGACCCAATATGAATGTGGCAGTAATAGACAATTCTGCACTTGCACAACTGTAACCACACAAACCTTACTGGTGTCTCAGATACCAGCACAATGCCCAATATTTATGAATAATCATGATGAAAAACAAACAAGAGAACCAATAAATGAAATAGAGTTTGACAAAACTTCAAGTGCTGAAAACGGTAATGTTAATAAATTACAAAGGTGAGTGGCCTACTCTGAACGAAGCCGCAGGTTCACACCTACAGTGTGTCTGGAGCCTCTCCTTCATAAAGTGCTGCTCTCACTTCTCGCTCCCTTTTCATAACACAAGCATTTTGGCTATTCATTTCATATACCTCACCTCACATGCAAACCCTCCCCACAGGCCCAGTGCCATTCCTGGCGAATGCTCTATAATCGCTCTGTTAAGTGAATTCATTCAATTCGAATTAATTTGTTATTTAAGAGTCGATTCAGTGAGGTACTTGGGTTGGATCTCATCTGTGTTAACATTCCCACAGCTCCCCAACTAGCAAATGTACAGTGGCACACTAGCAGCTGGCTACAGTGGCACAACTGTCTGCATTTTGTCAATCATGCAAAATCTTGGTCTTGGTGCCATTGTGTGTATGGATGGGTCATAGAAGAACCACACAGTAGTGATGGAGGAATGACGTTTCCTGACACCAACAATGGGTTGAGCTACCATATGCTACCAGAAACTCTCTGATTTGAACCAATCATTGTGTTTTGTTGTGAGGAGCAAAACCTTCCGATTGGTTCAAATTAACCAGCAATTGACAGCTAACTGTAGCTCCATCCATTTTTTGTGTCACAATACCAAATTGACCAATCACTGCCCCACAGTATACAAGCATTCTACAGGCTCTTTTCCATTGCACAATAAAAAACAAGAACTAGCCCAAACGGCAGCTAAGAAGAACTAGTGCTAGATCCATTTCTAGTTACCATTCTTGTTTCCACCATCATATTATGCTGAAATTCCTTCTTCAACAAATGCTAACAACAATGCTTCTTCCCCCTCACAATCAGTCGCTTGAGTGGTGCAAAGTGCGTAAGCAATCAGCGATAAACAGTGCTGTTAGTCCTGCCCCCAAGGTCCTGTTTGGTAAGTACCACATCTTGAACATGGGCCTGGACTAAGGAGTTGTGTGGCCTCTTGGGTGAGGAATGGTCGGATCCTCTGGATGTTGTGGAGGGAGAATCGGCAGGTCCGAGTGATCGCTGCAATTTCACCCACCAGCCTGCTCCACCTTTTTACCCCTCCTCTCCCTGAGGAGAAAATGTGAGGATCCCGGCCAAGAAAGGGGCAGTGCCATAGGGTCATGGGCCAGGCCAGGTAGCATCTGGGTCTTGAGTCAGGTATACCTGGCCAGGTATGGGGTTCCACGGGAAGGTTATGAACGGACCTATCCAGCTGTTCTCCATTACGGCTCTGCCAAAAAATGCCATTTCTGGCCGAGACAAAGCAGGTCCCGGCTAATCCCCCAGCAGGTAGCTCTGATGAGACACAGGGCTCAGCTGGCGTGCGGGGGGGGGGTACAGGGGGTGTAGGGGGTGTGTAGGGGGGGAACTTCCGAACCCAGTATCAGATCCAGCCCAGGGCCCACTCCGCCTCGCTATTTATATCATTCACTACTTTATAGCTGTCCTCCCCCTCACCCTTTCTTCCCCTCTCATTCACTCGCTCTCCCTCTTTTCATTTATTATAATAGATGAAAGAGTGTGCATTTGGACCAGGCTGTAACTGTTACTTCCCTGGCTGGTCTCCAGCACACAGAATGAGAGATGCAGAGTCCGTCAGGCTGTCTCGGACCACTCTTTATGAAAGTGTAGATAATGGGACTCTGGCAGGAGGGAGACCAGTGAGCATTCTGGTGTGCTGATATCAGGAACTAGAATAAACTCATTAAATACAGCAGTGATGAGTCTGGTATTGTGATGCCAATGGTTCAGAGTCACAACCACCATCAATGTCTTCTGGTGTCCGTTAGCAAGCATAAGCAAAGGCATTTTTAGGGGGCTGGGGGTTCTGTCCCCCCTAATGTTGTGAGAGCGTAAAATTGTCCCCCTCAATAATTTCTGTCCCTTCCTAAAACATTATGCACTTTTGTCCACACCATAAAGGGTTAATCATATTGGTGCTTAATTAAACACTGGAGCTTAATTAATTTTATTGGAGCTTAATTGATTATATCCAGGCTTAATTGAACAGCAGACCTTAGTTTGAATCCTTACTCTGCCAGAGTAATATTTTGTCTCTCATTCAGATTCAAACTTAAATTGAGCTGGTTTGTCAAAGCCCGTATGACAAAGAGCTATATTGTACAGCCAAAACATTTCATCCGTCTGTCTCGCACTGTGTGTCCCTCTATCCATCTCTCTCACACTGTGTGTCCCTCTGCTGATGATGACAATATGTTAGATAAATGGCAGCTAATGGGGCTATGTGCCTGTTTCCCAGTCAGACGGTTTTACATTTGCATGCACTTTTGTATATTTTTCAAAGGAGGCCTCTCTCTCCTGTTCGTTCTCTCATCCTTGCTCTGCCCCTCTCATTCCTCAATGTCACTTTTACTTGGCTTTATCACCTTGATAAGCAAATGTTCATGTTGCGTATTATATTGTAATATCCACATTCTTACATGTACAGAAAAACCCAACAAAATATCACAAGATTACAAAACACCATTTGTTTCTATCTGTCTCCCTTTCTCTTTCTCTCTCTCTTTCTTTCTCCTTCTCTCCATCCCTGATATCTGTTGTTGCTGATACAGCTGAAGGGATATGTTTGCTCTTGCTTACACATGGTCAGCTGGTCATTTCATTTACAGGTTTTGGGAAGGCGGGGGGGTGACTCAGCAAGGCCTTTCCATCTCACTTTTATTTGCGGACACATCTCAGGGATAATGGATTCCAAATGCTCCTCTCAGGGGCTGGGGACAGATTGGGGGGAGGGGCTCAGTCCCCTCCTGGGTCTGCTCAATGGCACCCCCACCTCCAGCCCCCCACCCGCCCTGCCCCACTCCTCACCCCCCACACCCACCAGTCATTCCCCACCCCTCACACCCCACACCCGCCCTGCCCCTGATAGAGCTGGGCACTGGTGCAAATTAAAGGGGAGGGTTTTTGAGGTGAGGGAGAGTCACACAAATAAAGTTAACACTGTACCCCCCCCCCCCCATGCCTATGTGATTATAACAGGTTTGACACGCTTTCATCTCATTCCCCCAATGTGGGATTGCACATGTTCCCTCTTGAGTCAGTGCTGCCTTCCTCCAATAACATTACCCCCAATGAAGCTCTGCAAGGTCACAGATTTACACTGATATATCTCTTCGTATTTGTTTGTCTGAAGTGCAGTATAAAAAATGCGCAATATTCTTACAAATCTTCTTTGCAACTTCCCTTCAATCGGAACTTGCTAGACACCACTGCCTCCCAGCTGAACCCTTTCCACAGGGAGGTTTAAAAAACTCTTTGACTTCCTCCCTGGAAAATGAACATTGTTAAGCCCTCTCTCTGTCCAGCTGTTTCCTTCCTCCCAAATGTTGTGGTGGGCTGTGAGTCCTGGGGGTTGTTCCAGCACGAACCACCACCCCCTTACATGTTAAGCTCCAATTAGGTATGAATGTCAAATGCTGATTGTAAGGTCTGCTAATATATATGTTTTCTAAAATAGAATCAGTTTGTTAAAGCTTTCCTTGTGTAAGGTGTGGCATATGAATCACTGAAATATTACACATTCGCAAAAGGTGATCCGATCTAATGAATGTGCTGGAAGGGTGGGTGCTGATGTCAGGAGTTTCTCCTGACTGACTGGAGCCCAAGGGAGGAGGCTGTTCTGGCTGTGTGTGAGCGATAAGTGAAGAGGGGATGAGATGGCACATCTGTGGGAACATGGCAAAAATAATCACTTTTAAGGAGCAGGTCTTTTCCATCTCTCAGGTCGGGTCTCATACGATAGTAGGGAGACGAGTAACGGCGTGTTTTCGCGGCTCGACCGGGGGGTTTCCCCACACAACAAAGATGGCAGGTGGTGAGAAATAAAAGGCCAAACTCCAAGGCCACTCTCATAGCTCATTTACATTTTACAGTCAGGCATTCAGCAGCAGGCATTTCGGATTTTTGTTTTTGTTTTTGTTTTACATACAATACATTCATAGTTACTGAAGACATTGAGGTTAAATATCATGGTCCAGGGTACAATGGCAGTGCCCCAGCTGGGAATCAAACTTGTAATACTTAATCATATGACCTGAATTACACGCCCAGTCCCCTGACTTTCAGGGGGGCAGCTTTTGGGTGAAACATTCAGCTCCTAAGTCCTCCATGCCACACCGCCCTGGAATTTTACGAAGGCATTTCTTTTCTGAATAACACAGCTGGTATATTTAAACTGCAGTCGAGGAGCCTGAGTTGTACGTCCGCTCCCAGCTGAAACGGTTAAATGTAAGTGGAGATGGGTGTAAATGTCAGGCCCGAAATTAAAGCAGATTTTTATTGCGAGACGAGAGTAACGGACAGACCGATGAAAAGCAGACAGAGCCCTGTCCACCGTCTGTCTGACAGAGATTCCAAGCTTCTCCGCTCAAAAAATTCCATTCCATTCCAGATACGGTGGCGATTTTGTACTTGATGTGGTTTTGATGTATTTTTAGCACCCTCCCCCCGCCCCAAAAGAAAAGTCTATTTCTGCACAATGAGGCGTCTGTTCCGCCATATTGTCTGATTCTCACACAGAGGTCAGTCTTCCGTATTGCCCTTGTCACGGACCCAAACGAACGCTGTACCAATCTCTCTCTGTGCTTGCAAGACCACACTACAAAGAGCAAAACACAACGTATAGACATAGCATAAATGCAGCCAGATTCCCATCTCAATTAACAAAGTGCTCCATAAACACTGTAGAAATGGCCATTATTTTGTGAGAGTTAAAATTATTCTCCAAGAATTCATACCTACGCTCTTACAATTCACAAGAACAAATCCTGTAAACTGCACCATGAAATGGCTTCATATAAAACATAAACATTCATTTGAGAGAGAAAAAAAGGAGGGAGAAGAAGAAATGACTGTCACAGGGCACTGAGAATGCACTGAGTTAATGATATGAAATCAGCAAAATAAACAAACTGCGTATGATATCGTAAACAGCTCCAGCAGAGCAACCCAGGAATGTAAATATGGAGCACTCCCGAGCTGGAGTTGGTGAACTCTGGCCTGGACCACTTGGACCGGGGGAGCCGCAGTTCATATCTCTTTTTCCCAGACCCCGTGGGGCCACTGCCAGCACCCTCAGGGAATGCGGCGCTTGCCCCCCGTGCCTTTAGTGGGGTGTCTCTCGCTCCCACAGCACGCCAACGGTGCACCCATCAGCCTTTGTCCTGGTTAGCCTGGCAGAAGAGATGGTTAGGCTAGCACTAACACTACAGTGGAGATGGATAGACTAAGGCTAATGCTACAGAAAAGATGGCTAGGCTAGCACTAACACTACAGTGGAGATGGATAGGCTAAGGCTAACAATACAGCAAAGATGAGATGGATACACTGCAGTGGAGATGGATAGGCTAAGGCTAACGCTACAAAGAGATGGGGAAGCTATCGATACATAGGAGATGGCTAGGCTAACACTAACTCTACAGTGAAGACAAAGAGGCTAACACTAATGCTACAGTGGAGATGGATAGACTAAGGCTAACACTACAGCAGGGATGCTAGGCTAATGCTAAAACTACAGTGGAGGGGAATAGGCTAATAGTACAGTGTAGGGAGAAATAGGGGACAACCACATATCATGAAAAACTCCATGAAAGGTGACATCAAACATACAGAATCATAATTCAAGGTCCCTTAATATTTGCAGCTCCGTTGTGTTATTCCAGACACATGAGGTAAATGAGTTTGTGCCAGTCTCTGTTCCACTGGCCATTTCATGACAACCACGACTACGTTCTCCTCTGAGACATAGCAGTTCCCCAGCTGTCTCTGGACAGTCTACAGGATCATCAGTGTGGGACACAGAGCGAGTATGGTGCACCATGAAGACACAGCTGGAGAACTGATGGGACTTGAGATGGGCTGAACGGCCCATACTGATATTCCTTAGTTCTAATTGCCTGTCTCCCAAACCGGTGAGAAAAAGGCCCATTTTACACACAGTGAAAAGGATAGAGAGAGACGCTACATCATATTTGTAGTATTTTGTAGACACTCATAAAATTGCATCATAAACAGAAGATTTAACAGATCATGTCTCAATTTTCTCACAGCTTTTCAACGTGTTATCAGTGGATTTGGATGTGGTCAAATATATTATTTATTTATATCCAAGCATAACCTAATCATGTATAATGTGGCTTTAAAAAGACTGTTTTGTTTTATAAACAAGACATTTATCCAAGGATGGCCACCATTGGTATCAACGTCTCACATCGACATTCGATCCAGTGTGGTAACAGAGACAAGAGGTCAACTCAAACCTTGGCCAGTAGATAGAACAGCCCATCAGTAGTTTTATGTTGAATTGTAAAACATTATTGCGCTTGGCTGTCACACATCACCACTTTGCATTCTTTTTGAGATCCCTGAAATCGGCTTCCAGAAACCTGGGCTGCCTGTTCTGGAAGAGCAGAAGAAAGGAGGAGAGGAGAGGAGAGGAGAGGAGCGCAGGTCTGGCACAGGGGGTATCCCCTTTCACTGTCTGTCTCCTAGTGCTGGTGTAACTCAGCTGGGGGAGTGACACAGGATTCTGGTGAACTTGTTACCTTAAGATACGAGCAGCTAGCTGTAAAAACTGCTAACGGAAAAGAAAGCACCCCCAATAAACACAGTTTTAAACTGGTCGTTAACCAGAGAGAAATGCCTTACTGGAGAGGGGCCTTTGCTTGTTTTCCTACTTTAGTTCCAAATCCCTCTGTGAGGAAAATGTACCCTACAAACCTCAGGTCAAGATGCAATGAAAAATTCAAAAAGGAATTCATGCAACAAAAAAATGTGCTCTCTTGTAAGGGACGATAAATGTATTTATTTAGTTGATGTCACGTGACTGCTTTAAAACGATGTGATTGGCCCTGGCCCCTTTGTCAGCTGAGGGGAAGGATTGGGCAAGACGGGTTGGGCCTAAGAGTTTTAAGCCCGTTTTAAGTGACGAATGGCCTGTCCCTGGAGAGGCGGACGTTCTCGAGTGCGATTCCTCTGAGCGCGTTGATGTTCCTGGCCAGCGCTCAAAAATGCCTCAGAAGTCAAACAAACGGTGACTGGGCCTCGTGAGGAGGCCAGAGAAACTGGCCCCCTCGAGGAGTCGAGCCCGTCACGGCAGCGCGGGTCCATGGCGCCTCTCCACGGCGCCACCAGCTGAGGAGCCCGTCTGGCGGCACCCAGCCGTCTCTGCAGCTTGTTGTCGCCCTCTGTCGTGCTTTGTGTGTAACTGCAGGGATTTTTTTTCTGTTTTGTTTTCAAAGATGAATGTAATTTTTTTATATGCCATTTTTTGCACATTTGTTAAATTAAACATTTGAATGACGTTAAGAACATGCACACACCATCAAGGTAGGAGGCAAGGGGGCGGGTGGGGGCTCTGGCATAACTTATGAAGCTGTTCCATCCACCTTGTCAAAGCCAGAATATCAAAAAAGAAGATAACCAAACTCCTAAAATGAACTGTTCTATCTAGCCCCCAGTATTGATTTCTTGAAGGAAGTCAAACCCGCCATTAAAAGAGCACACCTACAGCAACATTATGAACAGAAACAGATGGTTAAAAATAATAATAATTAAATAAAATAAAAAAGGATAGATGAATAATGTACTGTTTTAGGAGCATCACAAACACTAAAGTTCTCTAAAGACATGAGCAGAGCCAAGACTAATCACAACAACCCCAGTGGTATTTCTGAAGCAAGGCAGCAGCTCCTGAAGTTTTTCCCAGGTAGGCCGAGTTTCACCTCCATGACACTGCAAGCTCTGTGTTTCTATAGTATGCCTTTAACATGCACCTATACACACAAAAATACATGTACGCACACCCGCACATATACACACACGCACACTAACACACCACACAGGAGATGATGGCATTGGAAGGGGGGGAGCAGTGCCCAGACGATATTGGCATGCAGGCATCACGTGTCTCGGGCCGAACCTGAGAGGAGTCATGGAAGTCTCCCTCTGGGGTTGTTGTCTGGTGTGTTCTTGGTTTGAGTCCCCAGGTATTGTGCCCTTAAGGGATGCAGTGCAGTAACCATGTGGATACATCGGTGGGGAACAATGTAATTGGGTGACGGGAGTGCCCTGAGCAGATAAATAAGGTCATATCATATTCTACACACTCCACGGATACTCAGCTCCTGGGTTCCCTCTGTCCTCTCTGCTTCTTAACTACAGGAGGTTCTGGCTCCTAACAGGAGTTTCTGGTGCTGTATTACAGTACAGAATATCCGTTGCCACAGTATTGTACTTGGCCCCGCCCCTTAATGCATCAAATTGGAAAGTGACACTGGTTCGGTGGATCTGATATCTTAATTGATTCATACTTTGGTTTGGGAGCCAGAAAAATGAACACTTGCAGTTTTTATATAAAATTTTCGAAATGATTTGAAGTCTAAGCTTGGCTTTCCATGCACTGAAAATATGTATTTTTTGGTTGACAAAAAAAGTGTCTTCTCTGTAGCTGGATCCTGAACCTTAAACCTATGGGAACTCCACTCCTCTCTGAAGAAACGTTTTGTGTGTGTGTGTGTGTACATACGTGCGTGTGTGTGTGTGTGTGTGCATGCATGTGTATGTGTGTGTATGTATGTGTGTGTGTGTGTGCGTGTGAGGCAGCAGAAGGCACCACACTGTCTCCCATCAGCCAGCTCTCCAGCTCAGCGTTTGGGTGTCCTAGACGATCCAGCTGGGACCGCTGAGTTTATGAAGGTTGGTGTTGGCTTCACCATGGAGACATAGTCCAGGGCAGCTGAGCCCTAATGCTTCTGGCCCCCCGGCCCTTCAGCAGAACAGGTGAGAAACGGAGCCAGCCCCCACATCAGGAACACCAATCAACAGCAACATACCAATAATAGTATGAACTTTGGCCGGTGAATAAAGACATAGCAGAGTCCCATAAATAGAGGTCTGTGGACTCGACTTGTTATGATTGGACAAGAGGTATCTCTGCACAACAGCAAGCTCAGAGGGACACATATTTTTATTGGCATACAATTCAGCAAAAACACTTTTCTATTTTGCGATGATAACAGCCAATATTTTTGTATCTTTTTTTGTTTTGTGAGTTTAAGTTTACCTCCAAATAAGAACATTTTCGGAATATTCCGATCAGGCCTCCAATTACACGTTGCGTTGCGCATGCAGATCGCAACGTGACAGTATTTCTGTTTTCAGGGAGCTGGCTGTAGGCTCGTTGCCACTTTGCTTTCAGTCAGAAAGGGCCTTCTTTAATATAAATAAAGGACAGAGGAGAGGCGGGGTTCAGAGACAACGACGAAGCGCTGCCAGATGTGCTCCCGGCAGCTGGGCGACAGGCGCGGCGAAATTTTATATCATTCTATAAATACCGAGCACAGATGTTTCCCATCAATACGAGAAGATTGCGAAAATGTGCCATAGATTAAACTTTGGTTATCGTTCAGTTGGCGATTTTATAACCTTTCAGGACAGACTAGTCATAAATGATTGGGTGGAAATCGAGTCAGAAATGATGAGGTGGATTGGGGAGGGGGGGTGGGATTAGTTATAAACAGCCCAATGGTACGGTCAGTTAGACAACACTGACACACAGCTATATGCACATACACATACAATCACAGACACACCCATTCATTAGCACCCACAACATGCACATACAATCACAGACACACACATTCACAGACACACACATTCATTATCACACAACCACATGCACATACAATCACAGACACACTCATTCATTAGCTTACAGCCACATGCACATACATTCACCAACACACACATTCATCATCACACAGCAACATGCACATACATTCACAGACACACTCATTCATCATCACACAGCCACATGCACATACATTCACAGACATACAATCACAGACACTCATTAATTAGTATACAGAAAGCATGCACCAACATTCACAGACATACATTCACAGACACACACATTCATTAGCACAAGGCCACATGCACATACAATCACAGACACTCATTCATTAGCACACAGCAACATGCATATACAATCACAGACATATATTCACAGACACACTCATTCATTAGCACACAGAAACATGCACAAGCATTCACAGACACTCATTCATTAGCACACAGAAAGCATGCACACACATTCAGACACACTCATTCATTAGCACACAGAAACATGCACATACATTCACAGACATACAATCACAGACACTCATTCATTAGCACACAGAAACATGCACATACATTCACAGAATACAAGTTTATGGGAACTGGGATGAAACACTGCTGCATTGCAAGCACTGGCCCTCACTTGAAGCCAATTTTTAAAAATATAAAGAGGGGTAGAGGGTTGCTCCAAATCAGAAGTTCTACGCCACACAGCCAGAACTTTACACTTGGAAATATAGGGTGCTGGGACACTGACACACCCTGCATTGAAATTATTCTTATTTACATTGTTATGAGTACAAGCATTAGGTTAGGAGCAGAATAAAAATTTTGACATGTCAGATGCTGGATGATGAGAGCTTGTGTTTTGGATTCAGGGGCCAAGCTGTTTTTGTAGAATCCTTTCACAGTGCATATTTGTGTACGGAGCCTGTGGACCGGCAGGTTTCCTGGGATGATGAATGCCTGGGGTCATGTGTCCAGAGCTGAGCGCCTCTTTCACCACTTTACCCAGAATTCCCTGCTCCCCAGGGGGCTCTCCGCTTACCTGACAATGTGCCGTTGTTTTCCCTGTGGGGGTGCCATCATGGTATGAGGATGATGATGTTCACCGAGTGCTGGTTTCTTAGTCTCCCCCCCTCGAAATGCACATTCCGCGATTACGACACCAGCTTTCCGTCAGATCGATAGTGCAGTTTAAATAAAAACAGACGTTTAATGAAGTGTGTTTCTGGTTGCGGGCTGAAGCAGTACACACAGGCTGTTGGAGGTGGTGAGAGCGTGTGCATGTGCCCTGCCAGGGGGGTCCCCACGGCAACATCCCACAGAGCCCACCCACCCACATGGCATTATGGGTAATCCCCCCCCCCAACCACCACCGCACACGGAGTACCGATGGCCAGACTCTAAGCGTCATGCCACCACGGTTTTCCAAACTGCAAACCTGAGACAGGAGCAGGTCACTCTGAACAGGGTCTCATTACAGCATTCCTAACATCAGACCCTGTGTTTATCCCTGCTGTTCACCACTGTGCTGTAGGTGCTACCCCTCAAACTCTCAGCAAAACTGTGAAGTTAAAGAGAGAGGGTCTAATACTACTCAGAGTGAGAAAATGATGTTATTTCTCTGAAACATGTGACTGTACGTGGGAGGGGCCTGGCTCGTGTGTGTTCCTGTAGTGGGGCAGACTGGGAGCCATGGGGGGGTTTGCTTCACATTGCAGCCCATGGGGACCCCATTCTCCAATATATCCCTGACTGCCAGCCATCTCCAGATTGGTCTTGCAGATTGACTTGAATCAAACAGGCTCTCAAATTCTTCATTGGAAAAAAATGTCACATATTTTTGCATTGATTCTATCCTTGCAGCTGTGTATCTGTATGTGTGTGTGTGTGTGTGTGTGTGTGTGTGTGTCTGCGCAGATGTGCATGCGTGGCTGTGTTCTTGAGCTTCTCTGTGTGTGTGTGTGTGTGTGTGAAGGCGTGGGTGTGTTCTAGAGCTTGTGTGTGTGTGTGTGTGTGTGTGTGTGTGTGTGAAGGCGTGGGTGTGTTCTTGAGATTATGTGTGTGTGTGTGAACGCACATACTGTACACACATGTGGTTAAATACAGCACAGGCTCTGGTCTTGTGTGGATGATTGATGCTCTTTGACTGTCGCAATTGAACGGTTGCCTGGAGACTCTACCCTCTCTCTGCCTCCTCCCTCCCTCTCTCTCTCTCTCTCTCTCTGTCCAGCTGTTTCCTTCCTCCCAAATGTGGTGGTGTGTAAAGCCAGTGATCAGTCCAGCACGAAACCACCCCCTTTCGCCCTGCCACCTTGCAGCACTTCCTGTTCTGGTGGGTCATTTCCTGTTCGTGTCCTGTGGGGGAAAGAGGGGGGGGGGGCTACACCACAGGCAGAGAGTGGGGCTGAAGAGTGGGGCGCTCTTTCCTCTTCCGCGCTAGAGCACCTCACTCTCTCCTTTCACTCTTTATCTCTTTCTCTCGCTCCCTCTGTCTTGCACAATACTTTTGTAGAGGACAGGTGTGACCGGCCAGCTCCATCTGTCTGAGATCAGCTTGATCATTGTGCCTGAATCCTGAATTTCCTGAACACTCAGGAACACTCAAGAGAACGGAGACAAAGAGGAACACAATTGAAGGTAATCAGGTAATTGAAATGTTAAACGGGAGGGCCAGGCCTGTCCCCTATGGACACCCGCGGTACTGCACCCGTTTAAAGGGCCCCTCATTTACTCAGGTTTTCTTTTATTCCGGCAGTTACCTGTGTATTGCACAGTAAATTCACACAGAAGTTGTAGGTGTATCATGGCAAGATGGTGAGATCATATGACCTAATTGAAAAGGCCAGTATCCAGGCAGGTTCCTGTTAACAGTGTTAGCATGTCAGATCTGTTATCTGTGCTGTCTTGGCAGGGGGAAATGGTGTCAGCAGTTTACGTTTTTCTAAAAACATCCCCAAAAAAGCCCCACATACAAGATGACATATCAGAAATTATTGTAAATGGTCGTTTATCGCCTTGCTCTAAGCAAAACAACACTTTACAAATCTCAAAACACAGACTGATCCAAAACCCACTGGCAAGGACATCAAAGCAGACTAACCCCCCCCCCCCAAAAAAGTAAAATAAATAAATAAAAACAACTTTGTAGGAGAGAAAGAAAGACATAATAAGGGGGGCAATTAAGCCGATGCCAGATAGAGTTCTGTAATCGTCTGTTCCCATCAGCCTCTCTGTTTATGTTCAATAACGATTTGGAAAGTACGCTGGGCAATTAGACTGAGGGAGTGGCCCTACAGACACGCCCGACTCCAAACAAGAGGGCAGTGTTTGGGCCCCTTTGCACGCAGGCCAGAGGGAGACCCCTGGGGGGTGGGGGGGGTCAAACGGCCGGTCAGCCTGAGGGCCTGGGTGTAATTGGGTCCGCTGTAATTGGATGCTGGTTTCTGTCAGCCCGTGCAGATTCCAGCTTTACCCGGGGTTACACCATTAATCATGGGCTGGAAGGGCCTTTCTGAGTTGCAGGCGAACAGCGTCTTGTCCAACTCTACCCACTGACTCTGTGAAAGTGCACCTTCCCTTAAGCTGTGCTAGCCTGTCCCAGAAACAGGGTGTGCGTTTGGGTCTTTTTGGTGGTGCCCGTGACCCCACTGGCATTTGACGGCTGGCGCTATGCCACACACCACAGGCCCTGCCTGATGAGGACGAAGAGAAACAAAATAAAAGTGACACAGAGGAAGGAGTGAGCTGTAACATCTCCCTCCTCAGAGATGAGTATATGCCTGTTCCTATGTGGGGCACCGTGGTCCTTTGTGGCTCTGACACTGCTCTGAACTTTTGGTCTGTCTTTAAGAGAGAGAAGACAATAACAGACAAGCAACACGTAGAGACTGACACACAGGCTCAGGAGACTAACAGGGCACATATTCTCACACTCTTTTACACACACACACACACACACACACACACTCAAACACTCACACTCACACGCATACACACACACACACACACTCATATGCTCGCACACACGCACTCTCACATGCACTCGTGCACACACACACACACTCTCGCATTCTTTTACACACACACACACACACACACACACACACACACACACACACACACACACACACACACACACACACTCAAACACTCACACTCTTTGACACGCATACACACACACACACACACACACACACACACACACACACACTCACACTCTCAGACTCACGCTCTTTTACACACACAGACACACACACACTCACACTCTTTCACTCTCACAGACACACTCTCTCTCACACAGACACACATCCCTGTACACCCTACAGAGTTGTAGGTAGCGGACATGCAGGTGCACCACGGGTCTGTGAATATCAAACCCAGCAGAAACAGCTCAGCACACCACAGGGGGTTCTTTTATAGTCAAATCGACCGCTGTTGTGAATTTCATCCGTACATGAAAAGCTCTATCCCTTCCGACAGCCCTGCTGCTCGCGATGACAGATCCCCTTTTATTCACGTCTGCCGAAGAACGAGCAACAATCGAACTCTGGCCCTGCCTGAGGCTAGAAAAAAAGACCTGAAAAAACAGACTAACAGAAAAAACATGTGTGGATTCCATCCTCACAGATGAGACTTCCATTACACAAAATGGAAAAGAATCAAAACAAAAAATGTGCATCTTGCACCGATTCAGATTGTATGCCTCGTAATTTTTGACCACGCATCTATTGGGCCCAACATGTTTTCGAAGACATGATTGTTTAGGAGCCGTTGTTGCAGTTTCTCTCCCTTTAAACAAGTTTTCTGAAACCATAACTAATTTTCGCAAAAATATAAACACAAAACTCAACCAGTAAACCATTTTGGAAAAACTCTTCAAACCTCTTCTAAAATGAAACACTGTACTCAAAACTATGTAAACTCTTCTCAAAATGACACTTTTTGACCAAAATGACACACACATGCATCAATGAATAGCCTCTACTGAGGACTAATTACACACTGGTGTGATAAATGAAAAACGCTGCCATGAAAATCTAAACATTTCACTCATGTATTTTCTTATAAACTTACATCGTATGTGTAGAAGCCTGTTGTAATAGATTGTTACTGTATGAACTGAAATATAAAAGGAATACACAAATACAGTACCAAAAAATATATTTGTGATAAAATATATATACCTGTGAAGACTGAGTGTGGTAAATTGATAAATTGTTTAGCATTATGAATGGCAGTGCTTCCTATGTGAACACAAGAGTTTCTATTTGTGAAGATTGTGCTTACAGTAATGAGAACAATGTTTAGGGTTTAGCAAAAAGGTAATTCAATTATGCAATTTGAGTGAAAACAAGCAAAACGTGCTTATAGTTTTGCAAAAATATATTTTTTATTGATACGTAAGCTTTACGTTTTGATAAATGTGTCCATAGTACCAGTTTTTATATATAAACAATTGAAAAAATGTCTTCCCCTCTGGGTGAAGAGTCATCCCTCTTGTGGCGGAGCAGTGGAACTGCAGATTTTCATTACCGCTCCCTGCAGCTCGCACTGTGCACAGAGGCTCTGTGATGCATTAGCTGGCTTGATAGTGTGAAATTCTGGAGATTTTCAGGGTCTTAGAGCTCAGCCTGTTAGCCCGACGGCGTCTAAGACACCAGAAAATCCCTATTCTCTCCCCTGCTCCACCATTATACCCAGTACAACTTCTACCAGCCCCAGCGGCCTCTCTCTAAACCTATCACACAAAATGATTCATATTTAATTGAGCCTGTCACAATGTGGGGGATAATTTGTTTCAGTGAATTGTGGGAAAATTCTATCAATGATCATTGTGCAGTTTCCTCCTTTTGTCAGTGCACAGTGCAGGTACCCTGCAGAACAATGGGGGCTTTAAGGGACGTCCACAGATACGGAGAGGGGAGTACGAGGCCTGGCGATCCCCAAATTGTGTGGAGCTTTTGCGTCTGGTCAGTGACTCGCTGATTTGAAGCATTTGCTGTCTTCTCATTGGTTCAGGAAAGTTAGTGGTTTACAGCACATGTTAGCTCCGTTCATTATGGGGTTCATGAAGCCTCAATCGCCCTCTGATACTCTAAAGCACCTGTGCTTGTTCTTTGAGATAACACAAGTGTCTTATTAATGGCCATGGTAAGGGCCGCTGTTAGCACTTTTCCCATGACTCAACTGAACGATGCTCACTAACCTTTTTCAGGTCTTAAAATGCATTTCAAGCACAAAGTAAATGTACGTGTTTACTAGGGCTGTGACGGTATACAATTTCCACGTATGATAATCGTACTACTCAATATCACAGTTTTCTGTATTTTTAAGCTAAAAACGTACAAAAAGTACAGGCTGTGCCTATTGACAATTTATACGTTTTCATGTGAGACTAAATAAAATACACGGTCATATTGGACATACCTAAATACTAAATAGTCTAAGGATTAAAATAACACCAAAGTTGCCTATTTTACATACAAATTACTAAAATTACAATGAGTTTTACATATATTTTCCATTGACTTTCAGCAACATGAATCGCAAAAAACGGAAGTAATTTTCCTCGTAATCCTTTAAATAATTCACCAAAATATTGGTATATTCTAAAAGACAAACTTGTTCAACTTAAAATCAGTATAAACACACTTACATTGACAAAAGTATTATAGCCTATTTTTGCTATAATATACAGTATAACAGCTACTTATCAGGGTGAAATGCGAGAGAGCTGTCTGCACATGCGCAATTGCGTTGTAAACAAATCAAAATGAAGGAACAGCCAAATAAATGGTGGGATTAAATTACATTAGCAGACACCCCAGGTTCAGTATTAGCCTATATTATTTAATATGGGTTATTTAGACATTTTAGCAGGGTAACGGTTGAAATGTTTTTTTCCCCACATGAAAATAGCTTTTGCCACGTGATTTACCATCACGGTATTACAGTAAGTTTATGATAGTACTATTTTATATTTTTATATCTTGGTATACCATCATATCGGTATACTGTCACACCCCTAGTGTTTACAGAGTTAATTTCCCACAGGACAGCCTACAACATCATGCACAACGCACCAGCTAATCCAATACACACTCTGGACCACGCAGGGACTTGCTTGGATGTGGCCAATCTCTCAAATTACAGAGGTGCCCTAAAATCACACAGGATCTCCAATTCTAAGAGGAGTCCTCTCCGAGTCCCACTTCTGACAGACCAGTGTGCTGTGTTTGGCCCTGAAGGGGGCTTGTATCTGGGGTGTGTTTTGAAGACGCCCCCTGACTCCTGGCTGAACAGTAGAGGGGTGTAGAAGGAAGAGGTCTCCAGTCGGTGTAGCCCCCCCCAATCAACCTCCCTCAGCCAGAAATAGAAACTGGAAGGAAGCTACCCCCTGTGCATTGCCAAGAAAGCGAGAGAGAGAAAGAAAAACGAGGGACCAAGGAAGGAGGGGGGGTGTAAGAGGGAAACGCTGGCAGCCCCTCTACAGCTTTAATTGGTTCCAAGTGTCCCAGATTCTCACGTATGAACTCCCCCAGCCCTCCTTTACTGCCTGGCCCGTACGCAACCTGCTCCTGCTGCTCAATATGGACTTCATTTGCCCCCGTTTTTTATTGTTATTAGTCAATTTCCTGGGGAATTGCTTGGCGTGGATAGAGACAGGAGATATATGGGAGTTTGGACCTGAACCCTGGCCCCCAGCCCCCCCTGTTCTCCCCACCCCACCCCTGCTCAGCTCCAGGCCAGGCCCGAGAAGCCTCACGGTCACGGCAGAGGGGTGGGGCTGCACGCTGCGGGGGCCACCTGCACAAACAGGGGGGCGATGGAGGTTAGCACATGCTGTTAGCGCCCCTCCGCTAAGCTCTGCGCTCAGGGCAGGACTTCCAATGCTCAGGTAGTAGTTCCGCACACCTGTACACGTTACTGAACTGAGTCTGTACACACCAGAAGGCTGCAGGTTCAAATCCCTAGTCAGCCCCTGCTTTTGACCAAAATTATGCCTTTTGAAATGTCTCAGTAAAACCATCTGCTGTATGAATAAGATGTTTTTCATCATAATGAATAAATAAATAATTGCATTTTTGAACCGTGTAAGGGTGTATGCTGTGCAAAAAAAAATAATAATATAATTTATTAATAATAGCAATAATAATAATAATAATATTAATAATAATAATGTTGCATTTCCACTGTCTGCTGTTTCATAAACAATGTGTCTGTGAGGTCCTTTGTGTGAACAAACGTTTGGAGTCTCTGTGCCTCTCCACCATTCGCACAGTCTACTGTTGTTTCCTAGTGTGTTTACAAAGCAAAGCTGTCATTTCCCCGAGCGAACACGTCACCATCTCCGTCAGTGGGGGACGGGGGACTAACACAGGGGGGGCTCTTTATGATATGAGGGGGAGGACAATCTGTATTGTCTGCCAGAAATAGACAATAATCTCCAATTTAGGTCATTTCAAAAGCCTTTTTTCTCTGTAATAAAATGTTGTACCAATGTGGTTCTTCAACTGCAGGGAGCACACTGAATAGCGCATTTGCTTAAAAACCCCCACAAAAAACTATGAATCCACATGGAAATGTAAGCAACATGTTTTGATGTACATTCAAATATATTGTGTACATACTGTATCCACACCTGTATAATATGAAGTATATAAATCAATCACTACTTTCTCAAGCGTACTGCACACTGTTTTAATGTTGTGAAAGATACTCTACAGTGTGTATCAAATTGCATATACTTAGAAATATATGTTACCTATGGCAGTATATTTGGATATGCATTGAGAATAAGGATATAGTCAGGATGTCATATTTCACTGTGAATTGATGTACATTAGGATTTAATGACGGAGAACAGAAGAATATCATGTGGAAAGCATAAAGAGTACAGGTGGACTCCACAGGAGTGGAAGAGACGTGAGCTCATCCTTGCTCATACCAACTGCGTTGTAAACTTTACGGGCCACAGAAGGCCCTCCTCCTGAAGACGTCCGGTGTTTATCGAGCCTGGAGTCGAGGATCCGGCCAAATTGTGTCTCAGCCAGCGTCAATTCAAGTGCTGCCAAGCTGCTTTTGGTCCGAGACGGCCCGCTCGCATCCAGGACCCTGGAAAAGATCCCGCCCTCCCTTCAGAACCTCACAGATAACACTTGAGACGAGACAGGAAGCTGAACAAAAGGCATTGATTCCCCGCCGCTCTTCTGGGCCGGCAACAAAGAGGATAACGTGTGCACCAGGAGATCTGATCAAGGGTGTGAAATATGACACCGTGGCATCCCATTACAGCACCCACACAGCTGCACGGCGAGCTACAGGTAACTGCCAAAATAAAGGCAACACTTTTTAAATGAGGGATCCTTTAAATGAGGGATCCTTTAAACTGGTGCAGTACCGAGAGTGTCCATCAGGGAGTGCCACGACTGGCTAGGCTAGGACGACTGGCTAGGCTAGGACTTGTGTGCCCCCCAACGTCAGCAGTTACCTTGACCTTTGTGATCTTTAAAATAATGAAATCTTATTAGAATAAAAAATCTTCATTCGTTTCTTTGAGAAATATTGTGCATTGCATTTGAAACATTGGATTTTAACTTGAATTCTGGGGTCTGGAATGCACAAAGCTGTAGGGAGGAGGTGGCTGACCCCCTCCACGTCCCCCCGTCCGTCCCCCACGTCCCCCAGTTTGGACATACATGGCAAAGGGGAAGAGATTCCGAGAGGGAGGCGGATGCTGGAAACAGCTGTTCTAAGTAGAGGTACGTGGGGATTTTTATACCAGCAGACAAACCCGATTTAGCAGGTTGAGGTAATCACATAAGGAGTGACTCAATAAAAATAAAGGCAACTTGATCTTCTTTTTAGAAGATTATATTATAGTACTTTATTGGCCTCTGTTTGGTCAGTCAGTTTCACAGTAACGGTGTGGGATCCATTCTGTTCAGTGCTGAGCATCAGGAAAGTTTTCCATATCCCTCGCTCCACATCCTGGACAAGCTATCTGCATAATTGGACACAGAAATTATCATATTAACACTCCCTGATTCTTTTACATAGCATCGCTACTAAAACTCATGTTAAAATCTCATGTTGGTGAGCAGATATGATTGGCAGTAAACGGATGCACGGTGGTCCGTTTCCGAAGACTGCTGCATTTTTGAAGGCACTCGTAATTATAGTCTGTGATCACCCCAAAAAAAGAAAGAAGGAAATCTTCCCGGCTCTCATATTGGCCCAATCAGAGGGGCCAGAGAATGTGGAAACGGCCCTCCCAGACACGGGGGGGCAGCGAATGCCGAGCGAGACTTCACTCCTAAATCAGGACAGAGAGCGCGGCGGACCAAACCCCAACATCCACCAACATGCCTCACCCCCATGGCCCCTACCCCCCACCACCCCGGGCTCCTCCTTTCCTGTTTAGCGGCTGCAGGGCCCAGATAAAGCCCGTTGGCAGCCGGTCCGAGCACTGGCCTTTAGCGGAGGAAGTGGACACGAACAATGAGCTTAAAGGAAACAATCGTGGAGCTGGAGATCCCCCCCCCCCCCGCAGTCGTCACATCAGCTGATCCCAGAGCAGGGGCCGCACTCCAGAGCTGCAGGAGTCATGGGGACACCCATCACCCCCCTCGACCAGAAGAAGTGGCTCAGCGAGGGAGGTCCACTCTGCGATGACACGGGGATGCTTACTGTTTCCTGTTTCCTGTTGTTTTCGTATGCGTAGCGTCATGACTTCCACTCATTTTTTACAAAGGTACAGAATGTACAGCATGGCTACGTAATGCTGAAAAAATGTGCCATGACACGGTTGTGCATGTCGTCTGGATAACGGTAACGATAGTGTAATGGAGTAATGTCTAAAGCCGGGCTGGGGAGGGGGGCGAGGACTCCACAGCTGCCTGAAAGGCATTCGGTTAAACGGCTACACGCTACGCCGCTGTGACCTTGGACTTGGCGGGCGTTTGCAGGGCCTGGTGGCGGTTACGCCTGAGGTCTGTGGGCGCGGTGACAGGCGCGCCGCCGGCAGGCCGATGCGGGCTGATTTACTGTCTGGTTTTTATCAGGGCGGCACACGCGGGGGGCCTGCAAGCGGCCTGCGGTGGGCCGGCTCCCGCTGGCAGTTTGGGGCTCGGGAGTAGAGCGTCCATGCCCCCCCACACACCTCTAACCCATCACCAGCAACCTGCCGCCATAAATCTCAGACTCTGTCCGTCTGCCCGTCACGTCCTTCTGAACGGGCTTCTACTTCTCTCTTGCTCAAGAGCAGGCCTGGCTCCAATAATTATGTGAAATGCTTTAACTCTTCAGATGCTGGTAAAATGTGAAAACCCTGCTGCAGAACCCCTGAGAATTTTCAACAGAAATGTTGCTCAGAGAAACTTGTGATGCCATTAATCATATGAAAGAGGATTTTTGCTCTAGTGAATATTGATTCATTTCAAATTTCCTCTTTTTAAAATGTCTTTGTTTAAGATAATAATTTAACTCTGATGGTCTGCTCATGAGTGCCAGAACACAACTGGATGGTTTTGGGAAGTTGAGGGGTGGGGAAGGGATTTGCCCCTGCTTGATATATAATATCATAATAATGTTTCTGCATATTAAAGCGAGGTGTGGAGTTCAATCTGAGAGCATTACTACCATCTCTGGCCAAGTAGGGAAGCTGGCCGTGGAGTAGAGCTGTGACAGACCACCTGGAAATGACCCCTGCGCCTACAGCCCTGCATTTGCCCCAAAGAGAATAACAAACCTGGAAATCTGATTGTTTGAAATCTGAGTGTTTGAAATGAAAAAAAGAAAAGACAGTCCCAGGGTGAGTAGGCTCCTCTCAGGCCAGCTCACCTCTCAAACCCAGTGCTGACGTAATGTCTCAGTTTCTAATCAGTCTCTGCAGGGAACTGGCTTATACACCAGCTCGCGTTCACTCATCCACTGATGATGGGAATGAGGGAGGGCACTCCTCCTCCTTCCGCCCTCCTCTCTCCTTCCACCCTGGGGCTAGGATCACACCGGGCCCTAAGGTCAGGGCTGTCCTTGGTGGAGAGGTGGACAAGGAGGGATGCTGGAAAAATGACTGACACAGGGAGGGCATGAGGTATTTTTATACCGAAAAATAGTTTCGTTTTTACTTCCTCAAAGAACAACCCCAAGTGCTCATCAAGGAACGAAGTCGAACATAAACTAGTCCAGTATAACAGGTTCATTCAAAAGCCACTCTGTGTCTATGAGTAAAATGACCCAAAACCAGTGAATGTCTCTAGCTTTGTGAAATACTGATTCAGCCTGCTTCACACCCACCATATCATCCTATTGACCGATGTTTTTAAGAGGAGAAATATGCACTTTTTGTCCTCACTTGTGGTGATAATAAAAAATGGAATCTGTTGCCTTGGGAGCTTGGTGCTTTACTGATTAACCTTTGTTAGTTAACCTAGGGGTTAAGTACCTGCAGGAGCCCGCCAAATATTCCTTAATTTTCACTTAACCTTCCTGTTTGAGCTGTTTGATCCACCGAATGAATTGAAATTGGATTCGCAGGCCAAAATTATACGTTGTTTTCTCTCTGAAGCCATGCGTTGCCACATCTGTGTGTATTCACAGAGGCAAGTTATTCAGAAAGACTTTATTATATTTGCGTGTCCTCCTCAGAGATGTTTGATCTCATGCTGTTGTTTCTCTTTCACATTCACAGTGATGATTTGGAGCGTGCATGGGTTGTGTGTATGTCACAAATGAGTCTGAAATCTTGCAATTTTTGGCATGCTCAAGATGCCGATAGCACTGCGTTTAGATGAAATAAAAAAGAAGAGACATCTTATTCATGGTGATTTGGAGAAGAGAGGAGGGGTGACGAATTCTACCCCTCCCCCCCACTACCCACTTGGCCTAATCCAGAGAATGTTCGGGTATTTACCATACCATTTGGGTTCTAACAGTGGAGGGGGGGGTGACGCCAAATACTAGAAATGAAAGTCATATATTCCCCCATAATCCCTCCACTTCCACATAGGAAATTATTTTATTTGAAGTTATGGCAGGGCTTCCTAGGGGCACTGTAAATAAACTTTTTTTTTCTCTTTTTTTTTCTTGCATCCTGAACTAAGAAAAACACAGTCCTGCCTGAAAGACAGAGACTTCACCCCCCCCCTCCCCCCGTCACCCTGCCCTTCCTCACCATCCGCCTGCCCTCCCCTCCAGCAAATCTCGCTACCTTTGCTCATTGCGATTTACATTTCTGTTATGTTGCTGGAGGCCAGGAGCTCAAAGGGCCCTCCTGGCAGGAGAAGTAAGGAGAGGAAATTGTATTGATTTAAATTTGACTTCTTGGGGCCTCCTGCCTTTTCCCCTCCCCTGCTTTTCAACTCTAAATGGGAATGGCTGTTTGAAACGCTTTGGTTTAGATGTTTTTTTGTTTCCTGGTGTCTCTATGGTGCTGAACTGGAGTGATCAGCCCGCTGCTGTTTTATGATTGCCACCAAAAAGGCTTTTGTGTCCCCACGCTCACTCACTCGCTCACCGCTCCCCCAAAGTAATGGCAGTCCTTGGTTTTACCACTAGATGGTGCAGCAGCAATACAAATGTGACCCACGGAGGTCCCTCATAATTGGGAGGGAGGGTGTCAGTCAGCATGGTATCTGCCCCACTGCCCAACTCCTCCTCTGATTGGTCACCTCCTCTGCCTCAGCTGTGCAGGACTCTGGGACAGTAACTGCGGGTTGCAAAGTGGATCTTAAACAGACGGCTGATTCCATGTTTCAGGAGAAGGGTGTGAAGGGGCATGCCCTCTTCAATGTATGGAGGATGTTGCATTGATGGGATGGGCCATCTAAGCATGATGGTGTGGTCCACATTGATGTGAACAGTGGAGAAAACGTTTTTTTTATAAAGATGCAGCTTGATATGTAATACATATATTTATTTTAATATGTTGGCTTGTACCTCTTGTATCTCTACAGTTCACATACCTTTCATATAGGGAATAACAGCAGTACTACAGTATCTACTGAATAACAATAGCTTAGAGACACACAGCAGTGTTTCTTTTTTGTTTGTTTTGTTTTTACAAATGCAACCAGTTATTTTAGAATAAAATAACATGAAACACAGTTTTTCATATCAGAAGAATTCCAGAGTCTTGCCCGTTTCAGGTTTCTCTCTGTGAAAACACGCGAAGCTGCAGTCTGCCGATAAGATTGACTTTAATACACAGGAACAAAGGCAGCACTGAAAAGCCCTGGAGGAATTATTCATACATTCCATGCAGAACCTTTCTCTAAAATGCCAGGGGAAGGATCACCATAACAATGGCCCAAGACGCATCTCAACCACTGTGTTTCACACATCATGGAATAGGAGGAGATCAGGTGCTTTAAGCAAACATAAGGATGCAGAAGGTGCTGGCAGAGAGGATTGTGGGAAGGGGTGAGGGAGAGAGACCCCAAGATGGAGAGGTCAGACTCCACCCGGCTCCAGCAAATGGGTGATTTTTAACAAGGTCTCCGTGCATTGGCCCACACGCAGCCCAGTGACCTACCACAGTCAAACACGCAAAGAGCATCAAACGCAGGCCCAAGTGTTTTCAGGAAGCAGTGCTAGGATGTGATCTTTTAATATCCACAACTGTACGGTGGCACATAATAATGAGGATTATTCGCTCAAAGCTAATTCCACTTCATCCTGAAATTGTTCTTCAAAATGCTAACAATGGCTAATTCAACATTACAGGGTGGTAACAAGGTTTAAAGAGCACCTCGGGTTGTGTTTCAAAATATTTCCAGTATTTATACCTATCCACATAAACGTCTAATGGAGCATTGGTGTGGTTGGAGTAGTCAACTACTCCAACTACTGATTCTGTAGGAATGTGTGTAGTTAAATGTACTGTACCAAACACACACTAAGGAAACAGCCTTTAAAAAGTCTGATTTATTTAAAATATTTATTTATTTATATTATGTCCAACCAAAAGCTTTCCCTGGGTTTTATGTTCACATAACATCATAACATTACTCTGGCCAGAATTGAATCAACACTTAATTAAAAGACATTAAATTAAACATCCTTAACCTTTGCTCATAATGAAGTACAAATGTTTTTTTGATTTTTTTACTTCACAGTTTGCTGTGTTAATGTAGGCTACTGCTTAAATTAACTGCAGTGAAAACAACTACTGTGAATAAAAAACAAACACTGGCATTTATTTATCTGATGAATTTAAGGACAGGACTGATTAAACCCAGGCTTGGGTATCTTTTGTGAGGGATACGAGCACTGATGAACATTCATTTTTTCTGCAACAAATGCCATTGTATGGCAGCGGCATTTTTCATGCCCAGTGCCCCCACCCCCACAGCTGAGCGTGTGTGTGAAAGACCTGGAGCCAGGCCACAGTTTGGAGATCAACACTCAGCCAACGCTTGACTCTGCTAACCCTAATCCCTCTGCTTTGTGTTCTGGGATGCAGTGGGCTTTGTGGAGAGTAAAAGACTTCAGCTCTCTCTGTTTACCGAGGCACCAAGCAACAACATTCTGCCTCCTTTTGAGAACTCTGTGAATTTCACTTTTTGTTGCATTTTTAGTTTTGCTTTTGGCCAGAGCTGGAAGAGTGAAACATTTCAGACGGGTTGCTAAGGGAATGGAGGGAATGCAGCAGGATTGAAAGTTTGTCCCATTCCATCACGCACCCATCACTACCACTTCCTGGGTAACAGCCTAATTTCCTCCCGGTGTAAATCAGCCCGCCATCATAGCATGCACATTCTGCATCATATTCGGGCCAAATTCACCACATAATCTCCATTGAATACCTGCGTGTCCACATTCACTAAAAACACATTCACTGGACACTGCACATTCTTGGCTGATATGATACTTCATGCACTAAAGTTTGTTTGTTTCTCATGTTTTCGCCCCTTCCTGTCACGTCGTCTTGAGATGAGTTAAAAAAAATAAAATTCTACAAACTCTTGTAAGAACAAAAACAAGACTTCAGGCAGTACGTCCTACTGAGAGTAATCCAGAGTAATTCTCCAGAAGGAGCTTGCAAATAAGGAATGATTGATGGGTTGGTTGCTGTTGTTGTGACAGTGATCAATAGAGGCCCTGATCCCTCATTAAACATGCTGCAGTGATACTCAATGCTCTCCACTCATATGTTTACTCTCATAAAAAAAGCCAACCTCCAAATATTTGTGCACTATTCGCATCTGAAAGTGTCAGAGTGGCGGCCGCCCTCCCTCTTCCCCTCCCTCTCTCTCGCCACTAGTGATCTGGGGTGAAACCTTAGCCCACTATTACAACCTGAAGGGCTTCCCTTGACATCCAGGAACACATTGGAACAGTTAGGGGGGACCCGACCTTTGACCTCTGACTCCCAGCTCAAATGACACGTACAACCAGCCGCCCGTGGGATGCCTCCCCTGGGGAAGTCGAGGCCTTTTTGGGGGATGGGGGATGGGGGGTTGGGGGACTGGGGGTTGCAGGGGGTCGGTTGTGAAGTTCGGGGGAGGTGTCAGCACTTCTTTCTCAGCCGTCTGACACTGGTCTCTGCGCTCCCTGGACACGTGGAAGACGCAAGGCGCTCGGTGCAAAAAACAGCTGTGGCTCCAGTCTCTTCTCCTAATCATCATTCCTGTGGTTCCTCTATGCCCTCCATCCCTCCTCCTCTCCCTCCTTCTTCCATCCTTTTTGCTCCAGCTCCACATCCCAGCATCCTCTGCTTCCACACCTCAGGTATTAAAAGTTAGACTGTGATATCACCCTGCCCCCCCACACACACACACACTTACACCCACTCACCTGCAGCAACTTTTCCCTCCCCAGTCACTCGCAGCATATTTCAGGAGCAGGCCGGGGAGTGGGTGGGGGTGAGCGGCTGGCTGGGGAGCGGGTGGCGAGGTGAGGCGAGGGGCCTGGTGGTGTGTGCGCCCCAAACACCCCCATGCTGAAATGATTACAGGACAGGAAGCGGAACCTGACACTGCAGCCACTAGGCCTCGCCGCCACTTCCTGCCCAGGAGACCTTTGGGTGTGCTGATGTTTGATTGGCTGTGACACCTCCAAGCCCCCCCCACCCCCAGCCCCCCACCATTCAGCGTCAGATTCATATCTCAGATTAGGAAAACAGGGGGAGGGCAGAAGATACAGGCCTGTTTAGGGAGGCAGAGAGGGCATCTCAGAGACAGGAAGAACAGCCTTTTGTTTGGCACTTCCTGCATTGTTTCTCCTCCTTCCTGCGATGCTTTCAGGCTCTTCCTGTTTTGGTTTCGGGTGCAGGTAGCTTTAGAATTCTTGCAGCTCTCTTTCCTGATGCGGTGTTGAAGACAACAGTCACAGCTGCGGCCACTGTTTAATTACACAGTTAAACCTTATGAAATCTGCAGGATTCTAGCGTTTAGTATTCCACACATTTAAAGTGTGATCAGCAGTGACAGTAACCACCCTATTAGTTCACACAGAAGCAGAGCAGGTTAGATGTTCCATTTCAGGTGTAATTCAATCACAATATTTATACGATTTAATTAAAGTAAGTAACTAAATGCAGATTTGAGTATTCTCAGAAGAAAACCAAACCTCTCAAGAAATAGATCACTGCTGCCACCTGGTGTGAAACAGTGACAACTGCAGCACAGAGATTAACCAGGACCCAATCATTCTGTGGGACTCCCTATTACATTCTTGGCTCATGGCCCTCTTGCATAGGTTGATGTGAAAGTGTATGTGTGTATCATAACAAAAGATGATATGAATGTACTAATCTATAGTCTATGTGTCTAATAATCAAATTGACTTTGAAACGTTCATGTAGATTATGGTAAAATGTTATGATAAATAAGACTTCACCCATATTCAAAAATCTAGAAATGATTGACTTTGAATGGTGGTATAAATGTGTATTTAAAGTGGTTAAACGTGTTATTTGGTAATGGATGTTAATTGTTGCCTAATTGGTGTCTAATTTGGAGGATCCTCTGTTTGTTTCAGTTTACAAATCTATAAAATGTACTATTAATAGCTGATGTAAACCAACAATTTAATTTGTGCTTGTGTGTGTGTGTTTATGCGTGTCTGTGTGCGTGTGTGTCTGTGGGTATGTGCGTGCATGCATGTGTGTGTCTGTGTGGGTGTGCGTGTGAGTGTGTGTGTGAGTGTGTATGTGTGTGTGTGTGTACGTGTGTGTGTGTGTGTGTGTGTTATGAGTGTGTGTGTGTGTGCAGAAGGGCCGCTCAGTATTAAGTAGGGCTGCTGTGTAGATGCAGGAGTCTAACCTAGCTGGTGTTTGAATGGCAACATACACAGCACAACGTTTTACACTTGCAACAGTTTTATTCACTAATCCCTCCTACGGAACAGAGAAGGATGCACAATATATCACTTCCTGTCACCATGCTACGTTTAATAATTTTAAAATACTCCTCTGATTTCAGGTATATTTACATTTCCCTCATTGTCCCAGGCTTGGGGTTCCTCTGAGGAACAAGGTCTCCTGCTGATGGGAACTTTGGGCCCACACCAAGACAGCTTCCTCCAATCAATAAAAGGGTAAGGGTCCCTTCAGCAAACATTTTCACTAATGATTGGACACTGAGGCTTCATGAACACCATAAAGGGTGGAGCTACTGTTTGCAAAGTATTATTTAATTGATTTGTACAAACCAATAAAAAGGCTAGCTTTCCAAAGCAAAAAACACAGATTCATTCAAATGGGTGAGCCGCTGGTCACTCACGATTGCTCCACCTGTTTAGTAAGTTATGAAGCTTCTTTGCCATCTCAAATTTGGAGGTGATTTAAACAGCCAGTGGAAGTACTGGATCTTCACATTCACATGTTTTTATTCCACATTCATCCACCGTGCGGCATAGTTCAGCTCAACCCAGAGCATCTGTCAAAATAGTGTTTGAGGCCTACACCGCACAAAGTCAACAAACAACCAATCAGCCTCCTCCGGTGGCACGCTCGATTCTGTATTTTTAAAAATCAAACAAGCATTGTCCTGGCAGTCAGAGTGGTTAATCGGGCCAAAAATGTACTCCTGTGGGACTCCAGGAGAGGGTTTATTCGTATTTTAGTGTCACACTTCTATAACCTCTAAACACTTTGTTTAATGACACTCTTGTGCTGCAGCCACAGAAACAGATAAACTCTGGAGCCAGCGAGCTTAGTGTTATGAAGCTGCCGGCCAGCAGAGAGAGGCTCGTTAAGCCAATGTGTAATTAAATTCACTCTATGTTTTCCACTGTTTCCTCCCAGAGCCAGAGTTATAGAAGCCTCTTACTGCGTAGAACGAGGGTCAAATGGAATAAATAATTAATCAATTTCTCTCGTCTCGCCGATTGACAAATGACCACATCTGCCGCTATCATATGTCTTGAAGTGAATATATCCTGTGTAAAGGAAAAGACAAAAGTCTTTGATTGGTGTGTCACAGAGATTGGGTGCTGAAGAATGGTATTGTAGAGCAAAATAATGCTTGAGCTTATTGTCCAACATCAGAACACAAACATGTCTGTACACACACACACACACACACACACACACACATGCACACACACACATTTTGTTTTGTTTCCGTTTTCATTTGCTAAAATTCTGTAAGAGCTCAGAACACTGTAGCTGGGATTGGTTTAGAAATAGAAATATAAGCCGTTTTTTTACATAATTTTAAAGATATACAATAACATAGATTTTCCTTGGATTTTGTCATTTTTATAATTTTTCCATAGAAGCAGGAATAACCATATAAATTATTATCTGACCAATTTAAAAAAAATTGTGTGCTTGTTCCTCCTTATCTCCCAATTTTGGAATGCCCAATCGCATTTATAAGCCTCGCTCGCTGCAGCTTCCACTGTCCATTACAGAGAGACAAGCATGCACTCTCCTCCCGAACATGTGATGTCAGCCACCACTTCTTCACAGTCTGTTAAGACATTGAACTTTATGGTTTATACCAGCAGATTGGGGCGCCTGATTGACCAGCGGGGGTCACTGGTGTAACACGGACAACCAGCCTACTGAATCCGTCCCTGTGTGGCTACCGCCAACTATGCATCGATCGGCAGTGCTGCTGGCTGCAATCGGCACCGGCATGGCCCTGATTTGATAGCAAACTGTGGGGCTCATCCACACACTAGAACAGTGCCTTAACACAATGCAGACCGTGGGGCTCATCCCCACACTAGAACAGTGCCTTAACTGTGCCTCTACCTTTGAATTGTGGCTACAGATTTACCTACAGGGTCCTAGTTTAACTATGTGATTGCTCCTAGCACCCAGGAACTGTACTTCCCACTAGGGTGGCTTTCAGCTAAACTGTTCTTGACTACGGTTAACACTTTGTTGTATGTCGCTCTGGATAAGAGTGTCTGCCAAATGCCTGTAATGTAATAATGTAATGTTAACAGGGTGCAGACTGTGGGGCTCATCCACACACTAGAACAGTGCTTTAACAGGATGCAGACCATGGAGCTCATCCACACACTAGAACAGTGCTTTAACAGGATGCAGACCATGGAGCTCATCCACACACTAGAACAGTGCTTTAACAGGATGCGGACCATGGGGCTCATCCACACACTAGAACAGTGCCTTAACAGGATGCAGATCATGGGGCTCATCCACACACTAGAACAGGGCCTTAACAGGATGCAGACTGTGGGGCTCATCCACATACTAGAACAGTGCAACTGACACATAAACCCAAGCCATGAACATTATCTCCAACTAAAAACATCTTAATGATCAAAATCTTGCTATGCTACAAGAAAAGCACATTTTCGTTTAGAATAGCTAAGACTAATGAGAGTTCTTGTCTGTTCACAAATAGAGAAAATACATATAATCACTGGCTTCTGTTAACCTCAGAATCCGACATTGTGACTCCTCTTCCGTTTGAATTCGGCAGCCTCTTCCGTCTGCGCTGTTATTTTTACCCGGTGGTTTCACCTGCATAATGCCGTCACCCCACATGCTTCTAAACGCGCTTTATGTTCCGCCTTTGATTACCGCCGCTCCTCTCGTTTCCCTTGAAGTGTTTCCTCGTCCCACTAATGCTACGGAGGAGCTAGCGAGGCTGAAGCACGAGCTCTCTGAATACATATGGGGTGGTGGCGGACTGAATCGCTCACGCTCAGAACAAAGAGGAGGGGAAATCAATGGCAGAATATGCAGATCTCACAGCGGGTTTGCACTCGAAATAAGGCACGATTCCTCCCATGCGCTATACCATTAGCTTTTTTTAATGTGACGCACATGAGGAAAGGCGGCGGCATCATCGATGCTGGGCCCGGATGCGGAGCGTCTACCTGGTACAGGGGGGGATACAGAGGAGACCCTTGCCTTTGTGTTTGGAAGGAGATGGAAATGCTACTTGCTCCAGCTGTGGGTTGAGTAGCGCTGGGAGAGTGAGACATCATGGACAAATCAGGTTGATCAATCATCACCCAATCATATCACTCACAGATCCTTATGAACAATTAAATGAATTTGGTCCCACATTTTAAAAAAATCGAAGACTGTTGGAGGGTTAGGGTATGAGAATCGGAGGGTTATTTTTGGGGGGTTAGGGTTAGGGGATTAGGGTTGGAGGGTTAGGGTTGGGGAGTTAAGGTTGGAGGGTTAGGGTTGGGGGGTTGGAGGGCGGGGGATCAGGTAAGGAGATAGGGAACAGTTTACTAGAAGAGGAAACAGCTGAACTTGTTGGTCTGACGGCACTTGAGAAGCTTGAGGAAGGTCTCCATCTTGTGGGCGGCCTTCTTGAAGCAGGTGAGCAGGGCATAGTCCCTCAGGACTGATTCCACCAACTCCAGCGGGATGTGGTAGCTGACCAATCCCTGCTCACTCCCTGAGGACACCAGCATGCCCTCCTCTAACATCTGCAAGGTGAGAGGATGGAGGGAGGAGGAGGAAAAGGAGAGGCAGGCCCATGGGAAGGGAGGAAGCAAAACCAGATGATTAAATTATGTATGATAGTAATCTTTATGTATGTTTATTTGTAGCAGTTGCAATAACAGTAGTGCCAGCACTATAATAAATAATAGCTAAAGCAGTGGTTGTCCAGGTATTAGTGGTGTAGTAGTGAGAACAGTAGGACTAATAGCTTAGTTGTTAACCTGTAGTAGTCATAGTAATAGTAACTAGTAGTAGTATCAGTATTTCTGGTAGTAGTAGTAGCAACAGTAGTAGTAGTAGCAGTGGTAGTAGTTGCAGTGGTTGTTATAGTAGCAGTAGTAGTAGTAGAATATAAATGAGCCCTTATGCTCTTATCCAGCCCTTACAATGGATGAAATAATTACAATGTGATATCAGCCCCCAAAAAAGATATATGAGAATACATCAAGCGCATACATTTTGCAATTAATATGCAAGGAATTTAACACGGTTCATATTCAATTAAGTTTAGATCAAAGTATGGACAAAGATAATTAAAAATAGACACATATATTCTCAAATTGACCATAGAAGATGAGCCACACAAACACTGGGCTCAGAAGAGCTACACATAAAGTAATTTTTTTTAGGCAGCAGCATGGTTTCATGGAGCTGCTGAGAACCGCGGTTAATGTCTCTCGGCGGTGCGATCGGAAAAGATGCCAGACTCCCCACACGGTTGTGGAGCGGTCCTTGGCTGAGCTTCCCGTGCGCAGAGCGCCGTAATGGATCGCCTCCCCCCTCCTTATCAATGGGGGCTTGCTTTTTTAATTAAACATGTCAACGTGGAGAGAGAGGGCATTGATGTACAGGCAGGGTATTCACGTGCTATTGCTCCCGGTCCATTCTGCCAGCACAATCAAAACGGCCTCGGGGCCCGGGCCCTCCTAAGGCCCATGCCGAATAGCACCTAAAAAGGACTAAAGAGAAAGTAATAAAACCTCCCTATGAAATATTTTAATTAATCACTGGAGGTGGTCCCTCCTTTGCAATAAAGCCTTACGCCTCATATGTGCTTGGCGGATGTCTTCTTCCAAGGTGAGTTGCACAATTTACCTTTTCTTTTTCATGAAAACGACTGTCCGTTTATGCAGTAGGATATGTACTAAAGAAGTTTAAATTGGAGAGTCTTTAAAGATACAATAGCCTAAATGTTAGGAACCTAGGAATCTAAATGTTTGGGTGACATGATGCCCTTGTAGGGCACTGTGGCCTGCCTTCATGTTTTTTTTGTGAGAAGGTGGAGGGAAGGAGTCTTTTGTCTTTTGTGTCTGACTGCTGAAGTCTGTTGGCGAATGTTGTGCACACTGTGGATCTTAGGAACGGCTCCATGATCCACAGTGTGCACAACATTCGCTAACGGACTTCACATGTTTTCAACAGGTCACAGGCCTACAGCACATCAGTGTGAGTCCACACGCTGAGGGCCAATCGCTTTGGGAGGGCGGTGCCTCCCCTTATGCAGTGATTGGATAGTACCACGGGCACGGGGGGCTACCTTCCGGATGAGGACGACCACGCCCTGCTCCAAACTCAGCAGCTTGTCCGACACCCACTTGGTCTTGTTCAGCAGCGTGTTGGGGATGTCGTCATAGCGACCCAGGGTGGTCTGTAGGTAGATGAGCGGCTCGATCCAGGACTGCACCAGCATCAAAACTGAGTGGAGAAGCCACTTGTCCTGTGGAGGGGATGAGTCAGGAGTCAAGAGCTTCTCTGCTATTCCAGTCCTGCAGAGCTACAGTCAATCCACCAATCAAAATGTATCTGTATTGTGCATTTTACAAACCATTTATCACAATACGCTTTACAGCAGACCCCAAAACCTTAGCAGGAACCAGACTCAAGATGGGGAGCCCATCCTCCACTGGCCAGCTCAGGGTTATTGTAATAAGTTTATAGAGTTAATATGCATAACAACCGGGTTCTCCTTTAACTCCTTTATTCATTTATATTTAATGAATGCAAAGTCTCTAAGCTAAGCAGTTGCTTCTGGTCCTGCTGTGTGTATAGCCAAGCCTCCGCTGAATCTGTAAATTGGGGCCTCTTGAATGTTTCTGGCCATTCATGTGGATGTCTAGCTCTTTGTTTGCATTGTAGAGGTGGAAAAAGACTGATTACGTTTTTTTTGCAGGGCTTGGCTTTAGTCGGCATGTGCTGCAGCACTGTTCCAGTTCAAGAGGTGTTCAAAGATTTTGAAGGGAACTGACAGGAGGGAGATTGGGCGGTCGCTAGCTGTGAGTGTGAGATCTTTTCCAGGGTTTGGTATGGTGATGACTTTTGCTGCCCACTATTTCTTTGGGATGGTGTTTGACTGATAGCCATTGTGTAAAACCGGGTCAGCTAAGCAAGGGCTCTAGACCCCAGGTGTTTCACAAACTCTAGAGCAATGTTGTCATATCCTGCTGCCTTGCCACCCTTCAAGTTCTGCAGGATCTTTTCTAGTTCTGCAACCTCGAAGGGGTTAGGGTTGGTGTCTTCCCTGTGCCACTGATGGAGTCTTAGTTCACCCCAGATTCTCCTTTTCGTGTTTTTGTCTAGGGGTGCCTTGGCCATGGTAAGCAGGTGGCTACAGACTTGGCTAGGGGTGACTGATGGGAGTTTTTTGAAGGGGGCTTCTGGGCAGCTCCATGAAGGTGGATGAGGCTCCAGCACTTTCTGCTGGAGTATGTGAAGTTTCCTTCAACTTCTTATGTCGTACAGCATTTAGGGACTGGATGAGGTGGTCTGCTACTCTTTTAAACACACTCAAACTGCATCTCAGGTCAACAAACGAACTCTTCACTCAAACTCTGAGTTAAAACCCCTTATGCAACTAAACACTATTTCCTAAAACTACCCCTTACACCTACTATTTACGTTATGTTGCAAGTTGTGTAACACTCTCTGGGAAGTAAAAATTTGCATCAACAAAATGGGTAGTAGCTGACATAGATGGTTAAGTGCCAGGCAAGAATGACAGTAGGAAGACACTGTTGCCCAACAGGACCAGTATTGAATAGTCCTGCAGGCATTGCGGCCCTCCAGGACCAGGGTTGAGCAGCCCTGCAGGCATTGCAGCCCTCCAGGACCACAGTCGAGTAGCCTTGCAGGTACTGTGGCCCTCCAAGACCAGAGTTGAGTAGCCTTGCAGGTACTGCAGCCCTCCAGGGCCAGTGTTGCAGTCTTTCCCTGCAAACAATACAATTATTTTAATCCTGTATTAAATTGGCCTGACCTGCCATTTTGTAAGGCAAAATCCCAACATGCACAAGCTTTAAACGATTTTCATCAGACCAATAGTAAGGCCATAATGAAAGTTATGTAACATGACTGCAGGTAGGTGGACCGATTCAGCTAAAGCCATTAGTCCAAGTGAACACGAAGGTTAAAAAACGCAGCAGGAGCAGAATACTGAAACATGCTGCCTGTCTTAGCAAAAAAATCATAAAACCAGTCTGTGGAATTTGGTCATTGAGGTAACTGATGAGGTCATTTGCTCAGCAAAAAAGGAAAAACACAGGAGTGAAGAACTACCACTGAAAATATGTCAGATCACCCCGGATGAGCTGTAGGGACTTCCTTTTTGTGACACGGATGAGGAGGAAGCTTTACTAAGGATTTCCAGCTATTGGATACAAAGGTGATTAACATTTATCGACTTATCGCTCCCAGTCCACACAGGTTTGGCGTTTGCTGTTTCCTAAGCCTGAGGAGAATGGCAGTAGACTTTGTTTGCGCTCATTGAATCGTTTCCTCTCCACGCCCTTAGCAAAGTTTGTGTAACCTGATTTTCCTCTTGCTGCATCTGATAGAGATCTGTTCTGCCCCAGAGATAAACTCTGCCGCTGTCCTCCATGCTCTGGCAGGTCGAACCTTACAGGGACTGGGGTAACCCTTTAGCCCTTGCGGTAAAAAGGGGCATCCCATAATTCCAAGGGAGTGACCCCACTCAATCAACAGAATGGAAACGGTTGCAGTGGTTGCAGCTAGGGCAGTCTCCTGGGAGGTGAGAGGCAGTGGTACGGAGAGCGCTGGTGATTGCTGGGAGCCTGAGCTGGCCTGGGGTTTTGGGGCCTGTTTCCACCTCCTTTCTTTATCAGCACGTGGGCGGCGGTGGGGGGCTTACTGAGATCTGCTGGATCTCGCTTTTGGAGCTTGGGATGGAGAAGGTCTGTGTGACGCACATGTTAGTGCGCTGGGACCGTGTTTCCAACGGAATAAACATCTCCTCCTGTCAACAGCACACAACACCACGTATAATCATCAGAATCATGATAATGTAACAATAATAATAATACTAATACTAATAATAATAATCACAAATAATCAATAATCAATAATAACACTTAGAATACTAATAATAATAGCAATACTAAAATATTGATAATTATCATGAATTATTGTATAAATATAATCAGAATAATAATAATAATAATAATAATAATAATAATAATAATAATCACAATGGTAATAAAATAATAAAGATCATCACAATAATGATCACGATAACAATAATATTATAATAATTAATAATGTATTTTTCTGCATTCAAAGCACTTTGGAAATAAAATAAAATAAATGATAAAAACATTAAAACACAGAAACAGAAACAACAAGCTGTTAAAATAGTGCAGCTACTTCATAGTAGGTAACTGTGATCAAAGCCAAAGACTGTCAACAAACCAGAGATGTTTTCTATTCCAATGTGGGCTGGACCTTATTGTTTCTCACCTGTTTCAATAACAATTAACAATCCAATAATGTTTCTAAAGCCAGTCCAGTGGTTACATTTTTATTCTTTTAATGCTTATCCCCCTTTCTCTCCCAGTTTGTCCAAATCCTACTCTAAGCCGAGAGTAGACAAGCACACGCTCTCCTCTGAAACACGTGATGTCAGCCACAGCTTCTTTTCACACCGCAGTTGAAAACTTAGGATGCACATACATGAGTCGGAGGAAGACACTGCGCAGCTTTATACTGGCAGACTGTGGGTGCCTGACTGACCAGCGGGGGGTGCTGTTTTTACATGAACAATCAGCAAGACTAAATCCCTCCATCCCTGGGCGACGCTACCACCAATTATGCATTGGCCCATGGAGCTGCTGGACACAGTCGGCACTGGCACAGTCTGGATTCAATATCATATCATGGGGCTCATCCATACACTAGAACAGTGTCTTAACAGGATGCAGACCATGGGGCTCATCCACGCACTAGAACAGTGTCTTAATAGGTTGCAGACCATGGGGCTCATCCACACA
Source organism: Aldrovandia affinis (assembly GCA_029706075.1). Lineage (NCBI taxonomy): Eukaryota > Metazoa > Chordata > Actinopteri > Notacanthiformes > Halosauridae > Aldrovandia > Aldrovandia affinis. The sequence goes on from JAINUG010000077.1 coordinate 3,100,324, forward strand.
CTAGAACAGTGTCTTAACAGGATGCAGACCGTGGGGCTCATCCACACACTAGAACAGTGCCTTAAAAAGGATGCAGACCGTGGGACTAATCCACACACTTGAACAGTATCAGCTCAAACCACAAGGCCCCGCTGTGCTCCACTCATTTATTTCCGCCACGCTTTCCCGCCAGCCGAGGGAGCTCTGATTTGACACTTAATTAGCACACGCGGGCGACATAACAGTTTGGGCTCTGCATAAACTCAACCTGATTAATCATTAGCATTATTATCTCATTAATTTGGAGTCCTGTGTATGGCTTTCCATAATAAGCAATTGTAATTTGTAAACCTCTATAAAATGGTTAAGGCTTACTTCACTTTGGTCTCCTGTTGTTGCACAGGCATTCATACGTACGTCTGTGGCATGGAAAAGATTTGAGACCTACTTACATGCCATTTGGGACAAATACCATTGCTTATGCAAGCCCATTTCCTGATGTGTCGCCCTTTCAGTTTTGTTTGAGTGCGTATGGTAAAATGTCTTGATGTTATCACTTCCATTTTGACAAGCTGTTGATCTCTGACAACATGTCCCGCCTCGTTTTGTCACCAGAAAAATGTACCGCTCGAGATGAGAACGCAACATTTAAGAGACCACAAATAAAGCCAGGGCTGCGTTTAAACACCCACAATCGTGACCCCGCCACTGGAATATACACAGCACCAAAAATACACTTTAATCATTTACAGAACACAGACGTTAATTAGAACTAAGGAAACAATGATATCATCCAATGAGGATTGATCATTTTCAAATTCGGTCCTATACCTTGATTCACAGCTCCACTTATTCAGGTTTAGACTAACAGGTTGGTGTGTGTTTGTTGAAATTGAAGAGGCAGTAAGTATAGAGGAAGGGAGGTGGAGTTGGCCGGGGTGCTGGAGGTGAAGGTGGAGACGGCAGGGGTTAGCGGTTCTGGGGTTGTACTCACGAAGATGGTGCAGGACTCCTCTGAGATGCGGTAGATAAGCTCGGCGTGCTGGATGACCCGGTCCAGCAGCTTCTCCTGGGAGATGGAGACACAGCGCATAATGCCGTCCCGATTGTCCCTGCAGTCTGGAGGGTGTCCCCACGTCACCAACACAGAGTACAGGAGCAGGCCTACAACAGACCTGTGCAGTACTGAAACACACACACACACACACACACACACACACACACACGTATACACACATGTATACACACACACCACACACATGTATACACACACAAATGCATATATGTACACACACACACACATATACACACACACATATAAACACACACACATATGCACACACGCACACACACACACACACACACACACACACACACACACACACACAAAGGCACATACACACACACACACACACACACACATAAACAGACACACACACAAACGCACATATGCACACACACACAAATGCACACACACACACACATACACACACACACACAAACAGAGACACACACACACACACACACACATATTCACATACATACACAGTTTAATCAATAAAGTTAATTGCAATTCTGATCCACACACAGTCTAAAGTGCGATATCTATGAACAGGTCTCCTCCTATACTATTCTATAAGACCCGATCAAAACATTCCAACCAGGGACCACGTATAGCTATAAATGAATTATTTAAGAGTTAGACCATTCGTTAGATAGGTTTGGCCCCTCCGATGACCCTTACGAGTCCTGGGGCCATCTCTATTTCCTCTTCTGACTAACGCTGGCTACCTTACCTTTCACCTTCACCATTCTTTCAGAAATATGGTTCTTCTACATATCTTGCTCGTAACTACTATCCTTTATATAGAAGTGAATACAACCTATGCATTATTCTGAAAGGCCCGAGCATGGTGCAGGTGTTACGCAGGTAAGAGTCAGGTGATATGCACCAAGACTTCCACTTTACTCATGATTATGCATCTTCTTGACCTTAAGAAAGGTTTGGTTTCCCGTGTTTACATTAGCACGCACATGCAAGTATGCATTGTTAGATTTCTAACAGCTACACAACAGCGTAACTAACCATATTCTGACATTTCCCACTTCAGTGGGAGGAGAGAGAACTAGTAAGGATACAAAAATAAAACCATCTCCACACTCCTCCTTGGTATCTTTGCTATTTCATGGAAGGTCCTGGATGTTTTTTGGCCAAAATACCTGTTTAGTCATCAGCCACCATAAGACAGTTTGTTTTCACTTTTGAAATGAGGGCTACTTGTAGTCAGTCTTTTTTACCCCTCTAGAACTGAAATGCCCTATTGTACCCTGAGAATGGAGGGCCAAGGGAAGGACACACATGGTAGCTCGCAAGAATTGAAACCTAGGGAAAGTATCTATTTGGACAGTACAGTGCCAATCATTTACATTTGGGATAAGAAGGGTCATATGCTTAACATGTCCACGGTATTTCCAACCAAATCCTTTTCAACCAAATCCTTTTTGCATTCCAAATATTTATTTCACTGAAGGCTAAGACGGGGCCTGTCTTTGGCTGTGACTATACGCTAATGTCAAGTGTAAGTTGAAGTTAGATTTTTCTTTTAAAGGTGTCCTTTAGTAGATATTATAAAAGGTAATGTGGCTCTGCGCCAGCGGCACAGGTAGGTTCAGAGGAGGATGTAAAATGGTGTGAGATGCCCCGGCCGTCTGTGACCCGGTCTGAACCGGGCCCAGCTTCTCCGGGCAGGTTGCTGAGACATCCTCGCTATTTGTGAACACTAACTAAACTAAACACTAAAAACACGAACTAAAAACACTAACCTTTTCCTTCCCAGTGTTACAGGTATGGTACACAGCTGCCTGCAATCATGTCTATCTGCACTGACTGCACTGATCTCTTGCACAAACTATGATTGTTCCTACCATGTATTTATGCACATCTTGTACGTTTTTTACAAATTTATGCACATCTTTCCTTTTTTCTGCTGGAGGACCTGGCAGCAGGACCCTGTCCCATTCCACGCCTGTTTTAATGACTCTCACAGATAATTTCACAGGGTGCGACGCCACTAAGTAGGAGGAATTCTCAATAAAAAGAAACCACTCAGGAATACCAAAATATAGCCAGAGTGGGTGGATGGAGAAACTCATTAAATTCTGCAGATTGTCACTTCTGTCCGTAACTACTGTACATACAGTATTACACTGTTACTGTTTAATCAAGTTTGGTGGGATGATGATGTATGTCCTCTGTTTAAATAGTTCAACCCATTTAGTGCATTTTAATACCATGTACAGCATTTGTGCCAACTTACCTTACTGTGTAGAGCTACTCCGAATCAAGACAGAACAATAGAGCTGGCTTGGAACCAAGTGGAGACCCTTATAATGGCATTGTATCTAGACTCATCTCTTACAGAACGACCTGCTTGATCCCAACCAATCTGGGTTCAGAGCAGGCCACTCCACAGAGACTAATATCCTTGCGGTCACGGAGGCTCTTCACGTGGCTAAGTTCCAATCCCTCAGCTCCGTCCTCCTCCTCCTTGACTTGTCAGCTGCATTCGACACTGTGGACCACCAGATCCTGCTCTCATCTCTCGTCGAGATGGGAATCTCTGGATCAGCATTGACATGATTTGAGTCCTACCTGGCTGACCGGTCCTACCAGGTGGCCTGGAGAGGATCCTTCTTCTCTCCCTACACCCTCTGTACCATAGTCCCGCAGGGCTCGGTGCTAGGCCCCATCCTATTCTCCCTGTACACCAAGTCACTTGGTTCTGTTATCTGTTGTGGTGTCCCCAGGGGTTGCGACACTCACGGACCTTGCAGAGGGCGTAGGCAAGTGCAAGAACAAAGAGGAGGCAGTAATATCAACAAAATGATAATTTATTAAACAAATAATCTTAGACAAACACTACACAAAACAAAGGGCAGGGTATTCGGGGGAATACAAACACAAAGTCTGCAATCTTTATCTCGTAGTCAGTGTCCAAAATCCAGTTCCGTTATCCAGGTCAATTCCGTTATCCAGTCCGTAGTCAATCCAATGGGGGTCCTCAAAACAATCCAATTTCATACACAAAAAATAATCCAAAAAACACTTTTCCACTCTCTCTCTAAATCCCGGCTAGTCAAACGACGTCACGGTCTCTCACTCTCCTTAACACACTCACCAACTCCTTTCCCAACACGTTCCTACTCCTTTTCAATGGGTAATGTGAGTCAGTCCTTTAAATAGGCCTCGAAATAGCCTTCAGCTGGTCATTAGTCCCCATTGCTTGACTTCGTTCAGGTGTTCCTGTGGCCTGCTGGGAAATGTAGTGTTTTCAGGATCCATGTGTTGTAGGCCAGGCAGCCATTTCCTTGTGCCCAGCCCCTTGGGCTGCCACACTGTTGACACTCAACTCTTTCTCTCCTTCTCTCTATCTGAGACCCAGGTCCCGGCACGGATCTCTGCATGCCTGGCTGACATCTCCGCATGTATGTCCACCCACCACCTGAAGCTGAACCTGGGGGAGACAGAGCTGCTCTTCCTCCCAGCAAAGGGTTTCCCGATGATTGATGCGTCAATCACCGTTGAAGGCTCTATAGTGTCTCCGTCCCAGTCTGCCAGGAGTCTAGGAGTGACCCTGGACAACCAGCTGTGCTTCTCGGGCCACATTGCAGCGATCACTTGGACCTGCCGATTCCCCCTCCACAACATCCAGAGGATCCGACCGTTCCTCACCCAAGAGGCCACTCAACTCCTGGTCCAGGCCCTGGTGATCTCACGTCTGGACTACTGCAATTCCCTGTTGGCAGGCCTACCGGCCTGTGCCATCAAGCCACTGCAATTAGTCCAGAATGCTGCCGCACGTCTGGTGTTCAATCAACCGAAGTTCACCAATGTCACCCCCCTACTCTCCTCTCTGCACTGGCTCCCCATCGCAACATGCATCAGATTCAAATCACTGGTGCTTGCTTTTCAAGCAGCTAGAGATACTGCTCCCCCATACCTCCACACACTCATCACACCCTACACCCCAGCCAGACCCCTCAGCTCCGCCTCCTCTGGCAAACTGACTGTCCCATCCCTCCGGGTGCCTGGCAGTCGCTCCTCGTGGTCTCGCCTCTTCTTTGTCAACAACCTTCCGCAATTGGTCAGGGCCGCAGAATCACTTGCAATCTTCCGCAAGAGACTCAAAGCCCACCTTTTCAGACTGCACTACCACTGAATTCTGTACATCTAGCTAATTGTCATCACCACTGCCTACTTGCTCAACACTATGTATCCCTGCTTACTCCTCATTTAAAATTAAAATAATAATAATAATAAATACAGTACCATTCAAAAGTTTGGACACACCTTCCATCTGGATTACAGCCAATTGGGCACTCCTTCATTCTTCAGCAAGATAACCACCCCGAAACACACCTTGAAGTTGTGCAAGAACTATCTGGTGAAGGAGGAACGTGAACGACAACTCAAACTAAAGACCTGGCCTGCCCAGTGTCCAGACCTCAATCCCATATAACTTGTATGGGACAAACTGGAAAGGAAGAGTCAAAGCAAAGCAACCCACAAGTTTATTAATTATATCCTCAGTTATTATTATATTCTGCCCTGCTATCTTCCATCTGGGCAGTCTGTACCTCCCTACCCTTAATACAACTACTAATTTCCCTCCCCGCCCCACCAGTCCCTAGTTTAAATATTCCTCCGCTACCCTAAGCATACGCTGGCCCAATGCAGCTGTACCCCTCCGGTTCAAGTGTAGCCCGTCCCACTTGTACAGGTCACCCCTATTCCAAAAGGAGTCCCAGTGCCTCATAAACCTGTACTCCTCTAGTGATGAACTGCTCCACAACAATGTGTAATGAAGAATGTGATTCACACATGACTCCCATACTGAGTTCTTGCTCTTGAGTTGCTTTTCCAGGTTAAAAAAAAAGAGTTTGAAAGTCATGAGAGAACATAATTATTAATTTATTTGTTACGGGGAGTACTATTAAACATTGATACAATGTCGAAGCAGTACCCAACGCATCGAACGTGTGTTGGTATCCAGAGTTAGTTTCTAACACCAGTCCCTTAACTTTGAGGACAATGTTAAAAAATACTTTTCCCAGTGAAATAATTACAAATATGAAATAATCAATTTCTAATGACTGGCCATCCCATTTCTGTCTGAGGCCAGTTACACACTCAAGTCAAAGGTGTGGCTAGATCACGTTCTCAGGGATGGGGTGACCCTGAGGTTACGTATGCGGTTGATGAGAAGTGGCGGGGAGAGGAAACCATAGACAGAGGCTGACAGGAGGAGGTGAAACAATGTTACTTATTCGTTACTTATTAACGCCCTCTCTCCCAAACACCTGCCGTGAGAGAACAGAATCATTAATCCAAAAGTGGTTGCATCCAAAGCAAGATTGTGTTTCCCGTATTACCTTTGTTTTCCTCGAAGGATGGTGCATCATAAATCAATGGCTGGGGAGAAAGGAAATGAGCACTCAGGGCAAATGCTTGCCATATTAAATAAAGACTAAATAAGAGACTTTGGCCCAGCGTAGGCAATAACCCAATAAGGTCTGGATTATTTCTCTTTGCAAGAGACATTTGCTCAATAAAGTTCCCACAGAAAACAAGGTTTGTGCAAGTGATTCCCTTGATTCAGTTGCCAGGAGTTTCCCCAATACGCACATTATACTGTCCTTCACACTAAGACACACGCAAATACACTGAGAATCATTTTTACACAGAACAATGGCAATTATGTCCCAGGCTGTTTGCTAAAATGTGAATTCCCCATTAATAAGTCAGACTCCATGTCCCGAGTGTCCTGTAATTAGGGTGCAGTAGATATAAGATCAATTTAAGACACTGCACAGCTTGTCTCAGATCACAAGGCAGGGTCAGTGAACGCGTCAAATCAATAAATCAATCAAAATGTATCTATATATCACATTTTACTCGTTTACATGTGTTCACTGCACAGCTTGTCGGTGTGTGGGTGTCTCAGATCACACTGCGGTGTCTGTGACTGTGTGTGTTCACTGCTCTCATTAGTGAGGAGTAAAATCAAGTTGAAAATGAACCTCTAAATCTTCCTCTTTGATTGGATCACTCATTGTACACTAACCATCCAAGTTATAAGAATATAAGAAAACATATTGTGGCATCCCAAGGGGCTGCACCAGAAAATGGCTGCCTGGCCCTTTAATTCTTGGGAGCCACTGGAGAGGAAAATACTTAATTTCCCAGCAGCCCGCAGTCCCGCACCTGAACGAGGTCAAGCGATTGGGACTACGGACATCTGAAGGTCATTTGGAGGCCTATTTAAATGACTCGTTTGTGTCACACTAGGAAGGAGTAGGGTGGTGATTGTGGAAAGTGTTGTGGAGAGAGATTTTTTATTTTTTTGAAGTATTTTGGATTGTTTATCATGTTTGACCCGGATTGTTTGAGGACCCCCCTTTGTGTACCGACTACTGGACTGGATTGAGGAACTGAACTGGAATTGGATACTGGATACTGGACTTTTGTTTTGGACAAAAACCTGCCCTTTGTTTTGTGTTTTGTAAAAATTTGTTTAATAAATTATTGTTTTGTTTGTAATACTGCCTCCTGGTTATTTTGTACGTTTTGGAGTTCGCCCAACCCCTAGGGACACCCATCATTCAGCCCATCTCCATCCATCCATCCATCCATCCATTATCTAAGCCGCTTATTCCTGGTCAGGGTCGCGGGGGGTGCTGGAGCCTATCCCAGCATGCGTTCGGGCGAGAGGCAGGAATACACCCTGGACAGGTCGCCAATCCATCACAGGGCACACACACCATTCACTCACACACTCATACCTACGGGCAATTTAGACTCTCCAATTAGCCTAACGTGCATGTCTTTGGACTGTGGGAGAAACCGGAGTACCCGGAGGAAACCCACGCGGACACGGGAGAACATGCAAACTCCGCACAGAAAGGCCCCGGCCTGGATTCGAACCCGAGACCTTCTTGCTGTGAGGCGACAGTGCTATCCACTGCACCACCGTGCCGCCTTTCCCCGAAAACCTGCCCTTTGTTTTGTGTTTTGTAAAAATGTGTTTAATAAATTATTGTTTTGTTTGTAATACTGCCTCCTCCGGGTTATTTAACCTGCCTACGCCCTCTGCAAGGTCCGTGAGTGTCGCCCAACCCCTAGGGACACCACAATATTGGCGAGAACGGCCATTCAGCCCATCTAGGCTCCTCATATCCTAATCTAAAGAATATCTATTACTGCATCTAGCCTGGACTTGAATAGCCAATAGAAGTGTTTCTGCCTCTACTACCTGACCTGGCAAGCTGTTCCAGGCATTGACAACTCTCTGTGTAAAGAAAAACCTCCTAATATCTGTGCAGAATTTGTCTTTAACTAATTTCCACCTCTTGTTTTGCTAACCAAACGTATCTTTAAAAGTCTTTGGTAGTTCACTTTGTTAATCCCTTTTAGGAATTTAAAAACTTCAATAAAATACCCCTAAGTCTCAGATTGATAAGATTAAATAGATTGAGTGCCTTAAATCTATCCTCATAACCTTTACCTTTCATACAGGTACCAATTTAGTTACCCTTCTTTGAAATTTTTCAAGAGCTTCTATATCTTTCTTGTAGTGTGGTACTCAGAACTGCACACAGTATTCTAAGTGAGGTCGGACAAAGGTATTATACAGTCTAACCTCCTTTGATTTATAGTCAATACTTTTTGCTATGTATCCCAGTATCCTGTTGGCCCTTTTCACTGCTGTAGCACACTGCTTAAATGCAGATAAACATTGATCAACTGCAATTCCTAAGTCCTTTTCAAATTGAACACCTATTAATTTTTGTCCCCACATAAAATACTCTTGTCTTACGTTTTCATTTCCCACATGCATACACTACTGGTCAAAAGTTTTAGAACACCCCCATTTTCCAGTTTTTACTGACATTTAAGCAGTTCAAGTCCAGTAAATAACCTGAAATGGTACAAAGGTAAGCGGTAAACTGCCAGAGGTTTAAAAAAAAAAAGTTTAGGTTACCAAAAACTGAAAACTAATGTAAATTTAGAGTTATAAAAAAAGCCCTTTTCAGGGAACAAGTAATGGGTTAACGTGGGCTAACAGTCACTCTGTGCAAGTCGCTGACTCTGGATCCAGCAAAAGAGCCCCAGACCATCACGCTTCCTCCTCCATGTTTGACAGTTGGTGTCACACACTGAAGAACCATCCTTTCGCCTACTCGACAGCCAACAAAAACCTTTCAAAATTTAAAGATTTCACATTTTGATTCATCGGTCCATAAGACCTTCTTCCAGTCTTCAGTAGTTCACTGGTGGTGCTTCATGGCCCAGACAAGCCTCTTTTTCTTATTTAGCCACCTTAGCAATGGCTTTCTTATTGCTCGACCTGTCAAACCTGCAGCTCGAAGTCTTCTCTTCACAGTTGAAACTGAGACTTCCTTACTTCGACCAGTGTTAAGCTGTGCTTGAAGCTGTTGTCCGGTGAGCCGCCTATCATGCAAGATATTGACTCTCAGAAACTTGTCTTCTGATTTTGTTGTGGCTTTGGGTCTGCCAGACCTCTTCCTATCAGAGTTTCCTCCAGTTTCCAAGTGCCTTTTGATGGTGTAGGAAACTACTCAGTGCCAAAGAAATTACATTATCTTTCAGTTTTTGGCAACCTAAACTTTTTGTTTTAACCTCTGGCAGTTTACCGCTTACCTTTATACCATTTCAGGTTATTCACTGGACTTGAACTGCTTAAATTTCAGTAAAAACTGCAAAATGCGGGTGTACAAAACTTGACCAGTAGTGTATATATTATAAATAAAACTCAGTACATGTTGAATATCATTGATTTTATTGTTGACACTGGGTAACAGAGTCATTAACAACAAAAGGTAACGTACAGAGTAATCTTTGGAGCGAATGAAGTATTATTGCGATGTAGGCTACTCAAAAACAAACAAGGCTACTTAAAAAACTTTACTGTAACATCAACAAAGCACTTAAAAATGTAACATTAGCTAACTAAGTTAGCTATAAACAAAACGCAGCTATGGCATAAAACTATGAACATATGTTATTGACTGGAGATGACATATCTAGTATAATCGCATCTTAACCTGAAAACACATATAGGTATTTTTTTCCTGTTTACTTTCTATGTCAATCAAGACCAACAACCCTTCACCACCAAACCATATAATAAGCTCACAGGCTTTTTTTGTTTACACCGGGGGTGAAAACAGATTTCAGTTTCTGGGTTTCTTCTTCATTTTCTGAACATTCTTTAATTTAGTAAATGTGACACTGCCACTCGTTCACCCATTAACAAACCCCTATACATACGTCGGTGTAAGAGATGCATACATGTTTGCAGATTCACAGACGCAGAAGCATAATTCCACCCTAACGAGTAGTGTTGCCACATGAAGAGGGCCAACACAATCTTTAACAAACAAACCCGCTTCACAAAATCCCAGTCCCATATTTCAATGTCACTCATAGAACACAACCAGAAAGCTAAACAAGGGGTTATTTCACAGAGCGTAGCTATAACTTAATAGAAGCAGTATCGATTTGTCAGCTTGAAATAAAGGAGGCTAAATCCCAAACCTTTAAACCGATGATTACTGTCAACCTTTTTCTGTTTACAATTGATCACCAACAAGGAATTCATTTTCTCAATAATTAATACCAATAGGCATAGCTTTTCTGTTTTATATTTTGTAGCATTTCTATTTTGTTACACAATCACAAAATTGTGTAACATATTCTTACGTCTACAGATTATATGAATTTGTGGATAAATGTACCGTTCTCTGTGCCTGAATTCTGAAGTCTGTGCAGACAAGGAAGTTTAATGCTTATGAATCAGCATTAACGTTTTCACTGAACTGCAGTTTGTTTTCAAGGCTTTATTGTACATTTCTCAAAGCTAGTGCATCATACAGTTAACTGAGGATTTTTACTGAGTTATTGCCAATTACATTCTGTAACATGATGTGAAGAAAGAAAATGTTACAATGTGAGACACAATTAGAATAAGGTCTGCGATCACTCGTCAACAGATTATTCAATTCATTGGAATTCTTGTTAATCAATCAACATACATGAAAACAGGTTGAGACCAATGATCGGTTTAAAGGTAAGATTGTTTCCCCTGAGTCATATCAAGAGCCATACCCCACAAATTAAATTAGGGCTCACCTATATTGTTCTTCAGCAATTCATATTATGCTTAAAGGTGTTTTTTGTTACTGAAGTCACATCGTTTGTGTAATGAACCTGTAATGTGTAATGTGTAATGAACCTACGCGTTGATGTACTAATTGAATGCTTTTTAAAGTACATTGTAACACCCACTCATACATTCATTGCCCATGTCATTACATTGTAACTAACATGGACCATTAATCTGTGGTGCACAGTTTGTGTTGGTTGTGCTCCAACAGGCTCTAAAATTCTCATTGTTTTGGTGCATAAGTACGAGGCAGCAGGACTGCCATTATTTTCAATATGCTCAACCAAGCATGCAGCAACGCAAGAGCAATACTTTATGTGAAAGTCTTTTAGCTTTTCTGTAGCGCCTACTTTGTATTTTAATGTGGCGCCTAGGTTATGCACGCATTATGAAGATGCAGTTAATGCATACACAAGTGTGTTAGCAGAATAAACAAACTCCCAAATGTACTGCTTAACAAGCCATAGACACATGCAATTTTGTACGATAGTGTGCTGACACACAGAACATGAATGAAGTTACAAAGTGTCGTAATCAAAGAGAATTTACTGTGAGGTGTGGCCAGTATGTTATGACCATTACTTTATTCATATGAATTTATAATAATGCTACCATTTGTTTTAAAATAGTGCAGGAGTGTTAAATGACTTTCTATGATCTGTGTTGCAGGGAGAAAAAGCAAGCAGTGGATCAGAAGGCACATCTTCGCCTTGAACGTGAGTGAATTTGAAAAGAGTTTGGCCCGGATTCAATCAGCAATCCTAAAGTTGAACTCACAATTAAATCTAATGATTTAATCAGCTAAATTAACTTGCCAAACGGTTTGTGAAGAAAAAGCGTTTTACTTGCATGTATTTGTGAGTCGAAAGTAAGGGCAAAAATTGATTGAACCATTGTTTCAGTGTGTAATCACTAGTAAACATACATGCCCTGTGTTGGCACCTTGTTTCACCCATGCCACTGTGTGGTGGGGGTTTGGGGCTTTAGAAACCACTCACTCTGATGTTTCACAGTGTGGTAGGATTCTGTGATTTTGCGAAGTTCATCACAGGAGCTGCCCTGGACCAAACTGGTACAGGCCTGGGGCTTCGGTTCTTCTTTGACCCCAAGGGGGAAATGTGAGACTGGGGTGCAAGCCTTGGCTAATTTGTATCGAGAGCAGGCTTGTGTCTCCGACAAACAGAGCGTGTCTGGGTTGGAACTGACATCTCCCGGAGGAGACTGCCGACAGAGTACACACATGAATATTTAACAGGCAGAAATTCGGCCCAATTATGTGGCACGCACGTCTCCTCCTGGTGGCTGATTGGCATTCTTAATAAACCATCATCCTGGTGATTACTCTGGAAGGGAGGGATGGCACACTGCCGTGACTATGAAAGCAGCGGGCCACAACACGTCTGTGCCAAACGCACACACTCACTCACACACATACACACACACACACACACTAGGCCACTAGGTCTCCACTTTGTGGATGTGTAACAATGCCTTTGTCCCCTGTTGGGTAGGTAGATGACAACACACAGTCATAAATAAACACACACACACACTCACACATACCCATGCAGAGACTGGCACACACACTTGCACACACTAACATGTACACACGCACACACAGACACACACATTCCCACACCCACAAACACATGCACAGAAATTTCCCCCGATACAAAATAACCTTCCTAATCCCCAAGTAATTAATTACAAGCAGGATCAGTGAAGATAACGTCTGTAACACAGCCAAACACAGTGGCATCTCTGAACAAACAAACAAACAGCAGCGATGAGGAATGAGAGGGAAGAGGCGAGGGTCATTGTGAACGAGCAGCACCCTGTAGCCCAGGATTAAAGCTGAGGGCAGCACATTCATTCTCATATGAGCCCTGATGAAGCACTGCTCTCCTCGTATCGCTGAGGGTGTGTGAAGCGAGTGGGGTGTTGCCGTGCTGTGGGACTGGCTTCTGTAAATCGCCAGTTTCCACGAGCGGCGGAATGAAGAGAAATGGAGGTGCTGGTGCCACTGCGGGCCCATCGCCGATCAGGAGCAGGAGCTGCTCAGCCCCGCGCACTGAGCAAATATGGGACTCAACCCATCACTAAGTTTTACGTCTCCACGGTAATAAAAAAAGTGAAACTGGAAAACTACTTACTCTACACGCCTGAGGTAATTTAGAGAACTTAGAACAACTTCGCGCTCTTGCGCACCCCTAATGCAGTTATGAAACCGGGAACCAACTATTGTAAATGTACATGCCTTATAAATCATCATCCTTATTCTTTGAATCATGCGGAAAATGCCGGACTGTGATGGAGGGTTTATTGGATAAATGGCTGCTCTGGCTAAAGGTTCATTCATTACCCATCTCATTTGCTTTCGTAGATAGATGAACCAGGGGAAGTAAGTAGTGTGATTTTTTAATGAAAACTTGAAGCAATTAAAAAAAGACTAGTATGTGTTTTTGTCTCTATACCCACAGGCCTGGGGCAGGAAAGAAAAATTTGATTTTGTATAATTATACCTCTTGTTTATGACTGTTGCAGTTCAATCTGTTTGGGGGTTTTTTAAGTAGAAATTTTTTTGAAGAAAAATGTTCTGCAACTAAAGAATGGGGCAGATATAAAATATTAAGTATTCCCATTATCAAAGACCAGAACAGCACAGGAAGGGGGGTGATTATGGGATGGACTGAAAGACTGAATGCACCAATAACAAATAAGAACATTAGATGACATCATTATACAATTATACATTTTATATATTGGCTTCAGGTGAAGACATGTTATCATTGCATATATTTCATACCGTATATGGTATGAGCAAAATGTTTTGACTGTTCCACATTACGACTCTTCACACACTTCACACACAAGAATATTTAATACGTTTAAATTTCTGACGGCTGTACACTAAACGATTAGCATAGCAGTGATCGGTGATAATCTTCTCTCAAAGGGTAGAAAGACCAGTAGAGAGAAAAATCCTGGGACCAAAATGAAATGGACTCAAATTCTCAGCCTTTCTTGAGCAATGCCTTTTTTAGTGGCGGCGTCTTCTGTGAGAAGGAAAGAGGGAGCGCGTGTATGGGGTCCTCTGATCACCCCCCCATCCCCCCACCCTAACAGCCCTGGTTCCCAGTTGCGTATTTGCGTGTTTGTGTGTTTGACGCAGATGGTTGGTTATGGGCTTGGCGTCTCCTGCAGGGGATTGATTTGGGGTTAGGGTGGGGGTGGGGGCACTTGTGACAGTTCTGGGGTACAGATGCATTGCGTATTTGCCCCAGGCTTAACGGAGCTCTCAGCTGTAGGATGCCACTCTTCACCCTCCAGCCAAACTCTGCTCCTGGAATGCAGAGCGACACTTCCTGGCTGTGATGAAACGCTCTGCCTCCTGCCTGTCAGAGAGAAACAGGGGGAGGGGCCCTTTCACACACTGTGTGTGTGTGTGTGTGTGTGTGTGTGTGTGTGTGGTGAGGTATGTGCATGTGTGTGTGTGTGGTGAGGTGCGAGAATGTGTGTGTGTGTGTGTGTGTGTTTGGTGAGGTGTGTGTGTGTATGTGTGCGGTGAGGTGTGTGTGTGTGTGTGTATGGGGAGGTGTGTGTGTGTGTCGTTAGGTGTGTGTGGTGAGGTGTGTGTGTGTATGGGGAGGTGTGTGTGTGTGGTGAGATCTGTGTGGTGAGATGTTTGTGTGGTGAGTGTTGTGTGTGTGTTTGTGTGTGCGTGTGTGTGTGGTGAGGTGTATATGTGTGTGTGGTGAGGTGTGTGTGTGTGTGTGGTGTGTGTATGTGTGTGTGTGGTAAGGTGTGTGTGCGTGTGTGTGTGTGTGTGTGTGTGTGTGTGTGTGGTGAGGTGTGAGCTCAGGACCGGTTACCTCCCTGCCACTCTGTTACAGGGGAGAATTGGGAAAGTAGGGGATGTGTGAGGTTTACAGAAAAGCAGCACTTTTTCGGGAAGGAACAATTACGAGGGAGTGGGGGGGAGGTTAACTCTCCACCACCCCCTACTGTGCACCCCCACCCCCAACCCAAAACCCCACACGTAACTTTTTTTTACACCCTTTCACACTGCCCGAGCGTCCAGACTCTATTTCAAAAATCGCGTCCTTTTATTTTAATCCGGTACACTTGAAAGGCGTAACTTTTCTCCATTCCGTGCAGCCGTTGTGCTCTGGGCCTCTCTCTCAGGGATCAGTGGGCTGCTCTGCCTCTCGGTATCAGTGTGAGTGCCGGGCCAGATGGCACAGAACAGATCCTCCTGAATAAACAGGGCCGGCTCTCTGGCCCTCTTAATCTCCACGCCTCACAAGGGGCTTCGGTTTCCTGGGCGACACCGCCGCTTGACCTTTTCCACCAGAGACTCTCTCATCCGCCACTCTTCTGCACCCCCCATCCCTCCGTCTGCCATCAGAGACGCAGAAGCACTGACGGCTCGCGTTTTTCCGCCCGGTACTCTGCGAAAGCCTCTTCAAACGCGAAGATTAGAGGACCAGACGGGGAGGCGGCGAGTTTTGAAGATGGCCGACGTGCTTTCATGCAGATTCATCTGCTCCAGAAGAAGAACGAGTTGTGTTTGAACACATTTTAACATGGCGAACAGGATGGCCAACAGGATGCTGGGATACATAGCAAAAAGTATTGAGTATAAATCAAAGGGGGTTATAATAATGTTATATAATGCCTTTTTCAGACCTCACTTAGAATACTGTGTGCAGTTCTGGGCACCGCACTACAAGAACGATGTAGAAGCTCTTTAAAAAGTTCAAAGAAGGGCAACTAAATTGATACCTGGTATGAAAGGTAAAAGTTATGAGGATAGACTTAAGGCACTCAATCTATTTAAGCTTAGCAAACGGAGACTTAGGGGGGATTTGATTGAGGTTTTTAAATTCCTAAAAGGGATTAACAAAGTAAACTACCAAAGATTTTTTAAGATAAGTGGGGTCAGCAGAACAAGAGGCCACAGGTTGAAATTAGTTAAAGGCTAATTCTGCATGGATATTAGGACGTTTTTCTTTACACAGAGAGTTGTCAATGCCTGGAACAGCTTGCCAGGTTCGGGTAGTGGAGGCAGAAACACTTGGGCTATTCAAGTCTAGGCTAGATGCAATATTAGATACTCTTTAGATTAGGACCTGACGAGCCTGGATGGGCTGAACGGCCCATTCTCGTTATTATGCATTCCTATGTTCTTATGTTACATTAAAGCAAAAAACTATTTATGAATATCCAGGACAACTGTACATGATATCATAAATTTGGATAAAATATTGAAGATGACATAAATTACACTGTCCCTATGTACTTTATTATTGCTGACAGATATCGCAAAAAAACTAATGGCACAAATAAGAATCCTGTTTGTTCTTTAATAGTATATTATTTAGAATAATTACATTGATGTCCCCGTGTGTGTGTGATTACACATGAATGTTTTATTAAAGTTTTATTCATTCACTGTATGCTTATGTAATAATGATAGCATTTATACTGAAATTCCTGTAGATTTAATTCAACCTGGATGGTGACAAACACACAGAAAAAGGGCTGTTGGCTTCACCACATGGCCCAAACGGAGATGTGCCCAGCACACAGAGGGTTAACATCACCATCCTGGCTCATCTTCCCTACTCTGTCCTTACTGCCAGGGCCCCTCCCTGGGGGCGGGATGTGATTGGCCCTCTGGGGGACGGCCCCGTGATCTCTGCAATCTCATTCTCCAGAGGGCCTTCTCCTGCACAAGCACAAACGTCAGACATCACACCCAGCGAGAGGCCTGGTGGGGTCTCTAAAGGGGAGTCATTTAGGGTCTTTTAAAGGCCCTCCCGGGGGGGATCATTTCTGATCGGATTGCACACTTTTCTGTTTTCAGACGTGGTTTCTACCCACCAACAGAGGGAATTGATTCTCTCGTGTCATTTATTTATTATTTTTTTGTGCTTGTCCTTTTTGGGCGCATAAGACTCCTCTTAAAGGTTGCACTGTTGTCAACGGTGACAGCGGAGCGGACGCCTCTGGTAATTAGTGGAGGAAGGTGGGGGGGTGGAAACTGACAGTCCGAGTCGCGCGCCTGCACGGGAAAAACAAGTCTGCTTTCAGCCCCCGCGGCTCTCTGCCTTGAGCCAGACTGATTGGCAGTTAACATTTAGAAAGACCTCTCAATCTGTGAGCCACGCCAAGCTGTCATTCAAAAACACATTTTTCTCTCTCTAAGGGGGGGAAGGCAAGTAGCTGGAATTACAAATGTGGTACCACAGCATAACCGGCACCATCTGAAACGAGGCTATAAAGAAAGAAAGGCCCATGATGAATGAGGCATGGAAATAGAACGTACATAACCAATAATAAAGAGTTATTTTATTTGGCAGACTTAAACTAAGTGAAGCATTCATAAGGCGGTTGAATTAATATCCGTAGTATACCTGTCTGTCACTGTTTGTAGTGGCACTGATAGCAGATACTGTGTTACGATCATTAGGGATGATCATAACTCTTAATTAGGGATTTGTGTTAATTTGGTAAGATGGTAAACATATACTGCTGGGTTTATTGCACTTGCTAATTTGCTATTTGAATTCTGCTCTATCATCTCCAATGCTTTGTGACGAGATTTATGCAAAGCTACAAATGTCACAGTGGCAATCATGACAGAACGAAATCAAAGTGCAAACAAAAAGGTTTAAAGGAAAGCACCTTACTCAAATCCAGATGAGATCATAACAACGACGTGGGAAATGAAGAGGTGTTTGAATACCTTCAATGGTTTAACTTTGAGTATGTACTCTGAATCTATGAAATGGGGTTATAGTCCATGGCAGATATAGAGCTTTAACTGTGACCTGTATCTTCCAGGTCAAGCACAGGGCTGGAGTACATTTATGTGACTGGAGTACAGTAACATCATTCTACAGCTGCTGATACTACCACTGCTGAAGATGGGTTGTGTGGCCCCTGGATGTTTCTGGATTCTGGGGCCCCTGTGTATATCACACACACACACACACACACACACACACAGGTGCATGCTCGCAAAAACACACCCACGCACACACTTGCACATGCTTGCAAACACACACACACACACTGGAAACACAAACACAAGCAAACACACACAACACAAACACAAACACACACAAACACACACACACACACACACACACACACACACACTGGCAAACACAAACATACCCCCGCAAACACACATGGGGGCACACACATAAACACACACCCACACACACACTGGAACATGCTCGCAAAACACACACACACACACACACACACACACACACACACACACACACACACACACACAAAAACAGCATTAATTAACCAGAGACACAAATAACAGAAAGGTCACTTTAGATGTGAAATTGTGACTGCCTGCTCTTTGAAGTGACTGTACGCTGTTTGGAGAGCACTGTAGAGCACTAGTTAACCCACCTGCTCTCATTCAGCATCTCAGACACCAGCTTTCATCTGCCCGTCTGAATGAATCACATGGGCTAAACTATGTGGCATGCTGTGTATCGCTATTGTGTTTCTGATGTAGATTTTTCCGGAACTGTTGTGATAGCGTTTTATCTGGTTGGTGCAATCTCTTTTAATGAACCATTCTTTCATTATTATGTTGGTGCAAAACTATGGGCTCTCCTATTCAGTTTAAGTTTTCCTCCTATTTGTTTGAAGTGGAGGTGTCGTGTTTTTGGTTTCCAATTTGAAGCTGGAAGGGGAGAGGAATCAGAAAGGCCTTCGCCGTTTCTAATTGCTTATAGAATATTTAACGGATGATTGTGTACACTGCCGTACATGAACTCCTTTCAACATCTGTTCCATGAAAAAAACAGACAAAGCTGCGTAAAAATAAGGGATGGCCCTCCACTCCCTTTGTCTTATCCATGGCGCGTTCATATCCTCTCGCTCTCATATTCAGGTTATCCAGAGCGATGGTGACCCTGCTGACCCCCCCAGCGCTATTTGCCGGTGCGTTATCATGACAAACCCCTGTCTGCGTCTCTCAGACACGGGAGCATGAGAGCGCAGTGTTGGGGAGGTGCTCAGTGAGCATACAGGACTGTGTGAATGCTTTCACCCAATCAGCACACTCGTGCACACTGGTGTCCTGTGGATACCAGTGAAAACAAGACTGCGCCCTTGTCTTCAATGCGCCCACAGCTTTGAACTGAGCTGTCCGTGATCCTGAAACTGTTTGTTTGTTCAGAGAACAGTTGCTCTGTATGTTCAGAGCAGTCTATATTCAGGCTATGGGCACTACTGCTAGAGTAAAAGGGATAATGTTTTGAGGGCCCACAGTGGAAGCGGGCCGTATCCTTTCATCTCTTCCGTTCTTTCCCTCTTTTCTTGAAATCTAGGACAATTTATTTTTCTCACCGCACACTGCTTTGCTTTCTCCCTGGCATAAAACAAGCCAAAAGCAAAAAGTACACCTTAGCATGGACCTCTCTTCAGTTTCACTGTAGTTAGCACTTAGCTTGAACATCTCTTCCGTTTGACTGCAGTTAGCGCTTAGCATGGACCTCTTAACTTTCACTGCAGTTAGCGCTTAGCATGGACCTCACTTCCGTTTCACTGTAGTTGGCGCTTAGCATGGACCTCTCTTCCATTTCACTGCAGTTAGCGCTTAGCATGGACCTCTCTTCCCTTTCGCTGTAGTTAGCGCTTAGCATGGACCTCTCTTCCGTTTCACTGCAGTTGGCGCTTAGCATGGACCTCTCTTCCCTTTCACTGTAGTTGGCGCTTAGCATGGACCTCACTGGCATGGAAGCTGGCACATAAAAAGACAGGTCTGTCATTAAGGGAATATGTGCAGGTAAAGATATTTCAAAAAGAAAGAGAAAGAGATTCTCCTGGAGAGATTAAAAAGTAACACTCTAAACAAAGGGAGTGTGTGTGTATGTATGGGTGTGTGTGTGTCTGTGTGTGTGTATGTGCTTCTCATACATATCTATTTTATTCATTTCAAGTAATCAAGCGAGCCACATGTTTGTCTTAGTGTTGAAACTGTGTGTTTGATTTTGGTCAGAAAAAAATAGCTGTCCCATAACCTTGGAAACGTTTTCACAACTTGGGGGGGAGCTCACAGACCTGACCTCGGAGCAAAGCCAGGGCAGCTGCCGTTTGTTTGGCTCCAGTATGAAGAGAGCTGTGTTTGCCTATCTCCTGTTTACAGAGGCTAATCCCCATCGCACGGCATCCTTCCTCCTTCCCAACACTAGGTGGTGCTCCAATCCCCCCGCTCAGCAATACAGGGCTGGGTTTTCTGCATTTTTTGCAGAGGAAAGAGTAATGTTTCAGATCTAATTGTGGTCTGTAAGGAAACACTGTGATTATAACAATATGTAAAGAGTGAAATACAGACGTAATATGAGAAGAGAAATGGAACAGGGGCTCGGGTGCGAGTCTCAGCTAGATGTGTGGATGCAGGCCCAGGCTACGGAGGCTCAGCACCTTCCCTCCTCCCTCCCTTCTGACGTTTGTTTTGTGATGAATTATTTATTCAACCTCTTCTATTCACCGCACTGTGGCCTCGTGTGCTCACGGTTTCAAACAGAATAAAACGCCGGCCCACTGAATACAAAGGACAGATCTTTTAATAACAAACCCCGCTTAGGGGGGGGGGTTGGAGCGTGGAGTGTGGAGCGTGGGGGTTCTTGTCCGCACCATGAATCTGAATGGCAAACTCATAAAAACCCTGCTCATGTCACCACACCTAGCCAATAAAACATCAGCAGGAAGATATGAGAAACATTATTCATATAATTGCATTGCACATTCAACGATAGAGGGAGGGCTCTGGAGGTGATTGTGGAGTGTGTTTCGGGGAGCAGTGAGGGTGAGTGTGCAAGTTTTTTGGGGATTAGGATGGCGGCTGCATTTGTGCCTGAGTGAAACTCATTACGGGATGGGACGAGGGTTCAGACACTGCTGTGAAAGTTATTGGGCGTGTCAGTACACCACGTCCTCGATCTGCCCTATTACTTTCAATCAAGCTGGCCGGCCGCCCGTGAAACAGAGTTTCACATGACGGCACACATATGCCCCACATAGCCCCCCCACTCCGCCCTGTCTCAGCAGGGCTCACACACGGCTGACCCAGGCTCTTACTCCACTGTGTATGGCAGCAGCAAAGCCAAGGAGCCCTAATCATTTAAATCACATTCCGCCAAATCCGCCTGGATGCACCCCACAGCCCCCCGCCGTTCATCTCGGTCATAACCTTCATCTGTGTTTCAGACTCTTGCTGCCTCTTGAAAACAAAGAGGTGCCAGTCCGCAGGTGAAAGTGCCTTTGCTTTCTTCATGTTAAGGAATAACTGCTACCTTAACAGTGATGATCTGACTTCCTGAGTGCCCTCTGTCAGAGTGCCCTGACTCTACTGTATTATTTCACAGTCTTCGTAGCCCCTCTCTTAACCCTTATACCCTAACCCTTATTTTAACCCCTTATCTTAACCCCTTTGCCCTAACCCTCATCTTAACCCCTACACCCTAACCATTATCTTACCCCCTGTACCCTAACCATTATCTTACCCCCTGTACCCTAACCCTTATCTTAACCCCTACACCCCAAATATAACACTTACCCTAATCCTTATCTTAACCCCTACACCCTAATTATAACACTTACCCTAATCCTTATCTTAACCCCTACACCCTAATTATAACACTTACCCTAACCCTTATACCTAACATGATTACCACCCAAACCATAATTGAAACCCTTATTCCTTCACAGTAATCCTACATTTGACCCTGACAGTTTAATCGTCATCCAAGGCCTAATCTTTACTGCAATTCTAACCCTTAACTTTTCTTCAGTACCTTTACAATAAGGAGATGAACCCTGGTCCTCTCCCACCTAGCCTTACCTGTCAGGTTCAACACTATCAGCCTGGCTTGTTTCTCACCTCCATGAGGGAGGTGCTTTCCTGACAAACCAATAGTGAGTCACTACTTCTGTCCAGTCCCGCCAATTAGACAGCGATCAGATTACAGGAAGCATAGGCCGGAATAGTTCAACTGCAACATCACCGCAGCATACGAGTCACTCGCTCCTTTTCACCAGTGTGAGGTTCACAGGAAGAGACCTTTCACTGCCACTGCGGAGCCAGGTGATCTAGGAGTCGATTAGCTCATTGCAATTTCATCAATTATGTTTCCACATGTTCATTTAACAGTCTCTTATCTAGAGCCACTTACAACATAAGGCATATAGTTAAATTTTACCCCAGTTAAATCTAGGTTCAGTGAGATGAACCCCAGTATAGATACAATAATTGACTGTATCATAGAAACCATGGTAGAAAGTCATGCTGTAATAAACATACTGTCATGCACAAGTGCCCTACTGAAAGGGAAATATGAATAGACATATTTCTGCTTCCGCTTCAGCTCATAATTTCAGTAATTTCAGCAATAATTTCAGAAGCGAGTGTTGAATAAACCCAGAAACAGTCCCGCTGTGGTACCCCAGGACACCAGAATGTAGCAGAGACCATCTACAGAAGACCACCCCACCCTGGGTTCTAAAGACGCTGTATAAGCACGCGACGCGTGCTAATTGCCTCCTTAATTGGCCGTTTCAACCATGGGAAAGGAAATAAACCCCCGAACCGAAGCGCGACGGTTTGGCAGCTCGAGAGTCCCACACATACGACGCAGGCTTCATTAGGCGAGGGAGAAAAGAAATACTCCGATGGCACTCATGTCCAGACGTGATAAGACACGTGGACGTCTGCCTAATCATGCCGCAACTTTGCTGATGAGCAGATAAGGGCCCAGGTTTAAACTTACATCAAAGGAATAAAAAAGAAGAAGAATATGAAAAAGGCTAAATTCAGCCCTTTCAGCCATTCTCACCATATGGCGGAGGCGGACTGGTGGCTGTTCCATAACAGGCTATGCTCTGATCCTCTGGACGTCCTGCAGTCAGGACCGTCCGTCTGAAAGGCACGGCAGACCAAAGTAAAGGCATCTGATTGGCTCACTGGCCAGGCCTTTTCTAGATGCATGTCTGTCTTTCTCCTTTACAACCAAACCCGACAGTAAAATAATAATAACAACAAAAAAAGATGTCTCTTCTGGCGAAGGCTGAGGAGTACATAATAATGTAATAAAGCGGATAGTTGGAGCCAATCGGCAGCCTGGGATTGTAAAGCATCGTCTCTTTGCTCCTCCGCCTTCATTTTTTATTTTTATTTTTTGTTTGTTTTTGTTGCAGGTTCTGGGGATGGCCTTTTCCTTGCGCTTCTAAGAGAATCTGAGAAAAGTGTTTTTGACAGCAGCATTTAAGAAGAGGAGCCTGCCTGCAGCTTGTTGTCTATCGATTGTAAATGTGCTGAGAGCTTAATTGATTTGCACTCCTGCATTCACAGCATAATCCGCTGGCCTGGGAGGACTGTATGTTTTCACAGGTGAACTGGAAGCAATTAGATATTTAAAAGTAAGTAAATAAATAAACAAAATGTAAACTCTGAAAAGTGCGGGCGGCAATCTATTTAGACCACAGCGTCTGTGAGGCAGAATGCGCAAAGTACCGTGCTGCCATGCTGCGTGGACAATCATGCCCATTCCACGGCGGAGGGCTATCTTGTTTTTATCTGAAGCCGGAGTGGCGGTCTGGTTGCCTCCCTCGACTCATCTCCATCACAGCAGGAGGGTTTTTGTTCCTTTGCTTTCCTCCTTCCAGGCTTGAACAAGCTCAGGCTATCCATCTGTCCTTCTCCCCTCAACACTCCCTCTTTCCACCCGCATTTACACTCCCCCCTCCCAGCAAGCCTTCGAGGCCTCTGTGATCAACACTCATTATAAACTCTCTGCAATCAGGGCCGCCTTCGCTTTGCATGTCCGACGCCTTCTTTTCTCTTTCTTTGAGCCAGGCCGGGTAAAGGAGCCTACAGGGATGGACAGACAGGCAGACGGACGAGTGTCCTTGTTGGCCTCTGTCACAAAATAGGGGGCCAATAAAGATGAATGAGAGACTCAAAGATGTTCTGAGGCGTTGGGTGTGGACATAAAGAGCCTCTGACTCAGAAAGCGAGAGGGGTCAGAGGTCAGGGAGCAAAGCAGACTCTGATTGGTCTCTGCACTGAGAAGCCTGCTCTGATTGGTCTTCATAGAGACCTTGGTATATAGACCAGAGTCTGTGGCATATTTAATCTTTACATTTTTTATAATTTATTCCCCCCCTCGTTTTTTTCAGCAGTAGTAGCACTAGCAGCATTAGTAGTAGTAGTAGTAGTAGTAGTGGTAATAGTAGTAGTGGTAATAGTAGTAGTAGCAGTAGTAGTAGTAGTAGTAGTAGTGGTAATAGTAGTAGTACTAGTAGCAGTACTAGTAGCAGTAGCTTACTCAGCCATCCTTCAACTTGCCCTCTCCCACCGTCCTACCACCTGCCCTCTTGATCCCATTCCTTCCCCCTTCTTCCAGTCCATTGCTATGGACATCCTCCCCTTTGTCTCCAATGTCATTAACTCCTCTCTTTCCTCTGGCTCTGTCCCCTCTTCCCTCAAATGTGCTCATGTTGTCCCCCTCCTCAAAAAACCCTCTCTGAATCCTGCTGTTATTTCAAACTACCGACCTGTCTCTCTCCTCCCATTCCTTTCCAAAACGTTAGAGCGGGCTGTCTATAACCAACTGTCTGCTCATCTCTTACAGAACGACCTGCTTGATCCCAACCAATCTGGGTTCAGAGCAGGCCACTCCACAGAGACTGCTCTCCTTGCTGTCACTGAGGCTCTTTATGGGGCTGAGTCCCAATCCCTTAGCTCCGCCCTCCTCGACCTGTCGGCAGCATTCGACACCGTGGACCACCGGATCCTGCTCTCATCTCTCGTCGAGATGGGAATCTCTGGATCTGCGTTGACATGGTTCGAGTCCTACCTGGCTGACCGGTCGTACCAGGTGGCCTGGAGAGGATCCCTCTCCTCTCCCCACACCCTCTCTACCGGAGTCCCGCAGGGCTCGTTGCTAGGCCCCGTCCTATTTTCTCTGTACACCAAGTCACTTGGCTCTGTTATTTCTGCTCATGGTTTTTCCTATCACTGTTATGCTGATGACACTCAACTGTTCCTCTCCTTCTCTCCATCTGATACCCAGGTCCCAGCACGGATCTCTGCATGCCTGGCTGACATCTCCGCATGGATGTCCACCCACCACCTGAAGCTGAACCTGGGGAAGACAGAGCTGCTCTTCCTCCCAGCGAAGGGCTCCCCAATGATTGATGTGTCAATCACTGTGGAAAGCTCCACAGTGTCTCCGTCCCAGTCTGCCAGGAGTCTTGGGGTAACCCTGGACAACCAGCTGTGCTTCTCGAGCCATATTGCAGCGATCACTCGGACCTGCCGTTTCTCCCTCCACAACATCCGGAGGATCCGACTGTTCCTCACCCAAGAGGCCACTCAACTCCTGGTCCAGGCCCTGGTGATCTCACGTCTGGACTACTGCAATTCCTTGCTGGCAGGCCTTCCGGCCTGTGCCATCAAGCCACTGCAACTAGTCCAGAACGCTGCCGCTCGTCTGGTGTTCAACCAGCCGAAGTTCACCCACGTCACCCCTCTACTCTCCTCTCTGCACTGGCTCCCCATCGCAACACGCATCAGATTCAAATCACTGGTGCTTGCTTTTCAAGCGGCCAGAGGTACTGCTCCCCCAGTCAGTCACTCACTCCCTACACCCCTCCCAGACCCCTCCGCTCCACCTCCTCTGGTAAACTGACTGTCCCTTCCCTCCGGGCGCCTGGCAGCCGCTCCTCGCGGTCTCGCCTCTTCTCTGTCCTGATCCCTCGCTGGTGGAACAACCTTCCGCAATCGGTCAGGACCGCGGAATCACTTGCGACCTTCCGCAAGAGACTCAAAACCCACCTCTTCAGACTCCAGTACCACTGAACTCTGTCCATCTAGCTAAATTGTCTTCACCACTGTTTACTTGTTCAACACTATACTCCCCCAAAAAAAACTAACTAACCTTTTCCTTCCAGGTGTTACAGTTATGGTACGCAGATGCCTGCAATGATGTCTATTGCTGTATTCCTGCACTGATCTTGTGCGCTAACTATGATTGTTCCTACCATGTATTAATGCACATCTTGTAAGTCGCTCTGGATAAGAGCGTCTGCTAAATGCTTAAAATTTTAAAAATGTAAAATGTTGTAGCAGTAGTAGCAGTAGTAGTAGCAGCAGTAAACAGTTAAACTGTTATTAGCAGTATTATTATTTGTATTTTCACCAGGACAGCATACAGTTTATATTTGACTCTTGACCTATTGTCTCAATGTCTTATATAAGTTGGATAGTTACTGAAGAAACACAGGCTATATAGTTCACTCAAGCTGAGGCCACTTGCAATTTGAACCAGTACCCTTTCAATTAAAATCTGTGCTCGCTACCCACTCCAGCACACTTTGACCCCACAGGGTTAAAAGGGGGGCTCAGGGCTTTTGAACTTTGTGGGAGTGTGGAGGAGGTGTGGTTTAAGGCAGAATCCATCACCTGTGCATGTGTGTATTTGTGTGTGTGTGTGTGTGTGTGTGTGTGTGTGTGTGTGTGTGTGTGAGTGTGTGTATGCCTGCATGTGTGTGTGTGTGTGTGTGTGTGAATGAGAGTGTGTGTGTGTTTGTGTGAGTGTGTGTATGCCTGCATGTTTGTGTGTGTGTGTGTGTGAATGAGAGTGTGTGTGTGTTTGTGTGAGTGTGTGTATGCCTGCATGTGTGTGTGTCCGTGTCTTTGTTTGTCTGCGTGTGTTTGCATGTGTTTTGTGTGTGTGTGTCTTCGTGTGTCTGCGTGGGTTTGCATGTTTGCATGTGCCTGCTTGTGTTTGATGTCATGCAGCTTGGTAACTTGTCCAGGTAGTTTGCTGAGCCTCTTAGCCGCGCCCCTACTGGTGCTGTCGCATTGCGCAGGTACATGGAGTCGCCACCGTAGTGTGTCACGGTCTGTTCGTCCACCCAGCTACCTGCCTGGAAAAACACACCTGGCTGTGTCAACGCTGCTGCCAGATGGGCCCCCCATCCCCCCTCACTTTTTGAGTTCCACTCAACTGATGGGCCCCCCATTCCCCCTCAGTACTTGAGTTCCACTCAACTGATTTGAACGTCGCTAAGCCATACCTGTCCCGCGGACGGCCCAGAATCTGCAATATGCTGTTAATCCAGTAGGACCTGGGCTGGCTGCATCACTGCATCACAGGCTGGAGACTGAGAGAGAGGGAGAGGGAGAGAGAGGAGAGAGAGAGAGAGAGAGAGAGAGAGAGAGAGAGAGAGAGAGAGAGAGAGAGAGAGAGAGAGAGAGGGGGAGAAGGAGGGAGAGAGAGAGGGAGAGAGAAAGAGAGAAGTGGAGAAGGGAGTGGAGGAGGGAGAGGGAGGGAGAGAGAGAGAGAGAGAGAGAGAGGAGAAAGAGAGGGAGATAGAGGGAAGGAGAGAGGGACAGAGAGGGAGGGAAAGTGAGGGAGAGAGTGAGAAAGGGCGGAGAGAGGGAGAGAGAGAGGGAGGGAGAAAGAGAGGCGGATGGAGGGAGAGAAGGGGAGAGGAGAGGGAGATGCTGTTACATTTCCAGGGAACCTTGGAATAAGTCTAGGAGAAGCAGAGGGAATACAATAACAGCTGCATATTGCCAGTAATCAAGGATGGTGTGTGTGTGTGTGTGGGGTGTGTGCGAATATGTGTGTGTGTGTGTGTGTGTGTGAGAGAGAGTGTGTGTGTGTGTGTGTGTTGTGTGTCTCTGGGTGTGTGTGAATGTGTGTTTGTGTGCGTGAGTGTGTGTTGTGTTTGTGTGTGTACGTGTGTGTGTGTGAGTGTGTACGTGTGCGTGCACGTGTGTGTGTGTGTTTGGAGGTGGCATGAGTCCTGCGGGTGTGTGGAACTATCAATATAATGAAACAAGAGCATATTTTTGCACCTATTACAGATGAACTCTTTATCAGGGGAAGACCATTCATTGCTGGTAACATCTCCGTGCTGTCCTTTGTATAACATAATAAAGCAGAGGATTTAATTTAAAAAAGTTTTTTTACACTCTTTTTGATGGAGAATTTCTGTGAGCGACACAGTGAAATACTCTTCTTTTCCTCTCCTGTCCTCTCCCCTCCCTCCCTCTGCTCTCCCCTCCTTTCCTCCTTCTTCTCTCCCCTCCCTCCCTCCCTGGCTAATGTCAGTGTGTGAAGTGAACAGAAACATCAGGCTTTCTGCTCATTGTTACAATTTGATTTGAATATCTCTCTCTCTCTCTCTCTCTCTCTCTCTCTCTCTCTCTCTCTCTTTTTATCCCTGGCAGATCAATTAATTTGTGTTCCTCTCCAGTGGCCAGAGCAGCTTTGTGAGCGCTGGCTCGTCAGTAAGACGAGTGAATGACACAGGTGAGTTGAGGTCCTCTCTCATGCTTGTGCTACTGTCACCCTTTTCGGGAATAAAAAAAAAAGACAATGACAATAACAAAAAAAAGAAACAGCAAAAAGGGCCAGACTGCAACAGAGTCTGGCAAGGCCCTGTGTTAGAAGCTCAGGAACCAGAGTGTAGCGTCCATCCCATTTCAGTATCAAGGCAGACGGCGGCAATGGTCCTGTAGGCACAGGACCCTGTATGTGTGGGTGAGTGTGTGTCTGTGTGTGTGTGTGTGTGTGAGAATGCATTTGTGTGAGTGCGTGTGTCTGTCTGTGCATGCACACACACTGCATGCATACACACACACACTGGATGCACGCACACACTGACACACACATGCATTGTCCCCCTGCCCCCCCAGTGGGTCTCCCAGATTGCTCATCAGAGCGCGTGTTTAAAAATAAAAGGCTGCGTCTGACAAACTAGATTACACGCCATTTGCACCTGGCTGTCACAATGAGGGCCGCGAGTGACAGTGGAGGAAGGCAGGCTCAGAGCTCGTCCCCTCGCAGAGCCATATAAGCCAGGCTCTGGCTTTCACACAGTGGCAGTGCCATACCCTCCCTCTAGAGGGCAGCACAGGCATTAAAGCACAAACCCCTCCCCACCCCCACTTCCTGAAACAAAGAACTAAATCTGACAGGAGGTTGATAGGTGGGCGTCTGACGTCAAATTCACTGAAGACATAATGTTGTGTGAGATAAATATGAGTACAAATACGGTCCTCCCAGAACACGTTAACGCTCTTCCTCTGTGGTTTCCACGTTTCAGCGCAGGCCGGGGCTGCCGTATCCGCACCGAGGGGATTTCTTGAAAGCATTTAGTTGAAAATGCTTTGTTTGAGTGACAACAGACAAGCAAACAAAAGAGTTTAAATGCGTCACTTTGCACACGTGCCCTTCGTCTGCTGCTTTCATTTGCTCCTGAGTGAGGAGACAGAAGAAGAACAACAAGCCCCCGTGGATAGACAGCGCAGGCATCGTTATCTCATAACGCCGGTGCGGTGGGAGTGACAGCGTGCTGAATTATGGAGGCCGCTTCAACCGCTGTCTGGCAGTGGCAACCGTCACCCAGGTGCGGACCTCGACTTGATAGAGGGAAAGAGAGACAACTTTTATGCTCCTGTTATTCAGACGTCAGGTGAGCTTTTGTAGCATGAAGTTATACACATACAGCACACACACACAGCACACTCACAAACACACGTGCACACACACACACACACACACACACACACACACACACACACACACACACACACACACACACACACACACACACACAGGCAGCCTCTCAAACTCAATAGCCCTCTTCATTCCTTTACCCACACAGTGGGATTTCCTTCCTAAGATCGTCTCCACATTGAGTCTTTGGGTGTCAGTGTCAGCTTACAGTGTCAATAAGCATTATCAGCTTACAGCCACATTCATTCAATTTAGCACAGAGTCACACTGTGGGCTGTGCTTCACATGTCTGATAGAGTCACACTGTGGACTGTACTTCACATGTCTGTCTGAGTCACACCGTGCCTGTACTTCACATGTCTGTATGAGCTCCATAAAGCATAAAGGAAACCAGATAACAATGAGCTTCTATATGATGGGCCAGATCTATTCAATGTTCATATTTATTGGTTTGTTGGCAAATATATAGCTTTATATATTGGTTTTATATTTCTTGGTATATAGATCTGTGTGTGTGTGTGTGTGTGTGTGCTCACCTGTGTTTGTTTGTGTGTCTGCGTGCGTGCGTGTTTGTGTTTATACAGTACTAGGGCTGTCACATTATATTCAAATATTGAACACATTTTTTATCTACAACACCAGTTTCAAAGATGAAAGGGGAGATTTGATATTTAAAAAATAAATATATATTGTGGCATCCCAAGGGGCTGCCCAAGGAAATGGCTGCCTGGCCCTTTAATACATTGGAGCCACAGGAGCCGGAAGAACTACAGTTCCCAGCAGCCCACAGTCCCGCACTTGAACCAAGTTAAGCGTTTGGGACTACGGACAGCTGAAGGCCATTTAGAAGCCTATTTAAAGGACTGATTCGTGTCACACTGGGAGAGGAGTAGGTTGGAGTAGTGGGAGTAGTGGGAGTACCCCTGAATTCTGTACATCTAGCTAATTGTCATCACCACTGCCTACTTGCTCAACACTATATACCCCTGCTTATTCCATAAAAAAAAAAAAATTATAATAATAATTACTAACCTTTTCCTTCCCAGTGTTACAGGTAGGGTACACAGCTGCCTGCAATGATGTCTATCACTGTATTTATTACTGCACTGATCTCTTGCGCGAACTATGATTGTTCCTACCATGTATTTATGCACATCTTGTAAGTCACTCTGGATAAGAGCATATGCTAAATGCTTAAAATGTAAATGTAAATGTGGAGTAGTGGGAGAGAGAGAATTGTGTTGGATTACTTTTTGGATTGTTGTTTTGGATTGTGTTTGGATTGTTTTGTGTACCGACTTGGATTGTGTGAGGAACTGACCTGGATTTTGAAATTGGATTTTGGACAGAGACAAAGATAAGGATTGTGGACTTTATGTGTGTTTTTTACAATTACCCCACCCCTTTGTGTTTTGTCAAGATTTGTTTAATGAAACCCAAATTTTGTTTTGAATACCGCCTCCTCCGGTTTATTCAGTGAGATCAGTGAGGTCAGTGAGTGTCGCCCAACACCAAGGGACACCACAATATATATATTATTTAAATAATACAATGACGTGCCCATAAACGAACCAAATGGTGACTCAAATTAGCCTACCCTATTCTCTGCTAAACATGTTATGTTTATGATGGTGTTATGTTTGTCTTCATATCTTGCACTTTGCACAAATTAATTCTACCATGGGAAAGATTATCTGCTTTGTCAAAGCAGGCAGGTAGCACTTTACACTATGAAAAAATGAGGCTTCAGTTAAAACTTAGTTATAATACAGAACTCGCATTTGGACCTGAGCCAATAAAAGTTTGGTTGAGTGAATGAACATTTCTCACGCTTTGCAAGGAAAGTAAGGTGACTTTTCCAGGGAATATTGAAGAGGTTTTTAAACTAATGAAAGGAATCCCACTGTCTGCAGGTATGTGTCCTGCATATTTAAATACTATAGGAATGAATCTACATGCTTTCTCTGAATATGGAGAAGATACAGCTCTGTATAGTACCCCCCACCCCTGATAGCAAGCAAAGAAGGCTGTATAGAATAAACAAACTAATGAGGCATATTGTATGCTCAAAATAATGGGAAAATTGTATTTTATATTAATACAATTACTCTGAGAATAATACTTTGTTTAAAAAGTCATGTCAAAAAGCCCTCCCCCCACACTAGTGGTGATAAACATATTGGGGGGTCTTTGACCATTCCTCCTTACAGAATCTTTCAAGAGCTCTCAGGTACTTTAGTCTGCACTTGTGAACTGCCCTCTTCAATAAAATGTTTTGGTCAGCTAACCATTTATTGGTTGATTGTGAGGTATGCTTGGGATCATTGTCTTGGTAAGGGATCTATTTGTGCCTCATTTTCAGCTACCTGGCAGAGGGAACAAGGTTTTTGGCCAAAATGTCTTGGTACATCCTGGAGTTCATGATTTCATTGTTCTTAAGAAGAGGCTGCTGCAGATATACAACAAGCATAAATACCATTGTTAACTGCCCCCTTCAAAATTACCCAGCATGCTCTGCCCTCCACCACACATGGGCCTTCATCAAGCTGCAGAAGGGCGCAAAGACGCAAGGAGAAGAAAAATGTCAAAAAGCAGCCATTTTGGACTCGTGATTCACAACATTCTGGAGCAGTTTATTGCCCCCCCTTCAAAACAGCCTCCTAGCAGTGGAGCTCATCGCTCGTGTGTCTTTAATGTCTTATGATGGGGCGTTTGGGGGCGTGGGGGGGGGGGGGTGGTGGAGAAGATACGATTCCCAAGAATTTATACAACCCTGTCCAAGAATCCCTCACAATATTAAAGCAGTCCAAAATAGAAGCATTCAGCGTTCACCTTGAAGGAATTATACAGGCAGGCAGCAATTGGCAGGAGAAAATAAAAAATAAATCAATATTTGGCTATCAAAGTTCTCAGGATTCATCTCCATCTTTTATGTAGCTTTCGCTCAAAGTGCTTTTCTGTTTATGTGGCGGGGTCAGGCTGGGGGAGGAGGGGCCGGACTCAGGATACAGAAGGATTGTCTTTGCTCCGTTACTTTTCAAACCTGCTTAATTCACCAGTTATGTAAACTCCCGATAATGTGCCAAAGGGCATACGCTCAGCTGAAAAGACACTTGGATGATGCTTGGGTTTAGAATGTTGTTCCTTTAGCTGTGATTATGTGGTTTCTCTCAGTTTTATATTTCCTGGATTATAGGGTTTTTACAAACTGTAACACAAACTGTAAAACTGCAACAAAGAGCAAAAGTTTACCTACTTTGCCTTTCTCAATTCACCATTTCAAGGCTTTTCGAGGAAATACATTTTTACTTTTGACCTGACATCAGCCATCATTTGCTATTAACTTTTAATTACAAATAAATGATAGGTAAATTCTTGATCAAATCCATGCCTTAGACTTCAGACTAGACTTAAACTTAAAAGAAAATCGACATAGACAGTCTTGTTTACACACACACAGGGAAACAGGTAACTGCAAAAATAAAGGAAACACATAGTGTCTTATTAGTGTGTTGGGCCAAAACAAGCTGCCAGAACAGCTTCAATGCGCCTTGGCATAGATTCCACAAGTGTCTGGGACTCTACTGGAAGGATGCAACACTCTTCTACAAGAAATGTCATCATTTGGTGTTTTGTTAATGGTGGAAAATGCAGTGTCAGGCACCGCTCCAGAATATCCCAAGTATTCAATTGGGTTGAGATCTGGTGACTGAGACGGCCATGGCATATGGTTTACATCATTTACACCATTTTTCAAACCATTCAGTGATTACTCTTGCCCTGTGGATGGGGCATTGTCATCCTGGTAGAGACCACTCCCATCAGGATAGAAATGCTTCACCATAGGATGAAAGTGATCACTGTAAATACACTTTGTATTTATTGGCATTTACCTTGCCCCCTAAGGGGTTGGGCGGACCTAAACCATGCCAGGAAAATGCATCGCACACTATAACAGAGCCGCCAGAACAATTCATTTACTTAAGTGTTTCCATTATTTTGACAGTTACCTGTACCTCTTTGGACAGCACAGAAATATGTGCATACATTAGCAATAGCACGATAGAGCACAGCATATGTACACAATACATTAACAGTGTCTGAAAAATCTATTTGGATGTATTTTTATTTCAAAGGGATAGGTAATCCATTTCCTATTTAACATTTCTGAATGAGACAGCTGCATTGCATGCCAAAATAAGCAGTTTAGTGATGAAAGAAGACTCATTCAACACTAACGGTGAGGTTATTCATTGTGCTGCTCAGACTCAAAGGGAGTCAGAACCATTTTCTTGCTCAGTATTCAGTACGATGCTGCATTGTGTCTTTTTCGGCATGAATGTTTCATGTTTTCCAGATTGATAAAGCCCCTACCTGCAAATCACTCAATTAGGCCTGAGAGCACACTTCATTGGTTTAAGGGACCGAGCTGCAGACTTCTCCGATCGCTCCCATGGTGACCTCACACCAAGCTCTTTCACCGGGGAACGTTTAAAAAAAAAAAATAAATGGATGCACCTTGCCTCAAACAGGATCAAATATACTACCCCACCCAAGCGGAATAAAGATGAGAGCTTTGTTCTTTGGCAGAAGAGAGCCTTATTTTTCATGATTTTGCGATTTTGACACGCTTCCTTTTTGGATTTGTTTTTAATGCGCTAATGAATTAAATTCGGGTGACATTTTGAGGAATGCTTGTGTAATTTACCCATCTGGTTCTGGTCCAGTTTCTAAGGTCGTTCATGGTGTCTTTGCCCTCCGTGCGATGAATCACCCCATTGGGACAACACAGCGGGATTAATAGTTAAAGGTCTGTGGCATTTAGCCGGAGCCCGCTTTATATCACAAGCTCTGGGTCTCACATCGTCTCAAAATGTTATATCTCCATCCTGCCCGGTCCAGAATGAACAAATGAGTAGATAAATTATTCTGTCTCCCCAAAAAAAGACGAGTACGGAAGCACATTTGCATGAGTCAGGAAGGGACAGGGCTTGTACTTTAACAGCAAAAAGATATGTGGGAATTATTCCATATTCAAAGCAGCCACTACTCCTAAAAATATTTAACTTTTCACGCACACCAATGATGTATGGTTCAATGGAGAGTTATGATCTGCATGCCGGGTTATTATGTTATCAACAGTGTGGTTATGTGTTCTGGGTTTTGAGCTTTGATGTTTGGTGTACAATTCCCTCCGCTGTGCTCGGATTGCACTGTACATTTCTACAACTCGACTGTAATATAACACAACTCTGACAGAGGAAGTGACAGACAGAAAGAGTTCTTTAGTATTCTACACTGGGCCAATGAGCTGTTTTCTATTCATCGCATTCATCGCACCATTTGGAGGTTATGAGATCTTGTGTACCATCTCTAATTTAATAGTGCCTTGCCCATATTTTGCCACGATTGCTTTAATCGGCTCCAAAAGTTGAGAATTTATGATAACCGACATCAGTTCTAACAAACATACTTTGCAGTACTGGTTAAATTATGTTCTTTTTCAAAAGCTGAACCCAAGGATGCTGTCCAAAAAATACATTAGACTTTTATAAACAGAGCTTGTTGAAAATGACTCATTGGTCCGTAATTTATCATTAGGATCTCCAAGGTTTTCACATTTTTAATTTGAGATGAATAAGGCCCCGATGTTTCCAATAATGCATCTGTAATGTGCATTTGTTACCCCCACACCACTGTCATAGGAAACTAATAATGATAAACGTAATGGTGCTGACCAAGCAAAGCCACAACCTGTTTACAATCTGTCATGTACAACAAAATGCTGCCCTCTCAATTATACTTTAGAAAGGTTGTCACACATTTTACTGGGGAATATAAGGTCCCTTCTTCTTCAGACATTTTCCTAAATGTGAATATGGAGTCCAGGGTTTCCAGATGAAGAATATATTCCACACAAGGTAACAATCAGTACCTCAATCCGCCCACCTTGGCTGCTTCCTTAACAACCCGTTTACTAACTTTTATTCATATTAACTATCAACAGTGCACTTTCAATCATGTACAATACAGTAATGAATCAATAATTCAGCATTTAAAACTATACTGTTATATAGGGCTATCACTTCCTCAGAGTATATCTACAAAATGAACTTTATGTGGATAAATGTTGTCATTTCAATACTTTGTTTTAACCCATATCTGCCTAATGCATTATTCTGTATAAACACAGTGTGTGCCTAGCCACACAACACACCCATTCACACTCAGCCAACCTTCAGTCTAACACTTTCCTCTTATTGGAAATAAGAGAAACAATAGGCAAATAATGTATAATTGGAAATAGCATGAATTGATCTTTATAAATCTTACATTTATTTGTCTCAACTACATTTACATGTAACAATTTAGAAATTTGATGTGAAGAGTTATATTTAAATTACTTGAGTTCATATCATTCTCTGTCATGTCACAAGTTCATCCCATTCTTCATTTTGTTATTAGTTTACATTTTTTGCATGCCTTTTTGTTTGTTGTGTCTGTTGGGATCCTGTTGAGTTCCTACTGCTCTCCTGTAGCTTATACCTATCAAGTTTGTTGACAGACACTCTCTGAAGTCACGCAATTTCATCTTTGTCTCATGAGCTTTATTGTAAACAATGCAAGCATTTAGTATAGTGATGTCAAGCATGTAGTAAAATTATTTTATACTTACCACGTTAGTGACTTTGTTTCTTGTAACAGGTAATGTGTTTGTTATATAATTATATAATATTTGGATGCACCTCAACACGCATTTCAATTTCATTGAATATCTGCTACGGGATTTTACGTAGGACAGTGGCTGTAGCGTTTGCGCGGTCTGCGGAATATCCTGTAGATTGGTGAATGAAGGTCTATGGAAAATCCTGTAGTTTGGCAGATATGGGTTAAGAAGCAATAATGATAAAACAACAAAGTGTTCTGTAGTTTATCGTGTAAGGCTGCAGTGTGTACAGCCTATTGCCACTGTTTGACTGAGAACCAGATCATTTGTGAAAAGATTTGTTCCGATATGTTTTTTGTTCCCTGCACTGTGGACAACCTGAATAAAACGGAAATCATCAGAAGCTACCGATAACGTCATTCAAATAAAGAAAAAGCGAAAGAATAGCTTCTTGATTTAGATTATGCTGACTTCAATAGTCAGAACTGTTGAAAAAGCCAATGTTGGGTTCCAGGCAGGCATCCGGCTCCTCGAGAGTTATTGAGATATCTGAAACACCCAGTAAGGACAAGCAAGGCTACACTTGAAGTAGCCCTGTGTGCTTTATGTCCCATTCTGACAAAAGTATTAAAGTTGATTTATTTTAATCTGAAATGTGGCGCTGAATAAACAACCACAAACAAGAACAACAGCAGGTCGCGTTTGATGAAAAAAGCTGGCTCTTTTTGTAGCCCCTGAAAGTGTGTGATGCAGGCAGCTTTGACGTAATAGAGGATTCTGGACTCACTCTTAAGGGGACATCTGCACCGCAGGCACCGCCTGATGGATGGCAGCCCAACTTCCTTTGGGCTTCATGCTTCCTGTCAGCACCTGAGATGTTTGTCAGCCTGTCATCACCTGAGATGTTGAAAGTGATTAAAAAGTGACAAAAAGTCAAAAGTGATAAATGGGCACTGGAACGTGTGACCTTATCACCAATAGGCGCCTGTCCGTCTCAAATCAAAGTAGACTTTTCAGGGACGTTTGTGTTTGTTTTATGTGTGCAAATGCTTGGCGTATAGCATGCAAAAAGGCAGTAAACGGATTATTTGGAATAAAGAGGCTTAGCAGCAAAATCATACGATCACAATCTGCCTCTTCTTTTTGATGTGCCTGTAAGCACTCAGATTTTCTCTTTGTCTGGACTGACTGATCGACAAATCAATTGACTCAACACAAGTCCTTCGAGCTGACTCAGAATGTGTGGCATATGTGCTTCTTTGTGTCCACTTCTTAAGAATGCAAAACATTCTTGTTGGCTGCAATGTTGCCTCTGTAAATGTAATGCCCTAGAATAAATACAAGATCGTTTTTCCGTTCTGTGTACATGTACAAGTAAACATTCTGCAGTGCTTTTTGACAGGCTATGCTTATTTCACACTTTGTTTTCACAAGAATTTTCACCAGCTGTTACTGAAACATGACAAAGAACAGAGCGATGATTACTATTTCACACCCACGTAGCCCAACGGCCGTGCAGGGGCACCAGGGTTTTCCCCGTTAGTGGCAAACTAAAGTTGAGGATAAACGACCTGCAGGTAATGAAAGTCTCATTTCTGTGTTGATGATGCTGACCCTGCAGTTATTAACGATGTTCTTTTTATTTATTTTATTTGATTTATTCCTAAAATTTCACTCCTTTATATTTAATCCTTATTGGAGTAACTTTATTTTGCCGATCCTTCTCCTCCTAAATGTTTGGCTCATTATAGTTGCTGGGTATTAGTTGTTTTTATTAGTACATATACGACAATAACAGAACACACTGAACAAAAAATGCTCCAATCCCACCCACCCAAACAGCCCCAGTGGTGGTTGCCCTTTCTAGAGCGAAAATGAATATATAAATACATACAGGTAACTGCGAAAATAAAGGTTATGGTGTGGCGTGCATTCTCCTGGCATGGTTTAGGTCCACTCAACCCCTTAGGGGGCAAGGTAAATGCCAATACAAAGCCATTCTGAGTGATCACCTTCATCCTATGGTGAAGCATTTCTATCCTAATGGGAGTGGTGTCTCTATGCCAAGGTGCATTGGCACCTCTAGTGGCTCATGTTGTCCCTAATAAGTCACTTTATATTGGTGTGTCCTTTATTTAGCCAGTTACCTGTAGATCATGTAATAATAATAATAATAATAATAATGGGCGGCACGGTGGTGCAGTGGATAGCGCTGTCGCCTCACAGCAAGAAGGTCTCGGGTTCGAATCCAGGCCGGGGGCCTTTCTGTGCGGAGTTTGCATGTTCTCCCCGTGTCCGCGTGGGTTTCCTCCGGGTACTCCGGTTTCTTCCCACAGTCCAAAGACATGCACGTTAGGCTAATTGGAGAGTCTAAATTGCCCGTAGGTATGAGTGTGTGAGTGAATGGTGTGTGTGCCCTGCGATGGATTGGCGACCTGTCCAGGGTGTATTCCTGCCTCTCGCCCGGAACGCATGCTGGGATAGGCTCCAGCCCCCCGCGACCCTGACCAGGAATAAGCGGCTTAGATAATGGATGGATGGATGGATAATAATAATAATAATAATAATAATAGTAAAATGACAGTCATGTGAGATAAATGGAAGACTAGTTATTGCGTATTGTATTTGCTCATCTTACTTGCTCCTGTCTCAGGAGTCTGGTATTATTCATTGCTGCTGTTGTTAGTAGTGTTTTTGTTTTACTTAACCAGGTAGATAAACTGCAAACTCAATTATCATTTGCAGTGATGACCTGGGGAATGCGAGGGAGTATTTAGCCAGTTGTTTTTAAGAACAGTGTTCTGTCCTTGTTTTCTCTTACTCCAAATCTGGAAAGCCTAATGGTGTAATTGTAGGCTTGTTCAAACACTGGCAGATCCACAGTCACTTGGGAAGTTGCAGACCAGCATGTCGACTGAAATGGTTGTTAGCTGCTGTTGCTGTTCTGCTGGTTGAATTGTTCTTGTACCTTCTGATTGGCTGTCGGGCCAGAAGGATCTGTTGTTTTTGTTTTTTAAAGTTGAATTGCGTATTGGTTGAATGTGCTGTTGAGATTCAATCAATTTACATGCTGACACAATGTGTATCATCTGTAGAGTGAAATAGGAGTACACTTGGGATGCACAAGAAGACAGTTTACCTGCTATTATGCTCTCTGCGTGACTGCACTCGCTGAACAAGCAGGCAAAGTGCCATACAATAGCTGACATTGTGCTGAAGAGTGTCGAATGTAGCAACGTATTGTTAGTATAGCCTCTATTTCATTCCTTTAAATGTAAAATAGTCATTTTGCAGACTTTTTTTATAGCTATTTTAACTGGAACTTTTTTGATGGCTTTCGGCCAATGCGTCTATATATTTGGACCCATGTTGACCTCTTTGTTGGAGCCATGTTGCATTCCGAATAGCAATCTGTGATTCTAGGCAGACAGCATTTACGGCATTTTCAGTGTCACTTGGGTTTGGGGGAGGGGGGGGTGGCAAAAAAGTCTGAGCAATCTATTTATTCTTTGATCTTAGCCGTCGCCAAATATGCTCTTAATTTCCCTCCTGTGCCATTAATTCGCCCTCAGACCAGGAACATTAAACATAATGACAAGTCCCAATGAAATATTGAGGAGACATAAAAATTAGAGTCAGAAATAATGAAATATGGAGGAACGAGACTATTTTCGAGAAGAAGAAAAAAAAAGAGAAAAGAAAGTGGGAATGGTGTCCTCTTGGCCTCTCCTTTTGAGGGAAAGAGCAAAAGTGCCACCAGACAATTGAAAATTCTGCTAAAGTCTCGCACCCGAGGACATTTCAGCAGATCCAGATCGTCTCTGTGTTTTTCTGTATTTATTCACTCTGCCGTCTCTGGGGGCCCTGATCCTTGTCTCCATGGTTCGAGTGCGATGAACTCTGAGGATACATGTGTATAAATCATTCAGTGCCAGCCTTCACATCTCTAACAAATAACATTTTATATATGAAGAAGTAAACCCAGCGGATTCCTCTGGCGCTGCTAGCAACACATTCATTTTTAATAATGCAGAATGTGGTTATGAGGCATTAACAGTGACGTCAGCATAATTCATTACCTACTAAATAAGTGCCTTGTTCCAAAAGTTCACTTTTTGCCAGGTCTGTCAATGTTATTTATGGAAGAAAAGGCCACCTCGCCCGATAGACCGGGGCTCTGGTCTTTCCGAAGCCCTCCTTTATAACTTGTTACTCCCGTGAATTGTGTTGAACAGATGATACGCCCCAGCTGGGGTTTGAGCCTCCAAACACAGGCATCTCCCAGATCTGACTTGTGGGAATGCGACTCTTTCAAGTGAACGGGCTGCTGTCATCTTTAATTATCTCAGACGGCCTGTTTTCTCTTTTCTTCTTCTCCTTCTTGCGTTGTTAAGGAAAAAGGAGGGAACGTAGCGGAGAGATGCGTAGTCCCCTGTTGCTCCTTCCTTCCCCCTGTCCCCTGGTCCAGAAGAGCTGCATTTACGTGCTGCCTGCAGACAGCAGCTCCCGCCGCGCCCTCTCCTGGGCTTTCAAGCTGCTCCAGCACTTTGAAGACCTTTTTTTTCTGCAGCCTCTGCTGTTTCCCAGCCCCTCCCATCTCCCCAACCCACCACGACTTTTCCCACACTTTGATTACACATCTCGCCTCGCGTTTTATTCAACTTTTCCCCAGTAATACCATTGAAATATGTGTGTGTCTACTCATAACGTGCCTGTCGTGGCTTTTGCTGATCAACAGGCCTCCACTGCTGCTTGGAGAGAGGTGGTGTGGCCATCTTCTCCGAGAGGCGGTGGGTGGGCGGCAGGCGGGCATGGAGAAGGCAGCGAGCGCCCGTCTCATCTCGTTTAACTGCGGTCGCTCGGCGACACCACGTCAGCCCAATTTAACAGTTCTTTGATCCATGCCCTGAAAGTGGATGGCACCAAATTAAGTCAATTATCTGCTCTTCGCAAAGCTTGGAAAGGGACCCCAGCAGTCCAAGCAGGAGTAGAATATTGGCAGGAAAGTTCACAGGTAAAGGGGTATCAGCGGTGACCTGAATCGGTGGGAATGTCACGGTTGGCTGGGCTCCACCTGTCTCTCATCAGGAGAGGTCGCCATGGAGTGCCCACGCTCTCCTCTCCGAGTGGGGTTGGGCTGGGTAATCAGTTGCAAAAAAGGAGTTTAGGGGTTTATTCTTCTTCTTTAAGATGTGCGATCACACAATGCCTTTATTTATTTTTTTGTCTGGTTTGTTTGTTTTTCCTCTGCTCCATAATCAGCCTCTCCCGCAGTATTGACAGAATCATTTTTTTAGAAAAAACAATTCAATACCAATACCTGTGAGCTTAGAGCAGGGGGGATTAAAACCGTGAAAGGGCACCCCATCTGTCTTCTGAGTGCTTTCTGCTTTCGGCAAACAATAAAACCAGGCGTGATGCCTGCATTGTCCTTCCTGAAAAAAAGTCTATACACTTCAAGGTTTAAAGCCATTTGTTTGGCGGGACGGTTAAAGATTCAAAGTGTTCAATATTTACGTGAGGCCTTACAAATCCACCAATCCTCCCACACCCATTTGTTTTTGTTGTCTATAAAAACCATCCTGTGGCTAGAACCTCTCAACTCACCAAAGACAGAGTAACAGGATCAGAGACAAACTTGTGAAACCTGAAAAATGAATGTTTTTTTTTGTGTTTGTTACACTTGTGTGTTGTATACAGCGAGACCTCGATCAGGTCAAAGCAACACTATGCCTCAAAGCTTTGTGCCCTGGACACAATTTAATAACAAAGAAAAGTTCATGTCAGGCAGAACTAGGCCGTGCGAATTTTGCTTGACAGTTAAACATTACGTCTTGTTCTCACTCTATCATTTCAGCTCTGTGCCCAACACCCAACGTTTGCATTTGTGGGAATGTTCTGGGTGACTCTGGTGAGACGCGCGGGGGTGAGTTTGACAGTGCTCGCCCTCCCCGCCCATCCCATGGTGTGACCACTCCACTGCAGGGTCTGGTCGGGACACATGGTCTACTGCAATTTCACAGTTCATTAGGGCTCATCTCCAGCCTGCTGCAGGGCCGAGTGATCACATTCTCACAGCGCTCAGTGCTCACACTGGCTGGGCTACATCATCTACATTCCACACATGATATTTCTGTTTGGAGACCTTTCCAGGGTGAGATTACCAAGGTCCTTATAGGTCATGTTTTAAAATGGCAAAAATGATTGGCTATAATATTGGTGATATTCATAGAGCTGTTATATGATTCTTTTTTGGGCTAGATCAGTGGTTCTCAGTCCTGGTGCTGGAGGGCCGCAGGGTGCGCTGGTTTTTGTTTTCACCTTAAAATCAGCAACCAATTGAATCCTAAGAAAGCAGGTGAGGTGAGTTACCTGTGTGATCACAACACAAAGGTTGCAGGTTCAATTCCCAGGTGGGGCACTGCTGTTGTAGCCTAGAGCAAGGTACTTAACCTGAATTGCTTCAGTAAATATCCAGCTGTATAAATGGATTGTATATAAGAGATGTAAAATTGTATAAGTCGCTCTGGATAAGAGCAGCTTTTAGATGCATAAAATGCAAATGTAAAAAAATAAAACAGTTCATAATTGATGATAACTAACATTGTAAATATTGGTATTTGCATTAATGATCAAGCTTACCTCCGTGAAGAGATGAAGTGAGCAGACTTATGTGCATTTTTCTGTGTGGGTGTGTGCATTCAAACATGTGT
The DNA here is from genome assembly GCA_029706075.1 of Aldrovandia affinis. Lineage (NCBI taxonomy): Eukaryota > Metazoa > Chordata > Actinopteri > Notacanthiformes > Halosauridae > Aldrovandia > Aldrovandia affinis. The sequence continues at coordinate 3,143,501 of JAINUG010000077.1, forward strand.
TTGGGCCATTCCTGTGTGTGCATTTTCTTGTGGAGAAAATGTCATTTTTCACACCTGCCGTCTCTGCCTTGCAGATATTGCTGTCAGGTTGCCGGATCATATGAACTCATTTACGATAAGCTGAACCATTTTATGCTTTTGCGTTAACCCTCGAAACCTCTGCTAAGTGGCAATGCTGAAAGCCCCACGTACGCACAGAGTGAACAGAGCCCCCTCCCGCCCAGGGCGGATTGTCACAGCGGCTGTTTGGTTTGGCCTCCTCTGATGAGGGACGGATCAAGCCACTATCTCCAGCCCACCCTGTCTCATCTCCCCAGCAAGTGGCTGGATCAAAGCTTTATTCAATTCCACCTACTGAAACCACCAATTATTTCCATAATTTCTTTGTTTGTGTTCTCAGAACCCCTGGAAAAAGTACTCATCGGTACTCGCTTGTAAAAACAGCCAATTTTTCCACGTAATTATGAAATCATTGTTGCTTTCCCCCCCAGCGCAGAGGAAACAACGACGTCGGTCTCTCATATCACAATGGCAGATGCGGGCTCCTCGGACACAAGTGGCTGGAAAAGGTCCAGGCCCCCCCATGTCTCCTCTTTCTAATAAAACGCAGATACCGCACAACAAAACATGAAAGATGGGCCAGGACAAAGGAGTCCTTGTGCGTTGAATGAATAACAGCGGCCCGATTGATGTAGGGAGCGAGAGAACGTCTTGTGCATAACAGAAGAACTGAGACAATAAAACCCACGCCCCTCCACCTAGCTGCTCCCGTCGGTCCCACTGTGGTTCGGATGAGCGCCTCTTTGATTCCGTAAGTTGTGCACCAGGAAAGTTTGTCTTCTGGTAAATCTGACACAAGTTTTCAACAGAGTAGCCAGAGGTAGTAGAGATGATTGCTGTAGGTGTACTGGTCATTATTGGGGACCAGTATTGGAAATTAGCCTTGGCCTATAAACACTGATTCTTGTTTTTTTAAACAGTCAGGTGTTCCTGACAAATAAACAAATAAATAAATACAATATGGCTTATGAATTTGTTACAACAATGCTATGCTAATAACTAATAACAGTGTTTCGTGGAGGCATGCACATCATGTAGTATGACAGAAAATGGCATGTAATTCATTTGGTACTTAAATATACTAAAATTGACATACAAATACTTACTGTAAGCGCTCCATCAAGCACAGAGGTTGTCATTTTCAGATTTTGGGATTTCAACTCAAATAGTTTGCTGTCCAGAGAAAAATGATGGTAATGTGGTATAAATGGCATTGTAATTTCTCTCTTTACTGTTAATTGACCTGTCAGTAGTAGTAGTAGTAGTAGTGCCACACTAGGATGTTTCCATTCCCTTATAGAACATATTCAAGAATCGCAATTTCATTCTAACAATGCACTTTTACAAGTGAAAAATGTGAATTATTGCAGTTTCACTGTGCTATGCTTTGTAAACGTGGACCTCAAAGCTGTTATTTAAAATGGAACCCATTATTCTACAGAGATAAAAGATTTGAAAAAAATAGTAATTCTGACAGTGTCTGAGGAATTCAGAAAAATATTTCTGTTCTGTTCAGTTCTGTTCAGTCTCTCACAAATAGACACCTAAAGCAGCAGTAGTGGCACAGTGTGTATGCAGTGTGTATGTGGTGTGTATGCAGTGTGTATGTGGTGTGTATGCAGTGTGTATGTAGTGTGTATGCAGTGTGTATGCAGTGTGTATGTAGTGTGTATGCAGTGTGTATATGGTGTGTATGCAGTGGTGCAAGGTGTAACCATGGAGTCATGCAGTGTGTATGACCAAATCCGCGGTTTATATTTTTATATCAGTGTGTATGCAGGACATTTTGCATATCTGGAATAGTGTTGTGGTGTGTACACAGTGTGTAGTGTGTATGTCGTGTGTACACAGTGTGTATGTGGTGTGTACACAATGTGTATGTGGTGTGTATGCAGTGTGTATGTGGTGTGTATGCAGTGTGTATGTGGTGTGTATGCAGTGTGTATATGGTGTGTATGTGGTGTGTATGCAGTGTGTATGTGGTGTGTACACGGTGTGTATATGGTGTGTATGCAGTGTGTATGCAGTGTGTATGTGGTGTGTACACAGTGTGTATGTGGTGTGTACACAGTGTGTATGTGGTGTGTACACAGTGTGTATGTGGTGTGTATGCAGTGTGTATGTAGTGTGTCTGCGGTGTGTATGCAGTGTGTATGCAGTGTGTATGTAGTGTGTATGTGGTGTGTACACAGTGTGTATGTGGTGTGTATGCAGTGTGTATGCAGTGTGTATGTGGTGTGTATGCAGTGTGTATGTAGTGTGTATGCAGTGTGTATGCAGTGTGTATGTAGTGTGTATGCAGTGTGTATGTGGTGTGTATGTAGTGTGTATGTAGTGTGTAGTGTGTCCACAGTGTGTATGTGGTGTGTATGCAGTGTGTATGTGGTGTGTATGCAGTGTGTATGTGGTGTGTATGCAGTGTGTATGTGGTGTGTATGCAGTGTGTATGTAGTGTGTATGCAGTGTGTATGTGGTGTGTATGTAGTGTGTATGTGGTGTGTATGTAGTGTGTATGTAGTGTGTATGTGGTGTGTATGCAGTGTGTATGTAGTGTGTATGCAGTGTGTATATGGTGTGTATGCAGTGTGTATGTAGTGTGTGCACAGTGTGTATGTGGTGTGTATGCAGTGTGTATGTGGTGTGTATGTAGTGTGTATGTAGTGTGTATGCAGTGTGTATGTGGTGTGTATGCAGTGTGTATGTGGTGTGTATGCAGTGTGTATGTGGTGTGTATGCAGTGTGTATGTGGTGTGTATGTAGTGTGTATGTGGTGTGTATGCAGTGTGTATGTAGTGTGTATGTGGTGTGTATGCAGTGTGTATGTAGTGTGTATGTGGTGTGTATGCAGTGTGTATGTAGTGTGTATGCAGTGTGTATGTGGTGTGTATGTAGTGTGTATGTGGTGTGTATGTAGTGTGTATGTAGTGTGTATGCAGTGTGTATGTGGTGTGTACACAGTGTGTATGTGGTGTGTATGCAGTGTGTATGTGGTGTGTATGCAGTGTGTCCACAGTGTGTATGTGGTGTGTATGTAGTGTGTCCACAGTGTGTATGTAGTGTGTACACAGTGTGTATGTGGTGTGTATGCAGTGTGCATGTGGTGTGTATTCAGTGTTTATGCAGTGTGTATGTGGTGTGTATGCAGCGTGTATGTGGTGTGTATGCAGTGTGTATACAGTGTGTAGATTGATCTATTAGAAAATCTGAAAATATTTTTCATACATTACCCCATCTCCCTGTCCACTAATGTGTTTTTATTTCTGAAGGTTTGTGTCAGTTGTGCTTCAACAGCTGTTTTACGAGACACAAATCTGGAAATATTTTAGAATTTGCGAAGAAGCAAAATATATAATGTTCGGCAGTGCATCTTTTCCCAGTCCAGTCCACATGCTGTGGTCTTTCTGTGGTTTTCCAGGGCAAAATGAAGGAAAAGCCCACCTAGCATAGGATACGCATGGTGTCGGGGGGGTGCATTTTAGTCATCCTGCGTAGTGGGATGTGGCCCAGCCTAACCTTAATTCTCATAAACAAGCATGGAGCCATCATTGACTCTAAGGTATGCAGCTTTGGCAGCCAGCACAGTTAATATTAGATCAGCACACCAAACTTACAAGCTTATGCCACACACCACAATTTCAGGGTTGTACCTAGAGCTGGACATTATATGGATACAAACGGGTACCTTGAAAAGATATCTTGTTCTAGTAAGTGACCCAAAACAAAAATATAAAAAAGGGTCTGAACCTGGCTTGAACTGGGCCTTCCCCCAAATCGTAAATTAATCATTCATGGGCAAAGGAGGGAGGGAGCCACCCCCTCCAACCACTTAAGGTGTGACCTGCTAATGGCTTGAGTTTTTTTTTTAGTTTAGAGGAGTCTATCAACTCAAGTGTTATTCTACACATTCCTGCATTCTTGGGAGATCTGGTACCAGCTCACACCTCGGCTACAAACTTGGTTTGGCATCATTTTCTTCCATTTCATCTCTTTTGTGATTGTAATAAGTCATTTGTATGTCTAGGATTTAGTATTTGTTAAGATCATTGAACTGACAGTCTGTAGATTGGATGTTGAATCTTTTACCTTTGTCTAACTGTTAAACTCAATAAACCGGCTGTTCATTTAAACTGAATTGTGTGTTGTATATTTTGATGAAGGTTGATCCACCAGATTGCTCTGCCTATCAACAAATTATGTGATTTAATTGATAATTGGTATCCTGTGTAGTAATTATTATATGAAATCAAATAAATATATTTTACTCATAGGATAAGTGAGGGGTTTTAACACGTAATACAACTTGTATTCAGTATTTACAGTGCTGAACTTTAAACAAGGGCACTTGACTGTTAAGGCTACTGGATTCATTTTTATTCAAACTTCACTGTTCCAACAGTGTGCTTTGTTAAAGTAACCCTGCAGTGTGAGTGACCATTCTTCAATGAGATGCCTTTTTATAAAAACCTCACACCAGGGGCAAAAGTACTATAACAGACTCATTATAAAAGAAAGCAACGTTTCTTTTACACATGCCTGATTTTCAATTGTATCCTGTGATGAAGAATTGCATTACCTCACAATCAAAGCCTTTTGGAAAGGATCTTGTGCCACTGTGCTCATTTGTTTGTGTTGCTTTAAGCAAAGTGGGGCTCACTCGTTGCTTTCCCTCCTTTACTGAGGCCTGACAGAGAGACGTGGGGGAGTGTAATTACATGCAAATGTAATTAAGAGAGATGTTGAAAAATTAATCGAAAACGGAATTAATTTGTTTAAAAAAGAGATTTAGCCAGTCAAATGGTTTCCCTTCCTTCTGTGAAATGGTATCAAAGGAAAATAACAATCGTTTTTCGGATGCTATGGGCGTTTGGAGTCCTTGTTGACTGGAGAGCTGTGTAATAACTAAAGGAATGGAGCAGCTTCAGTTTCAGGGCCTGCTTAATCGGCCAGCACGGTGATTGTTTGGCCTGGGCATATTTAAACATGGCAAAGCTGGTCACACAGGGAAGGGGTGTGTTTATCCTCTCGTTCCGACACTGAATTGATGTTGTTTATGGAACCAGAGAAAGGGCTGTGTGAGGTCCAGGGGCTGGTAGCGTGGCTAGCCGAGGTGTTGTTTCCACACGCCCAAACCCGTGCCAGCATGTACTCTGGGACCCCAGCCTCACCCAGGGAGGGAGAGTTTCACTCCACATTGTGTTCCCCACCTCATTGCTCAATAGCAGGGTTGGGTGGTCAATTCCATTTCAAGTCAGTCAATCCAAGAAATGAATTGAAATTTAAACAAATTAATTGCAGGAATCCTCAAAGAACATTTTTGAAGATTTTCTTTCCTCGAATTGACTGCTTGTAAATGGAATCCCCCCAACCCAGCTCAATAGCCCAAGCTTTGGAGATCGCCTTCCCAGATGGACCAATTGGTCTTCAGGGCTGTTTCCTTTGATAGATCCTTTATTTGTCATTGTAACACGTACAACGAAATTGAAATTCCAACCAGTCAGTGCAAAATTACAAACAGTATATAAAGACATGTAAGAATAAAAAAATATCAGTAATTACAGAATAATATATCTAAGATAAATACTAAGTGAAACACACACAACCACACATTCAAACATTCTCTGTCATTGCACATTCCCTTATTGCACTTTAAGACAAGTATTGCACTTTAAGACAAGTATCACAGTTTATTTTGTAGCTGCATTAAGTGTAGTTATTGCTGATGGGTAGAAACAGTTTTTGAGTCTGTTTTTGATTGCTCAGCCCTGACTAATCACAGTGCAGATTTCTGCTATCCTTAATCCAATCAGAGTATGTCGTTTCACAGTCCCACCCACTGGGCTAACCATCTTGAAGGCCTGGCCAGATCACTAGCTATATGCTTTTCTATGTGGGATCCCAGTCTAGCCCTAGATAGAGCATAGTATTCATGCAGAAATTCAAGTAGGGTGGCGGTGTACTATAGTGGTTAGGTAACCAGGACTGTAATGTAAAGGTTGCAGGTTAATTTCGCAGGTGGGACACTGCCGCTGTACCCTTGAGCAAGGTACTTAACTGGAACTGCTTCAGTAAATATCCAGCCTGTATAAATGGATTGTGTGTAATGAAATGTAAGAAGTCGCTCTGGATAAGAGCGTCTGCTAAATGCCTGAAATAAAAAGGAAATAAAATAAAAATAATGACCCCTCCCCCACCCCCCCCCCCCCTATGGGCCCCCCCCCCCCTATGGGCCCCCCTGTAGCTACACTGGGCATCTTTAGCAGATGACCACGAGCCAGCAGACCTTTATTCCAACTGAGCCGGTCATGATTATGAAACGGCACCCTCTGTCCTGCTGCCATGGCGACACGATTCAGTGGGCTTCTTCAAATATGCAGAAACGGGCCCCATGTGACTCCAACCTTCCTGGGCTCTGCTTCCTCTAAATTAAGGGTTTGACTGTTGCCCACAATGAAGACCATTAAACAACAATATGCACACCGTCAAACTGTCAAATATTGTGTAGAAATTTGTGAGCAATATTTGTCAAACGTCCATCACAGTAATATGTTTATTGACGTACAAAGTGACCAATCGGGTAAGAGATAAAACACCAGCTGGTCCATGTGGGCACGGGTGAGTTGTATGGTAGGGTCTGTACTGCTCTCATGTTGCCCCCCGATAAAGGCTGTAATAGCATCATGGTAAAGCACTGGCGGTGTGGCATGTTGGGGCCAGCACAGGGCATACTCAGGCCGGACTGGGTGAGGGGGGATAAGGCTGCGAACTGCAGAGTGATGAGGATTACTCCTGCTCCTCCAACAGATAAGGCTGTAAAGCCCTGATACAGTACAGTCAGGTCCATAAGTATTTGGACAGTGACACAATTGTCATCATTTTGGCTCTGTACACCAGCACAATGGATTTGAAATGAAACAATCAAGATGTGCTTTAAGTGTAGACTCACTTAAAGCTTTAATTTAAGGGTTTTGTCAGAAATATTGTATGAACCGTGTAGGAATTACAACCATTTCTATACAAAGTTCCCCCAATTTTAAGGGCTCCTAAGTAATTGGACAAACTATCCACTAATCATACATTACATTTCCATTTTCAATACTTGGTTGCAAATCCTTTGCAGTCAATGACTGCCTGAAGTCTGGAACCCATAGACATCACCAGACGCTGGGTATCTTCCCTGGTGATGCTCTGCCAGGCCTTTACTGCCACTGTCTTGGAGAGGCCGTAAAGGCTCCTGCTTGTTCTTGGGGCGTTTTGCCTTCAGTTTTGCCTTCAGCAAGTGAAATGCATGCTCAATTGGATTCGGGTCAGGTGATTGTCGTGGCCATTGCAGAACATTCCACTTCTTTGCCTTAAAAAAGTATTGGGTTGCTTTCGCAGTATGCTTCGGGTCATTGTCCATCTGCACTGTGAAGCACCGTCCAATGAGTTTTGAAGCATTTGGTTGCATCTGAGCAGATAATATAACCCTATACACTTCAAAATCCATCCTGCTGCTTTTGTCAGCAGTCACATCATCAATAAATACAAGGGAACCAGTTCCAATGGCAGCCATACATTCCCACGCCTTAACACTACCTCCACCATGCTTCACAGATGAGGTGGTATGCTTTGGATCGTAAGCAGTTCCTTCCCTTCTCCATACTCTTCTCTTTCAAGTCCAATATGCTGTGGTAGACAGCTAAAATAACAATAAAATTGATCAATGTCCAAATATGTATGGATCTGACTGTATTTGGGTGTCAAAAGCGTGCTTAAATCATGTGTTTCTCAAAAGTCTCCCCCCCCCATTCTCAAGCTCATTATAAACAAAAATAATGAGCAATCCCCCCCCCAACAATTTGGAAAGGAAACTGAAAATCTTTGGCCCACCTGCACTTTTGTTTTTGTAAATCTGTAGTTTAACGGCCTTCCTTGTGGTCTAGCGATTTGAGAGTTTTGGCTCTGGCCAGGAGTGGCACTTGGGGGGGCGGCAATTGGCTGTCTACCCCTAAGGGGAGGGATAAAAAGCGGTGACAGGCTTTCGGCCTAGGCAGTCACATGGCTCGAAGGAGGCAGTGCAGCGCTCGCTACTGGCCGGACTATGGCAGCGAGTTCTCATAAGAGGGAGGGATAATTGGCATGAAAAAGAGAGAGAGAGGAAATTGGATACTAAAAGGTGGGGGGGAAAATTGGAAAAAAAACGCTAAAATAACAATAATAAAATAAAAAATCTGTAGTTTGACAAGTTATTTTCGGTGATTGCTGAACTGTTTGTTAAAAACATTAAAAAAAAAAACTAACCCATGTTTAATTGTTGCACAAAGATCAGGACAAATGCTGAGAGAATCCAGTCCAGTGATCTCAGCAGGGCAAGGCCGAGATGTGGGCTGCCTTTGTGGATTTTTAAAGAGCAGATTACATTGGACCCATAACAGAGGAGCCCGTCGCAACATACTCCTGATCTGCATTAACAAGGCGCATGTGATCATACCATGTGAATGATTAATACGCTATAAACGTGTTAAGGTACACCACTTTATTAGGTACACCTTTCTATTATTGGGTAGGACCCCCCTTTGCCCCCAGAACAGCCTGAATTCTTTGTGGCATGGATTCAACAAGGTGCTGGAAACATTCCGGTCAATGTTGACATGATAGCATAATGCAGTTGCTGCAGATTTGTCGGCTGCACATTCATGATGCGAATCTATTCCACCACATCCCAAAGGTGCTCTATTGGACTGAGATCTGGTGACTGTGGAGGCCATTGGAGTACACTGAACTCATTGTCATGTTTGTGGAACCAGCTTGAGATGGCGTGTGCTTTGTGACATGGCGCATTATCCTGCTGGAAGTAACCATTAGAAGATGGGTAGACTGTGGCTATAAAGGGATAGACATGGTCAGCAACAAGGTAATACTCATTTGTATTAAGGGACCTAATGTGTGCCAAGAAAACATTCCCCATACCATTACACCACCACCACCAGCCTGAACCATTGACACCAGGCAGGATGGATGCATGGATTCATGTTGTTCATGCCAAATTCTGACTCTACCATCTGTATGTCGCAGCAGAAATCAAGATTCATCAGACCAGGCGTTGTTTTTCCAATCTTCAACTGTCCAGTTTTGGTGAGCCTGTGCCCACTGTAGCCTCAATTTCCTGTTCTTAGCCGACAGGAGTGGAACCAGGTGTGGTCTTCTGCTGCTGTAGCCCATCCACTTCAAGGTTCGACGTGTTGTGCATTCAGAGATGCTCTTCTGCATACCACTATTGTGACTCGTGGTTATTGGAGTTACTGTCGCCTTTCTGTCAGCTTGAACCAGTCTGTCCACTCTCCTCTGACCTTGCTTTTTCGCCCACAGAACTGCCGCTCGCTGGATGTTTTTTGTTTTTCGCACCATTCTCTGTAAACTCTAGAGACTGTTGTGCATAAAAATCCCATGAGATCAGCAGTTTCTGAGATACTCACACCACCCTGCATGGCATCAACAACAATCATTCCATGGTCAAAGTCACTTAGATCTCATTTCTTCCCCATTCAGATTTTTGGTCTGAACAACGACTGAACCTCTTGACCATGTCTGCATGCTTTTTTGCATTGAGTTTCTGCCACATGATTGATTAGGTTAGTACACCTGCTTGCATTAACAAGCAGGTGTACAGGTGTACCTAATAAAGTGGCACTGAGTGTATGTGCTACAGCTGCAGCCTTATCCCGGACAACTACACAGCTAACATTTTAACATCTCCAAACAACTGGATGTTCAGGTTTGCCTTGGCCAAAGGTATGAAGGCAGCACCTCAAACTGGGCATCAAGCCTACAACCTGCTGGATGCAAGGCAGCCAGCTTTCTTCATCTGTATTGTGGCTTTTGCACAAAGCGGGGTATAACAGGGTGTATTCAGACAGTAAGGACATACCGACTATTCTTCAAACAGGGTGGGATTTGAACCTGCAACCTTCTCGCTAAATGCATGCAGTTTTACCACCAATGTGGAATGAAAGGCCTGAGCGGAGAAGCGGAAGAGTTAAAGACAGAAACCCAGCCGATATAATTTCCAATCACATCCCCCCTCGCCTCGCTCATCAGCCGATAAATTCTAATGATGCGTGGTAATGTATCTCCTGTGACACGTATGCTCTGGTTTTTAATTGGCCCGCTCAGGCTAATGCCAGGGAGACAACGGAGAGGAGAGAGACGGCGGTTTGACGCTGGTACAGGGAAATGTGACACTGCGCTGACAGGAGAGATGACGTTTGGGTTGGCTGCCTCCCCGAAGCGTTTTATTAGGGAACTGTGAAAGAACCCTTCCACTAAGGACAGGCTAACGAGCGGAGTTACGCAGCCAGAGTGGCACTGCACCTAATTGAGCTGAGCGCGTTGATAAAGCTCTTAATCACTGCTTCACGGGGGCCGCGCATGAGAGTGAAATGCGTCATATAGCGGTGAGGTAAACGTCACTTCCCTGTTTTCACCTATAACACGGTCCGTCTATCTTATTAGTACTGGACCAGTTGATAAAGTTTTGGGTTTTCTTTAGCTGAGAAGGGAAAGTTACCCTAATGCAAGATACAGGTAACAAGAGCCAGCAACAGCGCCACTATGACACCAACTCATGCATGTTTATGTGCTGTCCAACATTAATCTTTTCCATGCATGAAATACAGGAACAAAATGCCTCTTTATCCACTTAGTAAATGATGTAAGAAGGGGTAGATAGACAGAAAGGAAAGATTTGTAAGTACCTAACAGAACAGTTTTCCTAAGGCGCCAGTTAACTTTTACAATAAGAAAGGAAAAAATGAAGTTTCATAAATGATCTCCGGACTCAGATTCGATGACGGGCGTGATTGCTGGCCAGGATCCCCAAGGCAAGCAGGGAATCAGGTCATGTGCTCCAAAGGAAATCTGCATTGAGAACTGGTGATTTAAATTATGTTATTGGTTGGGGATGGGGTCCTGCAACTACATTTGGTTTGGCCCACCAGAGGGGTGCACAATGATGAAAGAAATATCAATGTATTAGCCTAGATACAACATTTTGTGTGTAAACACAAAAACACATCATTCAAAATGGCAAAATACATGATGAATATATTTAGTAAATGTTGAATACATATATAATGTCCATAACATAACAAGCGAGTTTACATTTCACATTATTTTGGCTCACAGCTCACTGGTGAGATCGCGTTTTGGCCCACAATGTCTAATACTTTATGATCTTTACAACGTCTATATTGGGCACCCCAATATAAAGCATCTTAGAAGAGGAGTGCTGATCTAGGATCAGTGAACCTTTCAGCTCATAATGGATATGATTAGGATATGGACATGGGAAACCTGATCCTAGATCAGAGATGTTGCATGCGTACGGGTGCTGAAATGCATGGGAAGGAGCGGATATGACCACGCAGCTTTGTTAGAAACATACAGTGCGTTTATTTGCTTTTCAAATTGCAGAATGCAAAGTGTCTCTAAGTCTAAAGAGTGATTGTTCTGTGCTCTGTATGCAAACATATCTGATACTGCTGTACACAGCTGTGGAAGCTGTGGAATCGGGGCGATCCGCGGACACGTCTAATGGCAGAGCAGCCAGTTGTACTTGTAATTGTACTTGTGTGCTTAAAACTGCTCTGCTCTCTTTAGTAGGTGGCTGGAAGCAGGAAGCAGAAGTCTGGCAAGAGCGAGAGTATTACCTGAAGGGGCTGAAATGAATGAATGTTGCAAAGGTTGTGTTTGTTAATTATTGCCGAAAGGCTTATTTGAGTTAGTTTGTTATTTTCGTTTATTCGACGGACAAAGGTTTTGTATTATTTTGTTTATATTGTAGTCTCTCTCTCTTTCTCTCTCTCTCCCAGACACGGAATTACCCCGATTCCGCTGCCAAGACCGACACCTTCCACACCAGCTTATAAAGATCAGCCAGTGTTGCCAGGACCTCAGGGAAAGCATTCCCACCTCTCCCACGTCCCAGAATCCTAAGCTCTCGAACCTTAGCTTCCCAAATTCCAGGCATGTAGGCCAAATGTTTTCTTCTTCTTCTGTCATTCTTTGGGCGGCTCTTGTTTCTACTGTAAGACAGTGGGTGTTATTTGGACCGCTCTCATTCGTACTGTAAGACAGTGGGTATTATTCGGAATGAGATTCATTTTCAAAGTGCCATGAAATTGAAAATCCGATGCGGGATGTTAAAAAATGCCCTTCCGATGTGCGTCATTCAAACCCGAGCCCAATGTATGCTGCATTACAAACCGCATTGCTGGAGAAAAAATAGATAATCTATTCTATACTTATTGTCATCTTTTTTTTTAATCACAGAGACAGTTTTCCCTGTGTCACATTTCTCACTGGGCCTGCTTACATACACCTGGTGATTAGAATATTTGGCCATTGTCCAAAAAATACCTCAATTTATATATAAAATGTGTGATAACCTTTCTCTTCCCTTTGTATGACAGGTCATGAAGCATGAACGTCAGCAATGTCAGTGATTTAGACTGTGACTTTCCGTTCGATAGCTTTAGCGATGTGAATGCACTCTTGTAAGTAGCTGTGGATAAATAACTCAATTGAAATGGTAATGAAGCAGAAGGAAAGAGCTGCAGGAATGAGGAAGCCCTGTCCAGCAGTGAGGCCCTGAGACTCAAACGTGCTCTGCTGCTACGTGCTCCACTCGCTCCACCATTACAACCCTGATACAAATCACCTGTTAAATGTCCAGGCTCACTGTTACGGCCAGACTGTACAATAAATAAAACAAGTTTGAAAGATACCACCGAAGAAGAAATGAGTGGCAAAGACACTTTATTGATTAGCATCACATAACTTTTCTTACACAGGGAACCTCAACGAGCCGGACAGTGGGACAGAAGAGGAGAGGGAGAGAAGTAAAGAAGGACAAGTGGAGAACAGACTGCCACTCGCACTGGATAGGTGTGGGATTATTATGGGCTACCCTTTCATTACCCTGAGGTCTTAATTAGTTTGGGCTAATCATGCACCGCGCTAATCCACTGCTGCAGTTTCTCTTTTTCATCTACTGTTCTGCTGCCGGAAACCAACCGCATTGGGAACCTCATTTCAAGCAATAATAAGAAGGAAGACCAATGTCCCGATTCCATTGCCCCCCCCCATGAACATTTCAGCTTTGTGTCAAGGTGTCCGTATTCTCCAATCATGGCTCCATCTGCTCCCAGTACGTACTCTCAGTTTTTTTATGATCCATTCACATTCCAAGTTCAATGGTTTCAAAAAATGTACACAAGTTCTGGGGGGAGAAATAAAATGGCCCACTTTACATTGTGGCCCTAATACCTGTGTAGTTACACTGTAGTGTAGTAGTAGGTCCAGCGTAACTACTGTGTATGTACACACTGTTACATTGTACTTACAGTTGTAAAAACTGTACTTCAACATTTGAATGTAGAACTTGATTGAATTGTGGAGGAAAAGTAGAATGAATTAGCTAGCTCACACTTATGACTGTAACTGTGGGGACTTCAAAACAACACTTCAAAAACATGAACCATAAACAGTTTTTCTTTAACAGTTTTAGGTACATTGTAACATTGAGTACTGTAATTAACATGTAATTACATAAGGCTGTTAAGGCCACTTAATGTAAACTGGAACCAAAAAAAGTTAAGTAAATAAATGACTGAACTTTTTAAGCCAGCATAGGAAGTCATCTATCAAACATGCAAATTAATTGAAAGGCACCAAGGCATCCTTGGTCGCAAGGTGCATCTTGACAATATTAATCATGGCTCTGGAGTAGCTAATTGCTTTCGTTAATGGAGGGGAGGAGAGGGGAGGCTGTGGAAATCCTCCTGTGGGCTCTGTGTGTCCTGATGGAAAAAGAATGTGCTAGGTTTAATATGCATAGGAGAAAATGATCTCTTCCGGCATTAATATTCAACAGTTTGAGCCTATTCAAATCATTTGGTAGCATCGGTTTAATTATTCATAAAGGCATGTTATGTGCCACTCTGGAAAGGGGGTTATTACTGTTTATTAACACTTAGTAACAAAAGTGTTCCTGCCCGGGGTGTAGTGTCCACTGTTTCCATTCTCCTGTTTAAGGTGTAGCATGTAGAACCAAGAGATCAGGGCCCGTATTCATACAACATCTCAGTGTAGGATTGCTGATCTAGGATCAGGTTCCCCCTGTCCATATCCCAAGCTCATCCATTATGAGCTGAAAGGCAAAACTGATCCTGGATCTGCACTCCTACACAGCAAGGCTGTACGGCCCCTGAGATGTTGTTCTTTGTGAGAGCGGCTGTAGGAGAGATGCCTCTCTCTTAGTCCGGCTGATATTTCTGCCGTGGGTTCCAGTTTAAGGGTATTTGGAAAATGAGTTGGATACACAGCTCTAGCGGTAAATGTTTCATGAAGATGAATAGACGTCCCATGTAATTATCATTGAAATAGCGGCTCACAGAGACATGTGTTTGATACGTTCTTCGGGGAGAAGGAAAAAAAGCGTAATTGTCTACAATGGATTAGTGTGTACACTTATGAGTCCCCGCCTTCTCTCGCTATAACCAGCTTTTGTACCAATTTAATTTGGTATTAACAGGACCTTTAGTCTGGAAATCGATGCGATCCATCACTCAGCAGACTAAAAGGATCCGATGCTGGAAGGTCCCCTTGATTGAAAAACATGTGCTGACAGCAGTAATTAATATTTCACAACTCCTTATCTGCTGCTTTAAAGGACTTTATTAAAAGGAGCCGGCGAGGACGTGACAGATCTATCGCCCATCTCCGAAGCTTTCATTTGCAATTTCTCCCTCTTTGTTTTCTCATCCGTTTTTCTCTCACTGCTGAAATCACTGCACGCTTGATCACGCTGACTAACGTCCCTCCCTTTGTAAATGTTTAAATCGTTCCCAAAATTATTATTTCTTTTTAAATTACTAGAATATTCCAAGCTACCGCCGTTCTTGGAAAGAGGGGAGGGGCTCGATTTGAAACAGGTTTTTTGTGAAAATGAAAACGAGGCACTACTGATGCTCAATCACCCAGTGATGAATTCGGCAGCATCCCTGATTGCAAGCTGGCACTTCTGCCGGGGCTGTGATTACAAACAAATGCTTGGAACGTCAATCGTGTGTCCTCCATGAATTAGGGAGCAGCTACCTGCCGTTCGCATCGATGAGAAAACCTAAACTGAAGCCAACTCAAAGTTAATGCTACCCGTGATAACTTTTATTTGTTTCTCCATTTTAGTGGAGTCACTCCCTCACAGAGTCTGGCTGAGGGGACAGGGTGTTTGTGATTAAAGCTCACACAGACACACACAGACACAGACACACACACACACACACACACACACACACACACACACACACTAACACGGGCCTCTATGTACGGAGCCACTGAGGAAAAAGAGTCTGTAAAAGGAAAGTACTATTCACCTACACCATATAAAAATGTCAAAATTAAACACAATAAAGGAAACACTAACATAGTGTCTTAATAGAGTGTTAGGTCACCATGGGCCGCCTGAACAGCTTCAACCCATGATGGCATAGATTCTACAAGTGTCTGGAACTCTATTGGAGGGATGCAACACCATTCTTCCATGAGAAATTCCCTCATTTCGTGTTTTGTTGATGGCGGTGAAAAACGCTGTCTCAGGCGCCACTCCAGAATGTCAGTTGCGTTGAGATCTGGTGACTGAGGCGACCATTCAGCGACCACTTGTGCTCTGTGGATGGAGCATTGCCATCCTGGAAGAGATCACTCCCATCAGGATAGAAATGCTTCACCAGAGGATGAAGGTGATCACTCAGAATGGCTTTGTGTTTATAATCCTCTAAGAGATTGTGTGGACCTAAATGGCAGGAAAATTCACCCCACACTATAACAGAGCCGCCAGAACCCTTCTTTTACTCAAGTGTTTCCTTTATTTTGGTAGTTACCTGTATGTTTGTAGTTGCTTCATCTGTCAATATTTTATGTGAAAAAAAGGAAAAACTAAATTGATGAGATTCCAATGACAATCTGCGATGCAGCAAATCTATTCCCCCCTTGCACTAGCGGAATACGTTAGCATTGTTGCATTGTTATATGACAAAATGCTTGAATCTCACTTATAACGTTTTGATTTCCACGACCTAGAACATTCTATAACATATGGGCTGTTAGACCATCCTGTCCGTCATGCAGTATGCAGGGGTAGGGGAGGGGATGGGGCAGTCTAAATATTGAAACATCACATCCTTATGTGTTGCTCTAATTTTGGGTCCGCTGTTTGGAATGGCCGGCAGGTCCCTCAGGCCAGTGTTGTGGGGGCGATGTGCCAGGATGGGATGGAGTCAACGGGCCAGACTTCAGGGGCACGGGCACTGCCAGGCCATCTGCAGCTCAGGGAGCGCCATTGTAAGGGGGGGCATTCAGCCCTGACGATTGGCTGCCGGGTTTGGCGGAAAGGGCAGTCCCCATGGCTGAGCAGTTGTTTACTTTACAGTGTGAGAGTGACACACATTCTGAGTCTGAAATTAAAACTTTTTTGAAAGGCGGCAATTTTACATTTTAAGCATTTAGCAGACGCTTTTATCCAGAGTGAGTTTTTAATTTGACACAGTTTACACATACAATCCATTTATACACCTGGATATTTATTGAAGCAATTCAGGTTAAGTACCTTTAGCTCAAGGGTACAATGACAGTGCCCCAACTGGGAATCAAACCTGCAACCTCTGAGGTACAAGCCCAGCATTTAGCTGAATGTACCAATAAATCGGTAGGAAGATGGCCCCTGTCACAGAGGATTTATTAGTGTCCAGCACTTCCAAACAGATGCGCTCCCTGGGTTTCTCCCCTCTGTAGGGTGGAACCGACATGTGCTCTCACATTTTACATTTTGCACTGCAGCTACATTTTAAACACACTCATGGGAGCAGAGGTAGCAGTAAAGTGAAACCTCTCCAAAAAGGGTCTTGGACCAAACTGCCTACTGGAGTCACTTCCAAGCCTCCTGGGGCTACAAACAGCCCAGGTTAGGACCTTATAACCAACCGTAGAGCACGCTGTCACTAGCAATCGCACAAAGCAGGTTGTTTCTGTGCTCATCAAAAAGAGAAACGGTTTCCCTATTATCCTGTCTCCTTGAGCTACGCGTAACTAACACCCTGCGGTCATCTGTTTTAGGTTCTGTGTGTCTGTGTTTTTAATGACTTTATTCTGCAAATGCTTCACTGGTCCCAAGCCATCTTGGTCTGCATCGCTCGTTTTACCATCCCGGCAGAGACATCGGACGGCGACTGAAGGGGAGCCACACGGTCCAGCACTAAAACACAGAGGGGCCCCTGAACCCCAGCACTAACACACAGAGGGGCCCCTGAACCCCAGCACTAACACACAGAGGGGCCCCTGAGCCCCAGCACTAACACACAGAGGGGCCCCTGAGCCCCAGCACTAACACACAGAGGGGCCCCTGAACCTCAGCACTAACACACAGAGGGGCCCCTGAATCACAGAGTTTGATGCCTCTCCATCACTCGTCAGGATACAGAAAAATCTCTCTCTCTCTCTCCCTCTCAGTCCCTCTTTCTCTCTCTCTTTCCCCCACCTCTCTCTCTCTCCCCCACCTCACCCTCTCTCTCTCTTTTATGTCCCCCACCCGCCTCTATCTCTCTCTCTCTCTCTCTCTCTCTCTCTCTATCTATCTCTCTCTCTCTATCTATCTCTCTCTCTCCCCAACTGCCTCTCTGCCTCTCTCTCTCTCTCTCTTCCTGTTTGGAAGGAACAAACGTTGACTTCCACCCAACTGAGTCACTGATTCAATGATGGGGAAGGATGACAGCCTCGTATATGCGCATTAAAACAAACGATCCAAAATAAAACAAAACAATACAACACAACGGCGACCGCAAAAGTGGCTCGTGACAAGCACAACTTTCGTGTTGTTAAATATAATCGTCCTCAGTTCTCTGCTCGCTGCGGGAATACCTCAGGGAGTTAATTTACAAGAAACTTTGCATGAAAAATGTATCCAGTGGCTTATTCTTGACTGGCTTATTATTGAGGATAATGGTTACGAGTATGTATGCACAAGGACATGACTTTTTTATTGTGGTTCGTCTTTATAGAGGCTGCATAATTAATGCTGCGGTGTAAATTCAGAACTGTGAGACTTTTGTTTTGATTTATTTTTAGGTTGATCTTAAGTCGCTGCTCATCGGCAGGGCAGCCAAACCCTGCATTTTTTCCTCCTACAAACCTTGTTATGTATACATACATTTCCACAGCATTTCGATCTGTGTCGGATCTTTGTGAGATTGAATAACCACACATTTGTAGGAGGAGTGTGCAGGTCTGTCTTTCTCTGTTGGTCTTTACTGTCAATTCCTCAGGCTCTAAATACAGACTTTATGTAGTTCCAGAATCACTGCAGATAATGCATTGATCATTTTGGGAGGTGCCCACATTAACTTCCTCAGAATTTCCTCCTTCTTTGCCATTAATGTTTTGCCGAAATGGGAACAGATGTAGCAGTCATTTCTGGGCTTTTTGGTGTATGTGCCTTTCTTCTGACCAATTTTGAACCCTGGTCTTTCTCCCCGTTTTATTGGAATGCCAGAGAGCATTGCTGCTGCAATGATCTCTGTCCGTTTGGGAGGACGCAAGACTATGCGCAGGCTATGCTGCCTAAGCGCATTGTGCCAGCCGCAGGTCATTTTCACTGCGCAGTCATTGCATCAGAGGACACTCCATGCACAGTTTTTAATGTTTCTATTGTGGTGTCCCCAGGGGTTGGGCGACACTCACGGACCTTGCAGAGGGCGTAGGCAAGTTCAAAAACACAGAGGAGGCAGTATTCAGAACAAAAACGATAATTTAATAAATAAAATCTAGACAACACAAAACAAAGGGTGGGGTCTTCAGGGGAATACAAACACACAAAGTCCGCAATCCTTCTCTCGTTGTCAATGTCCGTTCCAATTCCAAAATCCAGGTCCAAGTCCACAATCCAGTCTGTAGTCGATATTCAAAGGGGGTCCTCACACAATCCGGTCATACACAAAAAACACACTCCAACACTCTCTTTAAATCCTGGCTGGTCAATGACTTCACAGGTATCTATCTCTCTTCAAACACACACAGCAACTCTTCTCAAACACTTTCCTACTCCTCTCCCAGTGTAGTGGGAATCAGCCCTTTAAATAGGCCTTGAAATGGCCTTCAGCTGGTCGTTAGTCCCGTTACTTTCACTCGGTTCAGGTGTTACTGTGGCCTGCTGGGAAATGTAGTGTTTTTGGCTGCCATGTGTTGGAGGCCAGGCAGCCATTTTCTTGTGCAGCCCATTGGCCTGCCACACTATATAATAGTTCAGGTTAGGATTTAGGGTTAGGGTTAGGATTTGGGTAGGGTTAGGGTTATGAATTGGGTAGGGTTAGTTGTATCTCAGTTTAGGGGCAACTTATGCCTTCAGCTGGGACATGATGGAACCTGCTCACTGAACCCAATGGAGCACTTAAGACATTTTATGTTAGTGTTTACTTTATTTTGGCAGTTACCTGTGTCTAAAAACTCTAAATCCCTCCTCAGGGATGTAAAATGAAATGGTGTCTCTGTGCCTGCCCCTGGCTTTATGAAAACATAAACAAGTCATGTTCCATTATCTAGACTGGGCAACATGCAGTAGCCACCCGTTTCCACAAATGAGACACACCCTTGACTCTATACCATAATCTATACCTCTGTGTTCGTTTGTGCTGCCACTAGGGGTGTGACGGTATACTGGTATGACGGTATACCACGATATTAAAATATGAAATAGTACTATCATAAACTTAAGAACATAAGAACATAAGAATACATAATGACGTTCGGCCCATCTAGGCTGGTCATGTCCTAATCTCGTAATACTTAATAGTAAATCATGTGGCAAAACCTATTTTCATGCAATGAAAAAATATTTCAACCGTTACCCTTGTAAAATGTCTAAATAACCCATATTATGTAATATAATACTGGACCTGGGTTGTCTGCTAATGTCATTGAATCCCTCCACCTCTTTGGCTGTTCTTGCATTTTGTTTTGTATACAACGCACATGCAGACAGCTCCCTCTCATTTCCTAACCCTGATAGGTAGCTGTTATTAGCTAGCTAGCTACACGGCATAAATCTCCGTTTGCACTCCCTTATAAAACTTGTGATGTCCGATGGTGATTCCGATGCCGAGGCGGTCTGTAATGACAAATTATATCCCCCCAAAAAGCGAACTCATTCATCCGTGTGGACTTACTTTGGATTCAGAAAAAAAGATGGTGATGATGATATCCACCTGCGTAAGGAACATCCTTCACATTATGGTTTTTCCACAATGGAAAAAGTGAGTAGATAAATACCTAGATAACTAGATCCGATAAGCTGATATTAAGCAAAATGTTTCTTAATTTGCAAAGTGAATGATTTAAATTGATTTAAACATATCAAACATAAATGTAATATTCAGTTGCATTTTTTGTTTTATTTTTCAATTAAAATGGTATATAAATCTGCAAAGAGCCATACAATAAATAGATCAAGTTGTACATTTTGTGTGATACTTTTTTTAGCTTAAAAACTGATACCATGATATAACGAAAACCGTGATATTGAATAGTACGATTATCATACCGTGAAAATGTAATACCATCACAGCCCTAGCTGCAATATACCAAACAATGAGTCCCGTTTCAGATGGGCGAGCATTTCTGTGTACACTCACGGGACCATCACATGGCACAATGTGGCCTGTTCTCTCCATCCCTCCATCATCCCTCTCTCCAGTGTACTTCCCAAAGTGAGAGCATGTCCCTGTTGATGCCAATGCCAATTATCAAAATCTCCAGTGTAACAAAAAAAGGGAATGGTTGTGACAGACAGCTTTAACAGGTGTCAGAGCTCAACGTATGATTTTTGACATCCAAAAACCAGCATCCCAAGGGGCAGGATAAGGAATTGTCTGCCTGCCTCTTGAATTCTTGGGAGCCACTGGAGGAAGAAGAACTACGGTTCCCAGCAGCCTGCAGTACCGCACCTGAAAGAAGTCAAGCGATTGGGACTACAGACAGCTGAAGGCCATTTGGAGGCCTATTTAAAAGACTGATTCGTGTCACAGGAGGGAGTAGGTTGGTGGTTGTGGAGAGTGTTTTGGAGAGTGTGCTGAAGAGTTGCTTTTGGGATTGCTGATTGTGTTTGGACCGGATTGTTTTGAGGACTCTGTTTGTGTAACGACTTTGGACTGTTGGAGGAACTGGACTGGATTCCTCCAACATTGTTTTGTTTGTATTACTGCCTCCTCTGGGTTATTTAACTGCCTAAGCCCTCTGCAAAGGTCTGTGAGTGTCGCCCAACCCCAAGGGACCACAATATATATATTGTACATACACTACCGGTCAAAAGTTTTAGAACACACCCATTTTCCAGTTTCTACAGAAATTTAAGCAGTTCAAGTCCAGTGAATAACCTGAAATGGTACAAAGGTAAGCGGTAAACTGCCAGAGGTTTAAAAAAAAGGTTTAGGTTACCAAAAGCTTAAAAATAATGTCATTTCTTTGGCAGTGAGTAGTTTCCTACACCATCAAAAAGCACTTGGAAACTGGAGGAAATGCTGACAGGAAGATGTCTGGCAGACCCAAAGCCACAACAAAATCAGAAGACAAGTTTCTGAGAGTTAACAGCTTTTGTGATAGGCAGCTCACAGTACAACAGCTTCAAGCACAGCTTAACACAGGTCGAAGTAAGGAAGTCTCAGTTTCAACTGTGAAGAGAAAACTTCGAGCTGCAGGTTTGACAGGTCGAGCAGTAAGAAAGCCATTGCTAAGGTGGCGAAATAAGAAAAAGAGGCTTGCCTGGGCCATGAAGCATCGCCAGTGGAATACTGAAGACTGGAAGAAGGTCTTATGGACCGATTAATAAAAATTTGAAATCTTTTTTTTGTAGGCCGTCGAGTAGGCGAAAGGATGGTTCCTCAGTGTGTGACACCAACTGTCAAACATGGAGGAGGAAGCGTGATGGTCTGGGGCTCTTTTGCTGGATCCAGAGTCGACGACTTGCACAGAGTGACGATTACTCGTTCCCTTTTTTTATAACTCTGAAATGTACATTATTTTTCAGTTTTTGGTAACCTAATCTTTTTTTAAAAACCTCTGGCAGTTTACCGCTTACCTTTGTACCATTTCAGGTTATTCACTGGACTTGAATTGCTTAAATTTCAGTAAAAACTGGAAAATGGGGGTGTTCTAAAACTTTTGACCGGTAGTGTATATTTATGATAAAGGAGGTAAATACGTACAGTAGGCTCCATTTTTATTCATACCCTTGATAAAGAGGTCTGCCGCATGGTTTGCTGCCCACCAACCTCTATCATTGGGGCACGATCAGTCCTTTTATTCAATCCACAATCAGTGGCAGCTGCCAGCTCTCCCAATCGCTTCATTCGATGCAGCTGGTGGCCAGGTGTGGGACTGCAAGCTGATGGGAAATGTAGTTTCTATGACTATTTAATTAGCTAGTTTTATTTGACAATTCAAAAACATTTTCAAATGTTTTATTTGAGGGATAGGTGATCGCTGAAAAGACAGCTGCACCAGCCACCTCCATACTTCTTCCCTCCCTCATCAAGTTGTGTTTTATTTACAATGCCCATCTCATTCTCCATTTGACTGTGCTTTTTGGGAACCCCCCGTCCTGCAGATCTCGATCCTGACGGAGGGGGTGCCACGCCCCCTGTGGAACTGCGGGGGCTCCATCCATCAGACGTACAAAACAAAGGGAAGGTGTTCAATAGGCCCTAATAGGTATAATACAAATATATAGGTTCTTATAAAACCAATAAGAAACCAAACTCAGGGAAAGCGTTTTGTTGGACATTTCCTATTTATTTAAAAACCTGCCTTCAAAGGGCCATTAACAATCCCTGGGGCTTGTTTTTCATTCACTTGATGATTTAAAAAAAATGTCCTCTCACAACTTTGAATTTAATTTCTTGTGATTCTGTGATTTCTTGTGATGCCTACATTCTAAGAGAGAAATGTAAGTGAACCTGCTGATCAGAGAGTGGCTCTTTCTCCCTGCCTGCTTCACACAAGTCTCTTTATTCCCCTTAATTGCAATAAAGTTCTGCTAATTGCACAATGACATTTACTTTACTTGAGTTTTCCTGCAGAAGCCCCAGCTGGGGAGAACGGCACCCAAACAGCGCACAGTTTCCACACTAACTAACTGTGTTTAAACAAGACGTTGGAATAGACATTGGATTTGATACAATTGAACTTGGATTTGAATACAAGGGACAGGATTGCACCTCCTGCCCACACCCCTCACCCCCATCATGGGCATTATGGGCAAAATGTAGAGGGATGTGGAGAGATGTGTAGGGATGTGGAGAGATGTGGAGGGATGTAGAGGGATGTGGAGGGATATGGAGGCACAGTACTTGGCTCTCTTATACCTGTAGAGTAACCTGCTGTAGCAGGCTGAGGCAAGGGCATAAGAGGTTGTCTGTAAATTTCCCTCCAGAATACTTTTAAGAAGAGCACATTGATTACCTGAGTGGTGTTCGCCTGCTGTTAGTAGGATGGCTTGCGATCAAGACAAATATTGTTGTTGTTTGGCTATGGGCTTGGTCTCATGGAGCGAGATGGAAATCAGGTCAAGGTTAGCTCAAAGGAGCCGCTCACACAATGACGTCGTTAGCTGTGACGCCCAGACAAGGCTAGACAAACGGGCATTTGTGATGCATGCTCATACTTTCAGGCCCCTCCTGGTGGCTACATTAAACTTGCTTAGTGGCTTAATGATCGTAAACAAATAGTAAAATTCACTGATTTACGACAAGCATCCCTTATCATAACAGAACTGTAGCAGTGGAGGGTTCAGTGCATCTGTAATACATGTGCTATGAAAGTCAATACCTTCATGAGGTGGTGTGTGTGTGTGTGTGTGTGTGTGTGTGCGTGTGTGAGTGTGTGTGTGTGTGTTTGTGTGTCCCTGTGCATGTGTGTGTCATTTGACCAGAGAAGAACAGTGCCTAACAAGAGAAGATCTGTTTTCTGCAGCAAAGCACAACGTAGGTACGTTTTTACTTCCAAATATATTAACATGTACCATGATTACCCCACGTGTAAGAAACACATACACACAAACTCAAATATATTCAAAAACAAACACACAGGAATAAACACTCCTGACCCATCTCTCTGGGTCCAAACACTCTTGACCCTTCTCTCTGGGTCCAAACACTCCTGACCTGTCTCTCTGGGTCCAAACATTCCTGACCCATTTCTATGGGGGTATAAACACTCCTGACCCCTGTCTCTCTGGGGGCCCAAATGCTCCTGACCAATCTCTATGGGGGTATAAAGGCTCCTGACCATCTCTATGGGGGTATAAACACTCCTGACCCATCTCTCTGGGGGCCCAAACGCTCCCGACCCATCTCTGGAATTAAAGAAAATGGGCTTTCTGTGTGCTCGGTTGCTAGGACGCTGCTCATATAAATACCTTCCATGCTTTTCTCTTCTTATTTTTAATTTGTTTTAGTTAATTTGAAAAAGAGCCAGAAAATCCTCATTTGGAATCTGGAGGCTGACGCTCTCTCTCCTTCTCTCTCTCTCTCTCTCTCTCTCTCTCTCTCTCTCTCCTTCTCTCTCTCTGTCTCTCTTTCTCTCTGTTCATGTGCAGTTTTGCCAATTTCTGCACCAGAGACAGTGTCTACTTTTTAAAAATTAAATCCAGGGCAAACTCTGGCTCACATGCACACACACACACACACACACACACACACACACACACACACACACACACAAAAGCCAGTGAAACAAGTGAGATCTTTCAATCTGTGGCAGCCATGTGATAATAAAACTCTATCCATCAGTCCCGTTTTGGCAGGGACAAATTGGATCAGGGCACAGGAGGGAAAGCAGAAGAAATATAAAAATGATCGGGGGCGTATTTTTTGTTCCTTTTTTGGAACGGCAGGAAAGAGAAAGGCCTGAGCTGTCAGACCAGGAAACGCCACACAGCACTCTGCACCGTAAAAAGAAAGCCAACCGTTCACGCTGGCTTACCAATTTGTCGAGGTGAGCCCACGCACAAAGAGGCAGATTGAAATTTCCCTTCCTTGTGTACTGGCTGTCATAACTCTTCAGAGGGAATGGGGTGATGCTATCTTTCTCGGCTGTAAGCAAAGGAAGGCATTCAAAGCAAGGGAACATGTATAGGGTGGAAGAGGTAGGCAACAAAACATGCTGGGAAATGTGATTCCTTTAGCTAAATTACAAAGGTTTAAGAAAGACACCTCATAGCACTTGGACAACATCACAGACGCAAACCAATGAACCTATCTACTCTGTAGGGCTTCAGCTCATATTGTGCGTGGCAGCTGCTGAATGCAGGTGACTCTTCCCCCACAAAACACAGTCATGATCAAAACACAGACGAGCAGAACCGTGGGTTGCTGGGTGGCTCATCGTTTAAGGATGAAAGTTACACTGTTTTAGTGTAACTAAACTAGAGCCCCATGCTGACTGTGGCCAGCTGCCTTGCTGGCCGATGCATAATTGATGGTAGCGTCACCCAGGGAGGGAGGGATAGAATTGGCCAGACCGTCCGTGTCTCGTCGCTCACCAGTGACCCCTGCTGGTCAGTAGGGCGCCCACAGTCTGCCAGTATAAAGCTGCACATGAACTGTCTTCCTCTGACTCATGTGTGTGCAGCTTAACTTGTAGACTGCTGTGTGAAAAGAAGCAGCTGCTGAAATCACGTTTCGAAGGTGACCACGTGCTGGTCTCTTCTGAATTGACAGCGGCAGTTGCAGTGAGTGTGGCTCAGAATACAATTCGGCGTTCCAAACTGGGAGAAAAAGGAGAAATAGCGTTGAAAAAAAGGAAACACCCAACGGTCTCTTTCTAGGAATCATTTATGTTTAGCCAAGCAACACGGTGATCCCAAAGCAGGGTCCTGTCAGCTTTTGTGCTTCAATGAGCTGCTTTATGATGTACAGTCACAATACTGGGGGAGTAAAACAAATAAGTACCAGGGGGGGTGGCCTAAAGTATTTCTTATTCTGGGGAAATGTTCTACAGATCCTGTAATGGTGATATAGTTTCTAATCCTCTTGAATTTTCCATAAACAATATAGCCTTGCCTTCTTGGACTGTGTAGGTCTATTCTAACTGTGATTCACGCCATTTGTTAGACCCAAGTGGTGTCCACACAACACCCCCCCGGCCCTTTCACGCTCCATATAACATTTCCCACTGTGTAATCCAGCACAGCTGCTGGAGCTGTGAATGTCCAGCCAGGCTGGCCTACCTATCCCGTGCCAGGTTATCTGTCCAGGACACATTGCAGTGAATCCCGGCCACTCTGCCAGTGATCGTCCGTCACAAACATGCCCCACTCGGATTTCCCCACACACACACACTTCCCCCGGCCACACACACAACCCCCCCAGCCACGCACACCCTCCGCACACATTTTCCCCAAACACACCCCACACACAAGCACCCGCCCACACACAAACAGGCCCTACTCACAAATTCCTCCGAAACACACCCCCATTACCACACACCCACACACACTTGTACCCCCCACGCCCAACTCGATGCTGATCTCCAGGACCCCCCCTTTTTTATTTGGGTCACCGTGTCAACACAGCTCAGTGTACAGCCCCTCATTACTGCCACAATATGCACCCCCACCCCCCTCAAACTCCCCAACCTCTTTAAAAAATAAAAATAAACCTGCAGCAAAATTTAAAGAAATATGAGCGGGCTAATACAGTTATGGGAGGTTTAACCCGGATGATATAGAGAAATTGTCATATTTTATGGCTTTCAATATGCCTCTGACTTTCAGCCGGATGGAGGCTGGTGCTATTCTTTGATACCGTAAGAGGGCCATCAATGGAACCTATTTCATGGGTGGATGAGCGTATTCACAGTGCCCCCGAATAATATCGGGAATGGAGGGGACCCGAGTGCGCCCTGAGGGGTCCGGCGAATGGGACAGGGGCCCGGCTGCTCTGCCCTTCCCACCGTCATCACGGTGACACCGTGGTAATCCAGAAGCTTCCTCTTCCTCTGCACTTTTTTGGATAATGAACTGAACAACCTATCAAACACCGATACAAGTACTGTACCTTTTTATTTTTCCCATAATAAGCCAGTGCCATCATATTTGCCAGCTAAATATACATAGCACAGCTGAATAAAGATAGAAACATCTGTTATAATGGCAGTTTTAAGGACTGGTACAAAGTTAACGCTTAGTTTTTTTGTTTTCCCTTTGTAATATTATTATCATTAACAGCGCATCCATTGACTTTGGGAATCTAAATCTGTCTATTTTTCCAACATCTCTGCATCTGCACCTGCATCTCTCTGCTATCTGTTCTCATCTTGTTTTCTTTTATCGCTGCTGGTGTGTCGACATCCAAATGAACCCCGCCCCTTGTCTTGCTCGATTAGCAGTAGAACCATCTGCACGGCGAGGAATATGACCGTTATCATTCAACATAATGGTCTCCCCCAAAAAACATTCAAAATATGTGAGCGCATTGTGTCGGAGGGCCATTGCTTTCTGTGGATCTCTAAGGGGACGGTAATTGGAGCGCGGTAAGAAAACCTGGGAGCTGATTGGCATATTCCTGAAGCTACGCGCTCTCACCGCCAAATCCCTGCAGGAACGACGAGATTTATCCGCTGTTTACGCTGCTTAATTAGGCGAATTCCCTCGTCTGGTCTCCGGCGGCTCCACCTGTAGGGCAAACTGAAGAAAAAAAAAGACATACGGCACCATCGAAGTCTCCCGGGACGGCCTCGCGACAACATCCGCTAATGCCGCTGTGTAGCGCGGACCACTACACCGCCGGCTGGTTGGCATTTGCTTCAGAAAAGGGCAAAAAAGCAATCGGCACGGAAGCAGTATTGTTTACCGACAAAGCTGTAAATAACGGCTGCAAAACAGACACAACAAAAAGAGAAATTACTAAAATAACAACTTTACCAGGATCAAAAACCTTAACCAATTTAAATTGTGTTTTTTCACCCAGATTACACATTTGAATGGATTATAAGCAAAGCAAACACAAAAGAACAGCTTGTCTTGTCACAAAACACAATAGGGTAAAGCTGCTGATATAATTCCATACATAATACTTGGAGAAAATTCCGATGTTATGATTTGGCCAGATTACCATCTGTTTATTTTACTTCCCTTGCCCTTTACACCAGCAGCAGTTTGGGGAGATTAGAGAGCATTTGCATGTCAAGGAGTCCATTACTGGTGAGAGAAAAGGCAAAGGAATCATGTGTATTATGCTATATGGACTCATAACAAAGATGCATGTGTACATAAAAAAAAAATTGTCATCTGTAATCACATCGTGGCACGATTAGGCTTCTGTACCCACCGTTTCAGCACCCGGGACAGCGGCCACATTCTGGTACCGGGTGTGAGTCCCCTCATGTTATTATGTCTGGGTACATGACAGAGGAGTGTTTGAGCACCAGGAATCTAGGGTGCTGGAGTGACAGAGCAGCTGTGCTTTTAGCCAGGGAGATGCGGGTTTGATTCCCAGGTGTATTGTCCTGCTAGTGTGCTCCTTAAAGGGGGACACATATATCAAATCAAATCAAATCAAATCAAATTTATTTGTATAGCGCTTTTCACAATTGAATTGTCACAAACCGCTTAACAGAGGGGAACCCAGGCCTAGACCCCCCCAAAAGCAAGCCTAAAGGCAACAGTGGCAAGGAAAAACTCCCTTGGTAGGGAGAAACCTTGGGAGGAACCAGACTAAAAGGGGGGGAGCCCATCCTCTTCTTGGCCGGCATCAGGGTGTGTGACCAAAAAGACCATATCATGGTCAGTCCAAGGTGACTCAGGGCTGAAAGGGGGGTGAGGGTTGATGGGGGCAGCTCACACTTCTCGCAGGATCTAGGGTTCGGGGGCAGGTGCCCTCGAGTCAGAGGCCGAGGCAGAGAAGAGAACATGTAGTCAGAAAAGCAGTGCTATAGCCAGTAGCATTATGTAAGAGCAGGGGAGCACAAGCATAGGAAATATGCAGATAGCCCCGACAGATGTAAGCTATGGCAGCATACCTATTAGGAGAGGGACAGAGAATACACGCAGCCATGAGAGAGTTCCAAACCATCCACACCTGATCAAGGATAACCAGCATAACAGTGGTGGTAACACATTGAGGAGGTGACAGTATGGAAAGTTTCTCACTCCATAAGACACTAGGGCACGGCCTTCTCCATCTCTCCACCTAGACTATGTTTGGCAGTAGGCTAGGCTGTAAAGATATATTTTTAATCTATACTTAAAAATTTAAACTGTGTCCGAATCCCTAACATGCCTTGGTAAACCGTTCCACAACAGGAGCTCTAAAAGAGAAGGCTCTACCACCAGCTGTGCTTTTCAAAATTCTAGGGAGTAATAGATGGCCGGCTTCTTGTGAACGAAGCAGTCGTGTCAGCTTATAAGGGGCAATCATTTCGGTCAGATATAAAGGTGCAAGTCCGTTCACTGCTTTAAAAGTTAGCAACAGTACTTTATAATCAGCCCGATATTTAACAGGAAGCCAATGTAGTGAAGTGGAGTGGAGTAATGTGCTCGTACTTCTTGGATCTAGTCATAATATGTGGCGCTGTATTCTGTACTAGTTGAAGACTCTTTAGAGAGCTACTAGAGGAGCCGGATAATAAGGCATTACAATTGTCTAGCCTCGATGCGACAAAAGCATGCATCAAGGTTTTTGCATCCTCTAATGACAGAATGTGCCGAATTTTACCTATGCTTCTTAGGTGAAAGAAAGCAGTTAATTGTTGAGCTACAGATTTCTCTAAAAAGTTTGACAAAAAGGGAAGATTTGAAATGGGCCTATAGTTCTTCAGATTATCAAGATCAAGATTTGGTTGTTTAGAAGAGGCTTGATTACTACCACTTTTAAAGACTTAGGTATGCAACCCAATAATAGGGATGCATTTATGATATCTAACATGGGCTGGCCTAGCACAGACAAAAGCTCTTTAATAAGCTTTGTTGGTATGGGGTCTAACAGACATGTAGATACATTTGGGGGACATAACCAGTTTATTAAATTTGTCCAGATCCAAGGGAGTGAAAAACTCAAGGGTCTCTACGCAACCCTGCTCCTGATAGCCCTGTGCTATCTCGGGAGTTGGAGTGCTAGATATTGGAGTCATTTTCATAATTTGTTCTCTGATTGTCTAAATCTTATCAGTAAATGAGTTCATGAAGTCATTGGAATTATAGTTAAAAGGATAACTGACGCAATCTTTTGAAAAAAAGTTTAGCTACCATGTTAAATAGAAATATTGGGTTGTTTTTATTCTGGTCAATTAATTTTGAGAAGTACGATGACCTAGCTGTAGTAAGGGTGTGCTTGTATTCTATGAGGCTGTCCTTCCAAGCAGAACGAAAAACCTCAAAATTGGTAGAGCGCCATCTGCGTTCTAATTTCCTGGAAACTTGATTAAGGGCACGGGTATGGTCAGTAAACCAGGGTGCAAGTTTCTTCTGACTGCATTTTTTTCTCTTGAGGGGTGCGACAGCATCAAGTGTATTCCGTAAAATATGATTTAGCGCATCTGTTTGATGATCAATTGACAAAAAGCTATTTGGGTCCTGACTTGATACTAACGATTCGGAAAGTATCTTTATTAATTTTGAAGCCGTTAATAAATGTATAGAGCGGCTGGAATAGTATCTAGTTTCCGATTTAATAGGAACATTTACCTGAATTTCAAAAGTAATCAAAAAGTGATCTGATTATGTGGAGACACAATTATATTCTTGACATCAATACCATAGGATAAGACTAAATCTAAGGTATGGTTGTGGCAGTGGGTTGTCATTATCAACATGTATTTTTCAATCTCCAACAATCACAACTTTATCTGCCATAGTTGCAAAGCTTGATAAAAACTCAGAAAGAAAGACAGTATACAGTCCAGGTGGTCTATAAATAGTTACTAAGAGGAAGGATTGCACTGAGGTAACTTTACCTTTTGACCGTCCAGAAAGCATAACAAGCAATTCGAAAGAGGATAACTTATCCCCACATTTAGGTGTGAAACTAAATTTTGTCACAAAAATCACAGCAACACCGCCCCTCTACCGGACAGCTGGCATAACCATCAGGAGATGCCTCATTAAGTGCACTGTATTCGTCAGGCCTAAGCCAGGTTTCAGTGAAACTAATCAGGTCAAAACTATGGTCCGTGATTAGTTTGTTCACAAGAACCGCCTTGGGGGAAAGTGATCTAACATTTAACAATCCACATTTAAGATATGTCTTATTACAGGCAACACTTACAGCAGGCTGAGAGGTTATACATACAATTATGTACACAAATGCCACAACAGCCAGTGTGCTCAGATAGCTTTTTATTTCTAAAACCATTTCCAAAACGAGGGACAGACACAGTCTCAATAGTTAAGCTAGTCACTGGTTCTTGGAAGTTAGCAGACAGTAGTTTAGGACCAGAAGTCTGCTGCCTGGCTAGTGCTCTGAGAGGTCATACATTTTGCGAGATTAGGCTACGGGAAACATTTCTAGATAATAGAAGAGCACCTCTGCAGCTCGGGTGGAGTCTGTCTCTCTTCAGTAAGCCAGGCTTTCCCCAAAAAGTAGGCCAATTGTTTATGAAGCCCAAGTCGTTGTCAGTACACCAGTTAGCCAGCCAGCGATTTAGCGACGTGAGTGTACTGTAGACTTCGTCACTCCTACGGGCAGGGATAGGGCCAGAGATAATTACTTCCCGACTGAATGTTTTAGCGAGCTTATCACCCCTACCTTGCTCTTTATGGCTCAGATTGACAGAGGAAGTTATAGTGATGGGACAGGCCTACAAATACGATTGTGAATTTTAAAATAAACTGAAGGAAAGAAGGGAAAATAGGGGCAAAACATTTGTTTAAATTCAAAATCAGGGGTCTTGTGTTAAAGAGTATAAACTGGCAACTGGGCACAGATTTTGTGTTTTATCAAACCCCAACTCTGAAACCCTCAGGATAAAGGAAAATAACCATAAGGCTCTCAGTGTGAACTTGTATTGCTCACTTCAGTACCCCCTCCCCCAGACCTTTAGTTTCATCTTGATTAGAGTCCACAAAGGTCACACTCATTTCTCCTTGTGTGACAAAGCGCGCCCTGCCAGTTTGAGTCCGGTCTTGACGTGACACATAGCAGCGGGCACGTAGAGCGTAGAGGTCTGGTTGTCGTTCATTTTTATTTATCGGGCATGGCTCCCCCGCTTTCACCTCCTCTGTCTCCCACTGAAGCGAGAAACCTGATTACAAATCAGAAATATTTAATCTTACACTGCAAAAGCAAGCTTTACAATGCCTGTCACATCATTTGAGATGTGAAGAAGAGGAGTGGCAATTGATGTCTGTTGTGTTTTAACACCTTAACTTCCAGAGGCCAGTCCATTTGATTGTTTTCAAGTTTTACAAATATGTGTTCTATTTTTATTTCTCTATCTTTGATTAAAAATGTCTATAAAAATGATGTATTCATAGTCACACACACACACACACACAAAGCCAAAGCATCACCCAGGAGGGAGGGTTTCACTCAGCAGGATAGTCCCACCGCCTCCCACCAGAACAGTGCCTCTCTGGTCAATCAGGAACCTGTGGTCTGCCTCGCAGATCCCCAACGCAAGGACTGCACAGCTCAGCTGGGGGACTGCAGAGTGAAATGAAGCAGTGGTCGGCTGCATTGTCTGTTCCCTCCTGAATTGTATCAGCATGATAATGCAGTGATGGGATAGGCCTACAAATATGATTAGGAAATAAAAAAAATAAAACACTAATAGGGAGAAAAGGGAAAAATATGAGGATAAGATTTGGGTTAAATAAAAAAAGGAGAGAAGGCTGTTTGCAAGCACTGCTCTTGGATGTAGAGATCAATATGAATCCAATTAGCATTTTATTGTTTATCGTCAGTGGGCGGCGAATCCATACGAATAACATTGCATGCGTTTGGTGCATGTGGATTCAACCCGTATAGCTTAGCATTGAATTTAACTGCACTTGATTAGCTTTCGGCGAGGTGAGAGTTTACACAGTTTGGTTTGATTTTCTGTCTTCCACACTTCCTGCTAAAGCTTTTAGGGCTTCAGGTCTTTGTTGGTTTTTGTTCTTTTTTGCTCAAAACATGTCTTCTACATGTTTGCCATTAAGTGTGGTTATTGACATGAATTGCCTGTAAGTGGATCAATGACTCAAGGTTTTCCCCTTGTCTGCTGCTTTGATATTTCCTTGAAATTCACTTTGAAGCACAAAGTCTCCTTGGGTAAATAGACAGTGGTAAGCAACACACTCAATAAGTAATCTACGTCTTATTTATGTACATAATCTACTGCATGGATCATTCGTGCCAGCTGAATGGAAAACAATATCACATGAAACATATCATCACTAGAACTGAGAGTGTGATTTGCAATCCACCATGAATTTCAAGGTATTCTTTGGCTGTCAGTGAAACGTGATTGTGAACAATATGA
Source organism: Aldrovandia affinis (assembly GCA_029706075.1). Classification (NCBI taxonomy): domain Eukaryota; kingdom Metazoa; phylum Chordata; class Actinopteri; order Notacanthiformes; family Halosauridae; genus Aldrovandia; species Aldrovandia affinis. The sequence continues at coordinate 3,177,101 of JAINUG010000077.1, forward strand.
TATAATTTCCAAGGATCCCAAGAAAGTGACTTCAATCAGACCTGTTGATCTCTGGCCCTGAAGGAAAGGCATCTGAAAATCTGGCATCAGTACGTACTCGACATCAATGAGTTCTCAAACCTTTCCATGTCATTATTTTATTATTACAGCCACATTGTGTCCTTTGACTAATGTGTGCCTAAGAAGTGGCTGAACATGTGAAAGAAACATAGCCTACCTCTTTTTGCTAAAAATCACTGGAAAGCGATTGAAGGCTTAATCACTCCAACCTTGTCTTTGCTCTGAAGAGAGCCTTTTTAAAAATGTGTGTATTGCATTGTGGGAGATTGAGAGCATCTATTGTGTCTGGGTTAAGACCTCCTCTGGCCCATCTCTCGTAAACTTGTGACAAGCTGGAGACAAAGCCACTTCATACCCAAGTGTTTTGAGATATACCCTACATCCCAGCTACAAAGAAAAAGAATAACACAAACTCCCCATTGTCTCAGCAGTGACCAAAGAGTTCTGTTAGGCTTGAGATGGCAGTAAGAGTTCTATAATAATAATAATAATAATAATAATAATACATTTAATTTAAATCACCTTTCAAGGAACCCAAGGACTCAAGCAAAAAATAAAAAAGCATTTGACACCATTAAAAACAAGCACAAAAGGGGTCGGCGGATAGTGTAGTGGTCTAACGCACCATATTTTGTCTGGTCCGAAATGGTGTGCCCTGCCTGTCAGCAGCCAAAAGGTTACGGACTTCAGAAGAGGGATAGATGGAGCAGCCATTGATGGTCAGCACCAGATCACAAACCTTCCGGAGGTGAGCCTTGGAAGCTCTGTTTTATTGCTAAAAACAACTAAAGTAAAACGCAAAATGGAGAAGCAGTGAACAAACAACATCAGTGTCCTCTCCCTCTCCCATCAGCTTCTTCTCCTTCTCACATCAGCGACCTCTTCCGTCAGCGTCCTGTGGCCGAAAGGCTTGGGAGGCTCTGTTAGGCTTGAGATGGTGCTAAGGGTTCTGTTAGGCTTGAGATGGCAGTAAGGGTTCTGTTAGGTTTGAGATGGCGGTAAGGTTGATGAATTATGAAAAGATCATAAGGAAGGAGAGAACGGGTGGGGCAAGTGTGGTGGGAGGGTGGGGGTTGCAGTGGAAACCTTATTCACCACAGTGCAGGGCCCTGGATAGCCTGAAAGTATGACCGCGTAAACCGCTCAATAATGACTGCGACTGGGAAAACAAATCCAGGTGGAGTGCAGAATCTTTTAAAAATCTTTTTTCCATTTTGCGTTCCTTTTTTTCCCGCTCAGACTGTTGACCATAACGACCGTGGGGTGAGCCATTTGTCCATTCTGCCACCTAATCAATGTCCCTCGCACTGAACCATACGGAGGCTCAGCAAAGGTCACCCCTGCCATCATTGTAGCCCCTATTTCCCAAAGGCTAGAAGGCCTTCTTTTAAACCCCCCCACCCCCACCCCCACACCTTTGTCTTGCGTCCTTCCTGTCAAGGCTCTTCTCCGCCATCATCCATCTTGTTAAAGGTGATATCACTTTATACTTTCTCCCACTGTAAATACATAAATGATACCCTGAAAAAATCTAATTAAATAAAATTGCAGGACAACTGAAATACTGTACCATCAAGTCCCGTAAGATTACGGCCGTGGGACAGACATTAACTGTCGCAGGATTTACTGAGGTAATAAATACATTTATTATTATTACTTATTTTGTGTGTGTTTATTAATTTACTTTCCATGGCAGAAACAAAATTCCATCTCTTACATTGTAAAAAAGAGAATAAATTACATGTCTAAAGTCAGTAACTGAAATGATCAGAGAAGCTGGGCCATTTGGGTTGGGGAAGGTAGGAGCATCAGTATCTCGATCTTAACTACACTTCAGTTTACCCACTCAAACCCAAGCAAGGCGGACGGCATGTGCATCGTTCCCTCGGATGCCTGTTCGAATTCTTTTCTGTGAAAGATTTAATAATTCTTGGGACTAATTTGTCTTTGAGTGACTGGAACCAAAGCCTTTTTTTAAATTCCTTGCAATTAAAATGGTATTTCTTCCTGCAAACACAGCCTGATTTGCTAGTCCTCCCTTCTCCCACCATCCCAGAACACCAGATCAGAGGTGAGGAAGAGTGGCTGCTGACTCAGTCTTCTCTGGGTGCGACAAAGCCAATGTCAGCTAACGACACAGCTGAGCCTCGAACCTGTGATGTCTCTGCTATAGAGCCCAGCCTGCATTCACATTCACAGTCACATGTAAGTCATGGGAAGCACCTCCACTGACTAATCAGGAGCCCTCAATAATACATGTTTTGAGTGATTGATTGAAAAATGTTAAAACCTTTTTGAAATAATTTTTACATATGGTCTATCTGATTACTGCCTGTATACTAACTAGAAAATGTAACTATGATGTATAACTTTAAACACACTTTAATCATGCTTAATAATATATGTATAACAGTAATATTCATACTTACTGCGTATTACAGGACCCTGAAATACAAATAAAGACAGAGGCTGACTGTAAAGGAGGCAGCAGAACCCCATTTTTCTCCCCAATTTGGAAGCCAATTATATCCTTATTTTTAGATTAACCTTCCCCCCACAAACTCATTGCTCTGTCCACTGCATTTGACACCGTGAACCACCAGATCCTGCTCTCATCTTTCGCCGGGATGGGAATCTCTGGACCTGCACTGACATGGTTCAAGTCATACCTGGCTGACTGGTCCTACCAGGTGGCCTGGAGAGGATCCCTCTCCTCTCCCCAAACCCTCTCTATTGGAGTCCCGCAGAGCTTGGTGCTAGGCCCCCTCCTGTTCTCCCTATACATCAAATCACTTGGTTTGGTCATCTCTGCCAATGGTTTTTCATATTACTTTTATGCTGATTACACCCAACTCTTTCTCTCCTTCTCTCCTTCCGAGACCCAGGTCCCGGCACGTATCTCTGCATGTCTAGCGGACATCTCTGCCTGGATGTCCACACATCACCTGAAGCTGAGCTTCTCTTCCTCCCAGTGAAAGCCTCCTCGATGATTGATGCTTCAGGAGCCAGGAGCCTTGGAGTGACCCTGGACAACCAGCTGAGCTTCTCGGGGTGTATCGCAGCAATCACCCGGCTTGCCGATTCTCCCTCCATAGCATCCGGAGGATCCAATTGTTCCTCACCAAAGATGGTCCAGGCCCTGGTGATCTCACGCCTGGACTACTGCAATTCATTGCTAGCAGGCATAGCGGCCTGTGTCATCAAGCCACTGCAGCTGGTCCAGAATGCTGCCGCATGTCTGGTGTTCAACCAACCCAAGTACACACAGGGGTGCCTCTGCTCCCTCCTACCTCCAGTCACTCATCACACCCTACACCCCAGCCAGACCCCTCCGCTCCACCTCCTTAGGCAAACTGACTGTCCCTTCTCTGCGGGGACTCGGCAGCCACTCCTCGCGGTCTCGCCTCTTCTCTGTCCTGATCCCTCAGTGGTGGAACGATCTTCCGCACTTCCGTCAGGACCGCCGAGTCACTGGCCATCTTCCGCAAGAGACTGAAAACCCACCTCTTCAGACTCCATTACTACTAACTGCAAACTATGATTAACTATGTGGTTCTCTGTGGCTCAGTTGGTAGAGCACAGTGTTGGCAATGCTTAGGTTGTGGGTTCAATCCCCACTGGAGCCACATATACTGAAAAAAAAAATGTATGCATTCACTACTGTAAGTCGCTTTGGATAAAAGCGTCTGCTAAATGGCGTATATTATTATTATTATATTATTAATTTTACCACGTATTAATGCACATTTTATAAGTCGCTCTGGATAAGAGCGTCTGCTAAATGCCTAAAATTTAAAATGTAAATATCTCTATGGGGCAAGCTACTCTCCGAGGCCTCCGATCCGCCTCCTTTGAGACGGAACTCACTGACACCCTTTCTGGAGACATCCTTACGTGCTTCACAGCAAGTTTGTGCTGACTGCCCTCCCCCTTCTCCCTGGGGCAGACAGCCACATGCCACCCCCGATCGGGGCTAACGGCTAGGGCCAGACAGGCAGGGACGGGTTTCGAACTGCATCCCTGATTGGTAGCTCACACTCATACAGGACCAGCCAAATATGGGTGCATTAGAACACTACGCTATCCACCAGCCTGGCGGCAGCAGAGCTCTCTGGTCACGCCGTGTGAAGGTTATCTGAAGAGAAGGCCGGAGTGAATAATATTCCTCCCACAGCTCAGGCCCCCAGAACGCCATGGACTTTAGTGGCAGCGGCTAATTTACTCACTGGAGTCGCTGTCATAGATTACAGGGACAGGCTGTATTGATGGCAGCCATTCGGTGATGGAGTGTTATCATTCCGTCACCCAGCATGACCAATCACAGCGATCGGTTCAGCATGACCAATCACAGAGTTCAGTCTGGAGGGTGATTGTCAGGAAGCCACTGAGCTCCAGGTGTGTAAAAGAACAGAACAGATTTAGAAAGTTGCTTTATGCTTTATGCTTTATGTGAAGTATAGTGACATTAGTTACGGAGGTTCAGAACCTGCCAATATGGTAAAACAATATATAACTGAGAATCAATTTGGTTGATAAATGGATTCTGAAAATGTTTATATTGTATGCTATCAAAACCAAGATGCTTCAGGGCCTGTATTTAATTGTAATGATTTGCAGTTTTGTCCTTTTAACTTTTAATAGAAGCTTTTAGAGGGTGGTTCTTTGACAACGTTTTGATATTGTTGTTGCTAGTTGAGGCTTCGTGAACTCTGAAATGGGTGCAGCTATCATCTGCTCTGAACGAATTGCAGTGTTTTGCTTTACATTACATTACAGGCAGTGAGCAGACAGTTTAAATAAAAATCCATTTATACAGCTAGATATTTTACAGAAGCAATTAAGTACCTTGCTCAAGGGTACAACAGTAGTGCCCCACCTGGGAATCGAACCTGAAAACTTTGCATTACAACGTTTGCGTTACAAGCCCAGTTCCCTAACCATTATACTACACTTTTACTATCGGCCTTTTGATTGGTTGACATGAGCCAGTGATTGACAGCACCCCGTCGGCAAGGCCTTGCTCCTCCATCACTTTAGAGTCAAAGAAAACCATGAGTGGAACAATCAGCAGGACAGTATAAACAGCCGACATGCTAGACCATCCTGTTTACATCACATTGTTGGTGGGAATAGGCCATAAATGATTTTGTGTGGGGGATTTTGGGTGGGAAGACAGACAGCTCATAATCGCCACTGAGGGCCTTCAAACCCAGCTCTTCCTCTTGCAGAGCCCTGTGCAATCCCTGCTCCCTGTGGATTCTGGGAAGGTGAGTGGGGGGGGGGGGGTGTGGTTAAATCAGCAGTGCCGAGTCTGAAGCATCAATCTTGGGTGGGGGCGACTCTCGCCTCCACGCTCTCCAGATGGGCCACTTGGGACCCCCCAGGGAAGAATTTTCTCTGTTCTCCAAATTAAGTCTGGGAGGGAGGGAGAGAGAGAGAGACAGAGAGAAGGAGCAAGCCATCTGACATAGATGTATTGAGAAGCCCCACTGGTGAACGAATAATTCCACAGCTTCCAATATTCCAACACAATTATGAAGGATGGGCACGTGCTGTGTACAGCTGAAGGTTTAATCGTCTTCACTTTTTCCTCACAAATAACAACACACACAAAAAACAAATTTAAAGTAGACAAATGTTCAGCTGTTGTAGCAGGGAACAAATTCAGGCAAAACTTGGAACATCATTTGTTTTTTGGCAGGGGTTTTCTGTAGGAAATTCACCAGAACACATTAGGTTCAACCTGAGGCAGTGCACTAATTAGCATCATTTGCATCAGGCTTTGCAGGTAGACACAGACAAATTTGAATGTCTTGCTTTCCAAGCAAGGAGATATCCTGGAAAATGCAGAGTGGAAATGTGATTTTCTAACCAAAAGCCATGTAGATGTCAGGCGTACAAATGTTACACACATTTCCACACACTGAGTACTGTCTATGAGTATTCTGAACACTTCACCCCTTCAATGGATGACTAAAATATGATATTTAAAAAACATGTATGGAGAGGTAAAGGAGCTAACTGTCTGTGTCCCAGTAAGAGGCATATAGTGAATTGGAATTATTCACACCCTTGTGATGAGCAAAAAAAAGTTGTTTAAAATAAACAATACAGGAAATGAGCTATATTACATGTTCAAAAAATTATATTCTTTTACAATTCTGTTAAGATGATATGTGTTACAATTATTCACACCCCTAATAATTATTTTAAATAGAATCCAACAACAGCCCGTTCTTATGTTTTTAAACAAGTAGTCGGCATTAACACGTTCTCTTCTCTTGTGTTTTATGAGATTGCTGAACATATTGGGGGAGAAAAAAATTATAATTTCCCCATTTTTTGAGAATACAATATAGCTAATTTCCTGTATTGTTTATTTCATACAACCTTATTTCATACAACCTTGCACATTAGATTCAATGTTACATGCCAGTTGTACACTGTAAAAGAATTACACTTTTTACTGGTTTTACTATCTTAATATATTAAATTCCAGCATGCGCACATAATGCCCGTCTTAACGAGAATAAAGAATGTTCTGGAAGTTTTCAATGATGAACAGCACATGGCAAATAACGGCAAAAAATTATCCACTGTCCAAAAAAGTCACCCCCCACCAAATGTTGCTCGTTCTTTTGCTGATTAAGAGTCAGGGCATTTTATGGATTGTCATCAAAATGTGTAAATCCACACGACGGTGTCAACCCTTCCCCCGAATCTTCTGAGTACAGGGAGATGATTTACTGGCCCACTTTGCAGGGCATTTGTCATGTAAAATGAAATCGGTACAATGGCGTGAACAGAATGCATTGTACCCGAATTGGCTACAGAATTTGAAATTTCATAGGCTTCATTCCCGCCCAGTTTAATATGCCTTCGGGAGAGTTTTTCTTTCAGCAATCATACATTATATAGCCTTTGCTTTTGTCAGTCTCCTCCAGCAGAAACGTTTTTCAGGTGGAACTGAAGGTTTGGAGAAGCATTTGCTCTTGATGACAGTAAAAAAAAAAGCCTCTCATTGCCATATCAAGCAAAAATGAATGCAAAGAGAGATTATCCAGTCATTAAAAAACAGAGAGAGAGAAAACTTCCCAATGATTATTTTTGATGCTTGGGGTGTTAGTGCCCATGTGTGGACCATTCAGTTCCTGTGTGAAGTAATTCACTGCTCTAATTTATCTCTATTTTTGTGTAGATGGCTTGAGAGGGTATCTCTCAGAAGGCATGGTTGCCTTACCGCCACACTAATCCCTAGCCAACAACGAGAAATATTTTCAAAATCACTCAAACTACCGAGCTCATTACACGCAAACATGTTTGGCTGGGAAAAGACACATTGATATTCACGCAAAGAGCTATTTTCACATTAAAATATGCAAATCATCACCAAACCATGGCTTTTCCAACACAATAGAGTCCCCTGGATACAAAGAACATGTCTCCTTTTTTAATGCCGACAGATTTCTTTGTGTCACATCAAACGCGTTGTTAGCCTTGGGTTAGGGTCGTAAATCACCCGAGTGACACACAGCGGAGGGACACCATGTTTGACGTATGCCTGGAGTTCAAGCGGTTGCCGAACATCTATTTTCCTTTTGAGGATCGATTTTGCACGTTTTGAACCTATCATGGTGACTCGCGCATGATGTCATCAAGGGCACATGGGAATATGCCAGGGCACATATGTACATACGCGGTAAAATTCTACAACTTGACCGATGCGAGAGCAGAGCAGTCTCACACTAGATGAGTAAGAACATCATTCAATATCTGCTCACAGAGAGAGAATAATAAACATGGAGGTGGAGTGGTGTCCCAATTGTATGCCATTGACACAAGGCCTTGTCTTCCCTGTAACTTCAGCCCATAAAATCATAATATTAACATAATAATATTTTTATTATTTAACAATATTAAGTCCCAATCATACTATTTTTGTGTTGAGATATCAGCTGCATTTGCCAAAATATTGATTCACTTAAATATTTTGTTTAATTTCTATTTAGAGGCATACAGAATTAAGAAGAAAACAAGAACAGCACATTTCATAAACACAACAAAGAGGGAGGAAATAGCTTCCTCATCAGCCAGTCCAGTTGTCTCTTCAGATCCAAACAGCCTGTATCTTGTAATTACTCACTCTTAAAGCAGAAATGATGGTGGATAATTATTTGCTAAATGCTGATAACATGTCCATCAGGAGCAGAAGCTCCGTGAGTATTCCAGGAGGCAAGTGGAGTGTGGCTTTGGAGACCTAGTGAACACGCTAACTGTATCTCACCCAATGAATCTCTCAGGCACACGCTGCTCCACGAGTGAGCCAGTATCATGGCGGCCCTCGTATTATGCCAGCATGTAGTAAGGTCTCATCCCTGGACGCTTTTTAAATGAAAAAAAAAAGTATTTTATACATTTAAAACAAATGTTGTTCAATCTCAATCCAGCAATTACGCGTCACGCTAATTATTTTTATCGTGCCGCCTGAGTGTTTCTTCTGGGAGAGAGAATGCGAGGCGACTGACTGACCCTCAACAAGAGCTCTGGCGCCGCCAGCAACAGCTGTCAAAGGAGCAGTCCCTTCATTAAGAGTCCCGGTGGAATGGTCCAGATCACTCTGTGAGGCTGCCAGCACTCTGGAAAACCTTATAATCTTAAAGAAGGAATGTGGGGGGGTAGGGGGGGGGGGGGAGAGAAAAATAGAAGATTTGGAAAAGGATTTAAGCAGCCATATCTGTCTTATCGTGGTGGCTCCACACTAGGAAATTGAATGAAGCAGCTGTCAAATTTGAAATGTACAAAAGCCGTAATCCTACAGCAAACAGAATGCAGGGTTTTAAAACAGAGCAGCGAGAGGGGGAAAGAGAAAAATAAATAAAAACGACCCAGTATCCATCAGTGTTTTCACAGGCTGTAGTCAGTGAGGGGTCGGCGGACAGTGTGGAGCAGGTTTATGTCCTTACACACACCATGGGAGATTAAAGCTGATTAAGGCATTTCCTTTTTTTGGTTCATTTGTTTATTTATTTTTCCCAAGGAATTATTGCAGTGACTGGTCTGATCTGGCAGAGGAAGGGGATGCATATGAAATGGGGTTGGCATGGTGACCCCTCTGTTCTCTGAGGCCCCCTCAGGGCCCCAGTGTTGTGAATAGGGGTGTCTGGTGCCAGCAGGTGAGGCTGTGTACCAGGCTTGCACTGGGGGGGTTGACAGTCTTGGGTTGCACACACAGGGTCAGTAAAGTTTCAAAGGAAACTCATACAATTGCACACCTGAACACGCACATGCACACAGTCCCACACATTCACATGTGCAAACACATATGTATGCGTACAAACACATAAGCACACAGTCCTGCACATTCACATGTGCAAACACACATGCACAGCTTCCAGGATTTCAAACTACTTGGAACCCAAATCAAAACATTGAAATTATTTTCCTCAACCTGGCAACCTGATTCTCTCTCCCAGGTCAGCTTTGGGTGAAGTGACAGGAAATACACACCCTGCTGACAAACTGAACACAGTCTCTTCATGTGTACGATGACATTCTCCTCTTCTTGGGCTGTTTCCGAGAGTTCACAAACCCAATATTTGACATATAAATATAATGCGGTCAAACCAACAAGTGGAACCAACCAATCAAACGCTTGCTCTTTCCGTCTTAAGGCCCCACTGGCCTTTGCTGTTCTGCGAACTCCAAATCTCCCAATAACCTTGTGTGACCTGAAAGGCAGCATAGCAGACTTGGAGGTGAAATTAACAGGCTGGAGATAAAGGTGTGAGTGTTTCCTAAGGCGAAAAGAGAAGAAACAGCCAAAGACACAGCACTAGAGACAAGAAAAAGGACATTTAAATTAGGGATAAAATCTGCTGTGTGAACTCCAGCCACTATCTTTCAGCTGAGAAACACTGTCCCCACACCCAACCTCCTTTTTTCCCTTAAAGCTTGCTGACCAGCTAGCATGCTAATCAAACCTGCCATTGCTCGACCCAAGCGGGGCCTTGTTGAACTGGGTGGCTCTCTGACACCAGTGGAATATTAAGAGCACATTTACTTCTCACCACCCCTTTGGAGAAGCAGTAGGCATGCACGCCCACGCAAACATCAAAAAGGCTAATTATGCACACTAAACACGTTCCTGCTTATTTTAAGATCACGAAGACGAGGCCAACATAAACGCATAACTGACTGGTTCTAACGATATACCAGTAATCTCTATGTATCCCCCACAGAGCAACACTGGGCAGGGAATGTGCCGGTAATTCTTGAGCGGGGTCATTTTAATCTGCATGTTCAGCGATGCTGGCGATGTTTGGCTGCTTTAGTGAAGGCCGGCTCTGGGTCTACACCATCAGGGAAACCCCCCAGGAAAACGTTAGTGGGGCCAGTGACCAATGAGATATGCAAGATTCCCTCCCTACCCTCTGAACTTATTCCAGAAGGAACCGCGGCTATCCCCCGGAGAGCAGTAAGAAGGTGAGGTGCGGAAGCACTCGTCTATCTCTCTCCCTCACTGTTTTTCTCTCTCTCCATCTCTGCCTCTGCTTCCCTTTGTGGGCTTGTACTTCCTTCATCACTATTATTGCAGTTTAATTTCTGTTTCTTCAATCCAGACAAATATTAAAACGGCAGCATTCCAAACCCAGTTTCTCGTTGTGCCCCCCCAACCCCCAATACCTGTTCCACCGCTGAAACGGCAGAGTTGCTTTGCCACTTAGGTTCTCGTACTTTAATTATGTTATAAGTCATGCCAACCACAGAACTGCCATCCTCACAGATGCACTTGGCTGGCACTCTTGTTGGCGTACGGAGGGACGGGACGGGGGGTGGGTGCCCGGGGATCAGATGGGGGCGGGGAATGTAGCCAGCTGCCTCCACTTCGCCTCGGCCCCCATCTGCCCAGATGTGCAGCTCTCTCCCCAGTCAGCTTATTGCCCATAACTCCTGTGAAATTACAATATTCCTGATTCTGAAATATTTAATAGGGGCCTCGTGTTCAGAAGCTAATAACTAAATTGTGCCGAGCCGCAACTAATAAAGAGAGTCAAGCTGTTTTCCACATCCCTCTTGTGCTATTCTGAAATTAAAGAGGAAAGAACAGGAAGAAGGGGAGGGAAGGGGTGGGGAGAGAGTGAGAGAGAGAGAGAGAGAGAGAGAGAGAGAGAAAGAGAGAGAGAGAGAGGAGATTGCTGCTGCTGCCAGAAGCTTCCTGAAATCCAGTTTTTTCTGAAGCTTATGGTTATCTTATTAGATATGTCTGTGCCGCGCACAGGCATTGTGCTCAAAGTCTTTCAAGGTCTAAATCCTGGGAAAGCTGTAATAATCTGTCAACTGAGGGAGATGTCCCGCGCCGACAAGGGGCCCTAATCCACCCCGATCAATAGAACTCTTGAGCTGGGCTTTCAGCACCACTGTGTGCGGGCCCCCGTCACCATGACAGTGCCCCCCCCTCAGGGGTGGCTGGGAGGTTAATGAGGGGGCAATAATCAGGAGGCCGGTTAACAGGGCAATATATACAGGGCACACCCCGTGAGGGGTGCGGTGTTTGGGCAGGGGGGCAGGGGCAGAGGGATGGAGTGTTTGGGAAGAGGGGCAGAGTGAGAGGGGCAGGGTGTTTATTCAGAGGGTCGGAGTGTTTGGGCAGAGGGGCGGAGTGAGAGGGGCAGGGTTTTTGGGCAGAAGGGCAGGGTGTTTGGGCAGAGGGGCAGAGTGAGAGGGGCAGGGTTTTTGGGCAGAGGGGCAGGGTGTTTGGGCAGGGGGTGGGGTTTTGGGCAGAGGGGTGGAGTGTTTCGGCAGAGGGGCGGAGTGTTTGGGCAGGGGGGAAGGGTGTTTGGGCAGGGGGTGGAGTGTTTGGGCAGAGGGGCGGAGTGTTTGGGCAGAGGGGCGGAGTGAGAGGGGCAGGGTGTTTGGGCAGAGGGGCAGAGTGTTTGGGCAGAGGGGCGGAGTGTTTGGGCAGGGGGCAGGGTGTTTGGGCAGGGGGTGGAGTGTTTGGGCAGGGGGGCGGAGTGTTTGGGCAGGGGGTGGGGTTTTTGGGCAGAGGGGTGGAGTGTTTGGGCAGGGGATGGGGTGTTTGGGGGGTGGAGTGTTTGGGCAGGGGGGCGGGGGCAGAGGGGTGGGGATTTTGGACAGAGGGGGGTGGGGGGTCTGACAGTTCTTCCAGAGGAGATGAGAGAACCAGTCACACTTTGAGACCCAATCACTACGCCTTTGTCTGATAGCCAAGCAGAATTATGCCACAAAAAAGTCCAGCACACAGATGAGGCTCAAAATTCAAAACCCAACACAAGGAGCATTATGTTCATGATTTACTGTAAGGAGCCGATGTGAATACAAATTATTCCTGTGAAAAACAAGTTTGTAGCTACCCCAAAGTCAGTTCTATTCCGAGTCCTAAACCTAGACCTAAAGCCCCACCTTGAACCTAACCCTAACTACAAGCCTAAGCTGTGATGCAATCAGACAAGCTATCGCACACTGCAGACTGTAGTTGCACAGTAGGTACAGAGCACTGCAGCTTTGCCTTATTTAGCCACTGTGATGCTAACCAGGTAAACCGCCCGTTTGTTGTGAAACCTGAACAGCTAATTTGAGCGCCGTAAAGACCAAATGGTTTCTCACCTCTTCCCTTTCACCCAGGAATGATGCAGTGATGTTTCCCCAGGAAAGAAGGGGTAAATCAGGCCCTCTCTCTCTTTTTCTCTCTCTCAGAGAGTTCAGATTATCTCGGAGTGAGGAATGGGCGAGTGGAGAGAGCTCTGGCTCGTTTATCAGGCCACAGAGACGGTTGCCGGCGGCACACTTTGGTGGAGCGTGAGCATTCATCTTCCAGATCTCAGGGGGCCAGGAGGGGCCAGGGGGGGCCAGGAGGGGTAGCTGAACAGGTGCGCTGGGAGAATTTCATCCGGCTGACATTTGGTGAGAGGCTACCGACATGTCTCTGACCCACTCCCATGATCATTACAGATCTATTGAGACCTTCTCGCTTCTTTCCCTCCTTAGGGCCACGAGGCTTTCCCCTAAACGCACTTGAACTGGCTTTAGTCCTGGCTTTAGCATTCAGGACCCCCCTCCCCATGTCCATACCTGGCTGTTGAGATGAAACACTCAAATTGGGAACGGGCCCATATTGGTTTTTGCCGGAAACTATGGATTCACCCCACAGGACTCATTGCTCAAGGGAGCTGCACTCTGCCATGAGCGAGTGTGTGTGTGTAAGAGAGAGAGAGAGAGAGAGAGAGAGAGAGAGGGGGAGGGCCTCCCGGACAAACCAGCCGACAGAGGAGAGAAAATAAGCGTGCTTGGGCCCCATTACGGCTTGCCGCTGACGTTGATTGAGCCCGAGCCTTGCTGCTCCCTTCTGAGGTTAGATTACATCCCCGATTAGCCCATCACGCCTGTCCCCCCAGCCTACTCATACACTCTCAGTAATGGGGCTTCAGGGAATTTTTTTGTTTTGGGCATTACCCCCCCATAATGCAACTGTTTGCACAGGTCGTACAGTTCTCAATTAGCTATGTTTCATTCGCTGACGCTAAAAATAAACAAAACAGAAGAAACCCCGAAAAAAGCCGGGCAGCGCTTTTCTGCAAGTTAACTTTCTGTTCCCTGACAGCCCTACTTTGGAGTCGGACGGAGGCTGGGGAACAGCGATGATCCGCTAACGCTGCGCCATATGGTGGGATTTCGATTCTTATGTTGATTACGATGCGTGGGCTACAAAACAATACGTTTCACTGCACAAGGTCTGCTGCACTGCTGTCTGCTGTAACTTCATGCTCCGTTTGGGAGCTTGTTTTTTTTCTTCCTTTGAAGACTAGTTAAAGAAAAACGAAATATTGCATTTTTGAAATCTATAAAATTTAATGAAAACAGCATACTGTATCACACAACACTGACACTTGATACAGACACACACACACATATTAGCTGTAGTGTGTATGTGTGTGTGTGAGAGAGAGTGTATGTGTGTGTGAGAGTGTGTGTGCGTTTGTGTGTGTGTGAAAGAGTGTGTGTGCATGTGTGTTTGTCTGTGTGTGTTTATAGGTGTGTGTGTTTATGCATGTGTGTGTGTGAGAGAGAGTGAGTGTGTGTGTTGTGTGTGTGTGTGTGTGTGTGTGTAGTGTGTGTGTGTGTGTGTGCGTATGTGTGTTTGTGTGTGTGTATGTGTGTGTATGTGTGTGTGTGTAGTGTGTGTGTGTATGGGTGTGTGTGTGTGTGTGTGTGTAGTGTGTGTGTGTGTGTGTGTATTTGTGTGTGTGTGTGTGTGTGTGTAGTGTGTGTGTGTATGTGTGTGTATGTGCGGTTAGCGTGACGTCTCCCAGCATCAGTTATAGAACAAACATTGCCCCTCATGGGGGGTTGGGGGGCATTTATTTCACAGATTATTTTCACATTCCTTCTCTGTCACTTAGCTCTTTGTGTGTAAACCAATATCAGCGTTGCCATTGATCACTCCCCCCGTTCTCTGTGCTCAAACCAGCGATGACTCCATGGGATTGATCCATGACATTACATTAATGAAGTAAATGTAATGATGTGAAAAGAGTCTGCCAGTGCACGATCAATGTTGGATTTTGCGCTGTGCAGTTTGGCGATGATGAGAATTGGATATAAATGATATCCCATAATTAGGTGGTGTAGAACGATTGAGAGAGTGTGGTTTGAGGCTCAGCTTTATGAGTATACTTTTGTAAATGAACCCCACTACAAAAAAACTAAAAACCATACTTTCCTTTTTAAAATAATTTATTTCAGATTTTTCCCGTTTTCCTCCCAATTTGGTGACCAATTTATTGATTCAATCCCCCCCCCCCACAAACCTGCCGCCTGCAACTATGGGGCTAACCGCCCACATTCAGACCGTCTGCCCACATTACAAATGGCAAAAAAATGATTCAAACCATAACATTTAGCATAATCTATATCCAGCTCAATAACAACATGACAGTAATATTTCAACAAGATCAATACACTTTATTCATCAATACACTTAAATCATTTTTAGGCACCTCTTTTATACTTTTTATGATTACAGTAATCTAATCTAATATTTAGTTTGTCTTCCATAAAAACACAAGCTATATATATAGCTATATACAGCGGATGACAAATTTGTCACCCGTCTGTATATACTGTATACCATATATATACATACACTACCGGTCAAAAGTTTTAGAACACCCCCATTTTCCAGTTTTTACTGAAATGTAAGCAGTTCAAGTCCTGTGAATAACCTGAAATGGTACAAAGGTAAGTGGTAAACTGCCAGAGGTAAAAAAATAAAAATAATGTACATTTCAGAGTTATAAAAAAAGCCCTTTTCAGGGAACAAGTAATGGGTTAACGTGGGTTAACAGTCACTCTGTGCAAGTCGCCGACTCTGGATCCAGCAAAAGAGCCCCCAACCATTTGACAGTTGGTGTCACACACTGAAGAACCATCCTTTCGCCTACTCGACGGCCTACAAAAACCTTTCAAAATTTCAAGATTTCAAATTTGAATTCATCGGTCCATAAGACCTTATTCCTGTCAGAGTTTCCTCCAGTTTCCAAGTGCCTTTTGATCAGGGGCGTGTTTAGGGGGTGGCTGATTGGCCACCAGGTGCCACCCCAGATGCCCCCTGTCCGCGAAATAAATGAACGGGTCTCAGCCCAGATGCCCCCCGGTCAGTGCCCCACTTGGGCCACCCCAGTCAAAACAGTCTGGAAACGCCACTGCTTTTGATGCTGTAGGAAACTACTCACTGCCAAAAATTGTACATTATTTTTCCGTTTTTGGTAACCTAAACTTTTTTTTTTAACCTCTTTACCGCTTACTTTGTATCATTTCAAGTTATTCACTGGACTTGAATTGCTTAAATTTCAGTAAAAACTGGAAAATGGGGGTGTTCTAAAACTTTTGACCGGTAGTGCATATATATACTGTATATCCTGCAGTCTATCACAGGGGATGCTTGCTGTACATCATTTCCAGTACTTACGAGGAAATGACCCTTGCATAATCTTTTTTGATGACAATTATATTGTGTTTGATAGCATTATTTGATAATGGCCGTTGTATTCTAAAATACACCAATAATTAATGATAAACTTTTGCATGATATACAATCTAATTTGGTTCAATTATTTTTATTTTGCATGCAATATGTGATTTTGAGCCCAAGATTAGGATTATAGCATTTTGCGTTATGACCAAAGAACACTTTCAAACTCTTTTTTGATTAGAAGTATTTTGTGTTTGGCAGCATTGTTTTGCTGATGACTGTTATTGAAAATGCAGCAATGATTTAACTTCACTGTTGAAAATATCTAATGTTCTGGTGCTATGATAAACTTTTGCATATAATATTCTTTCATTTGACACCGGTATTTTTTATTTTACCTGCTATATTAGATTTAGAACCCAAAATGAGCAGTATGGCATTCTGTATTACAGTTTTTTCAACTGCTAACATGCATTGGTCAAAACTGAAGTCACATTGTCAAAATTCTTCACACAGTCAACAAAACAGAAGTCTATGTGAACCAAACAATTACTGTTTTTTTCAACTGCTAACATGCATTGGTCAAAACTGAAGTCACATTGTCAAAACTCTTCACACAGTCAGCGAAACAGAAGTCTATGTGGACCAAACAATTAATCATTTTTCATTGCTTTCACACAAAATGCATTCAATGACCACATTTTCCAAAATCCATGAACTCTTTTCTCATTCATACTCCACCACCCGCAAAACACAATATATTTGCAGCACATTTTTCTAATGCTAACACACTGTTTTCAAAACTGTTAAAAACACATTCAAAACAGAATGATGGAGCTAACATCACAATGTGTGCAGCACTGTCCAATGATGGTTTGCAGTTACACAAACCACTCATTGGCCCCTACAATACAGTGAGGCTCATTTCTTTTCTGGATGACCTGCATAATCGACTTGTGCCAGCGGAGGAGAGAGGGGCAGGAAACTCCCCTACCTTCGTGGTGTGTGGGATCATGTGGCATTCCAGACTGGTTTGCCCCACATCCCAGGATGTTAGTACTATTCCTGCCTCCATACCCCCCCTTCCTAAACACCATAGAGGAGTTTTTCTCTGCGTGGAGGTGGAAGGTGTATGACCACCGTCCACATGACCAGATGTCCTTACTGGATGCCATGAATGCGGGGTGTGGATACATTTCTCCTGAAGACTGCCAGGGTTGGATTAGACATTCCAGAAGATACTTTCCAAGATGCATCACTAGAGAAGACATAAGATGTGATGTTGATGACAACTTGCAGTAGAGAGGGAGAACTAGAACACTCACAGTACTGTACAGTATGAGTGATTACACTATACATGTTGTATAGTTTTTAGGTCAGTGTGTTATGAGTGACAATGTATGCTTTCTGAGTGAGAATTGTTGCCAGTGTTCTGGTCGAATAACTTATTTTGAGACATGTATGAAGTGTTTTGGTGATTTGAGTGAGTTTTGGAAGTGAGATTAACTGTTTGGCCAAGATGCATGTTGGTAATGCAGACTGTATGAACAGTTTTGAAAAAGTGTCTTCAGTATTGACCGATGCTTGTTAGCAATTTAAAAAACTGTAAGAGTTTTGCACATTGAAACTCTGTTGTGCAAAATGAGTCAAAGCAATCGTAAAAAACTGTAATTGACTCATCCTCTTCTCCCGCCCTAATTGGGCGTGTAAGTCAAGGACATCCTTATCGGTGGTTCCTCACTGTCCCGGACAGCCGCGTGGAAGAGAGACGACGAGCAGCATGATGGAGGCTGTGCCCCTGTGGACCAGGGTAACTCCACGAGCGAAGGGGCATGCAAAGCGCCGCTCACGGAGGCACGGCCACATCTCCACTGCTGCGAGTCCCCCGCCCCTGAAGGTATAACTTGCAAAATGGGCCAGATGTTGTTCGTTCAGCCCACGTACGTCTATGCCATAGACGTACGTGGGCTGAACGAACAACAATGTGTGTAGGATCTTCCTAATGCTCTAGGGAGTGTGTGCGTGTGAGAGAGAATGTGTGTGTGTGTGTGTGTGTGTGTGTGCATGTGTGTGTGAGTGTGAGTGTCTGTGTGTGTGTGTGTGTGTGAGAGAGAGAGAGAGTGTGTGTGTGTGTTTGTTTGGATGAGAATATGTGTGTGTGTGTGTGTGTGTTTGTTTGGGTGTGTGTGTGTGTGTGTGTGTGCGTATGTGTTTTTCTGTGTGTTTGTTTGGGTGAGAGTTTGTATATGTGTGTGTGAGTGTGTGTGTTTGTATTTGTGTGTGTGAGAGTTTGTGTGTGTGTGTGGGTGTGTGTTTGTGTGGGTGAGAGTATGTGTGTGGCTTACACCACACCACAGAACAGGTCACTGAAACAATGTCACACATCTTGAATGGCTGTTATGCTTACAAAGGAATGTACATAGCACGTCACGACAGAATAGTGTACCTCATAGTGAATGACATATTAAACCATTTCTCTTCTTCAGTGAGAATGTACAAACATTCCCGTGTCAATCCTTCCATGTTTCATCTCTGTGATAGTAACCTAGACATTTTTACACAGTTGTCTGCCAATACACCAGATGTTGTTGTTGTTAATGAAGAGGCCAGAGAAGTGTTTGTATTAGAGATAGCCTGCACCTTTGACCCTAGGCTAGAGGAAGCCTTTATGACCAAGGTCATTAAATACCAACCACTCCTAAATACCATCTCAGAGCTAGGCTATAGGTGCAGACTATCCGTTTTCATATTTGGCAGCCTAGGACATACTCACAGGTTGGTTTTTAGAGGGTTTCAACAACTTGGGATGCCCAAAAAGGGGGCTAAAGGGCTAGCTAAATATTGTGCTGTCTCTGCTATCATTGGCAGCTGCCATATATGGCGGAGACGCTGCTACTTATATCCATAAGTGATGTGTTTTGTTTTGTATCTTGAAGATCTGTGCCATGATTCTGTGAATGCAACTTTACTGCACCTTCAGTATTTGTGTCCTTGTATGCTTCTCTTTATGTGGACATAAATAAATTGTTAAAATGTGTGTTTGTGTGGGTGAGAGTGTGTGTGTGTGTGTGTGTGTGTGTGTGTTTGTTTGGGTGAGAGTATGTGTGTGCGTGTTTGTGTTTGTGTGGGTGAGAGTATGTGTGTGTTTGTGTTTGTGTGGGATACAGCACTGAGAGTGCATTTAATGAATCACTGTAGATAACAGGAAATAGACTGTGGAAATGGCCTCTGTGAAATGACTGCTTTGGGGATGTGTGTTCAATGGCAGGGCTTGTGATCGATGCAGCCTCTGCACACAAGGACAGTATGAACATAAGTACTTACACACAGGAGAGGAGAGGGGATTGAGCTTAAATCCATCTCTGCGCAGAGCATTAGGGAGATCCTACACACACTAATGGATAACCTTTTTATAAGAGATATGCACATGCGCACTGTAAAACTACATATAGTAGATACACACATACTAATTGAAGGGGTTAGTGCTAAAAGTAGTTAAGTCACAAAATGTCCATTTCGAGAAAATTAAGTTTGAAAATATCTTCTTGTGTACCAGGATATACAAAACTGCCGTTTTCATTGTGGGGAAAAGGGTCTTAGGCACCTTTTCTGTTAACGATATTCACGGGGTGGACTTAGCTATACAGATAGAACATTTCTCTATGCTCAACTCAATTTGTCTAGAAATGTGACTTGACTACTTTTAGCAGCAGGCCCTTCAATTGCAGATTGTCTAATTTAAAAAAAGAGAAAACACCTACTTTTTTGTGCATTCTAATTACATTTCTACACAGTATTAGAATTTCACGCAAGAACACGTTTCACACACATTCCCTTATCAAATGATTATAGATTATGATATTGTGATTGTGATATGTATAAAACTGGTCTTAAGGTTTCACCTTGAATCACGTGCGGCTGATCTGTGTTGCACATGGATTGACTGAGGTAGAAAGCTCAGTGAACATGAGTCATTCAGATGATGTGGAGATCAGTGAATGTGTCAAGATCAAGCATCCACACAAACTACATTTTACTGGCAGGCAACTGGCAGCGCCTCTCAAATGGAACACTCTGTATTTTAGGGAAATTCCGTTTTTTCTCATCTTAAGCAGGACATTGGACACTTGCTTTGAGTAGTTTTTGTTTTGTAAATGCAGTCCTGCTCCTTACTGGCCATGTGCATGCTGACCGCAGGTGGCTGGCTGCTTTCATGTCACCTCAATAGTTGCTCAGTGTTTGGGGGGAAACAAATTACTTCAGTGGTGTGTTGTGGTAATATTATTATGTGCATTTGTACCTCTGTTATTTAATGAGTTTAGTTTGGATTTGTAATGCATTATTCATTATTTCATGAATAATAAATGTTAACTTTATATTACACAGTGTGGTGACTCTGCTGTGCAATGATATAATAACTAATATGATACATTCTGAAAGTAAAAAGTAAGCAAGCGTGTCTAAGCCCTTGTTGATGGTGAACATCTCCTGATGCCTTTGACCAGACGTGAGGGTGGGCATTAGCACAAGTCTGTGACTGTACACAGCTGCATATCTACTGTACAATCATTCATATACACATTTTTTTGGATATATTTTCACTTTTTTAACAATAGTGTCGGAAACCCTACACCGGCTCATAGTGTGGTTTCTGTTTTGAAAGGAAGCTAGCTGTATCTGAAGATTGTTTATGGTATTAGATTGGATGTCTGCTTTGGCTGGCTCCTTTTGTCAGGGTACGGGCAGTTTGCCAAAGCCTTCAAATTAAATATAAATAACAGGACAGCCTCCCAGTGCCCTCAACCGCAGTCAACCGATCAATCTAAACACAAAGCGCTTTGAGTGCCGCATTTAAGCAAGACTTACTTCTCATTTCCTTTTGTACACAGCGGTGTGCACCACACGAATGAGAAATGTTCTGTGGCGAATACGATGTGAGCAGCGTGTGCACAGCGCCTGACTCAAAGCTGAGGGAGAAGCCTGGCCTGAGACTGAGGAGTGAACTAGTTATGGGCAAGCATTCCCCACGTTGGCCATGAGCTCCTTAAATGTGTCCTCATGTCATTTCGTTACTGACGATTGGGGGGGTGTCAAAAAGTCACAAAGTCTCAGAAAGTGTAAAGGAAACTTGTGGGCAAAGTAATGGGAGAAGAAGAATGAGAACTGCTTGTAGAAGCCTGGTGTCCCCCCTCACAAAATAAAAAAGTGCACCTGTCCCACATGAGAGAGAGGGAGAGAGAGAGAGAGAGAACAGAGGGCAGGGGGGTTAATGCAATGCAAGAAGAATAACACACACGCACATGGCAGTAAACACACAATAACTGCTGCAGCTAATCCTTCATCTCATGATTGAATTGCTAATAATCCAGTACCTTCCTGACATGTTATGGCCAAACAGAGGCATGCATATTTCATCTGTGCCATATCAGACAGCCACGTGAATCCATCTGATCAATATCTTTAAAAGGTGGTAGGTGGTCCAGTCTTTCTCTTGACAAAGGCTGCTGACATTGATCTCTTTGTCTTTACAAGGTGAATTGACAGCACAATTGGGCCTTTTAAATATTTAAGCACAATGGCAGGGCAAACGGACACTGCAAATTGAATTCGGCCGACACACCCCTGTGCATATTCATAACCCCACGCACAGCAAACACCATAATTCAATGGTGAAATGTGTCTGTGATTACATTTGGCATTTCATACCGTGCACTGTGGCACAGCAAGCCAGAGCTCACTTCTACAAGCCCACTATTCAGACCCAAATCCCCAACACAAAATCTTTTTTTTTTTTTTTGCTTGTACAATGGGTTAAAAACCGGTGTTGTGACCAGATTACATACATTTGCTTCTGTTCCTTCGTTGGCATGGATTTCGAAGTCGGCGGTCTGTCTGAACTTTCCAGAATGGCTGTCATGCATACAAAAAGGGCTCGCATGTTTGCCCAAAAGGCTTCACCTTCTCTCCCTGGGACCCGAAACAGGGCTGAAGCCCCACGGTCTCCGTGCTCAAAAGAAGAGGTTTCGTTAAAAGTGACAGCCCTCCACCAGTGACTAACAG
Source organism: Aldrovandia affinis (assembly GCA_029706075.1). Lineage (NCBI taxonomy): Eukaryota > Metazoa > Chordata > Actinopteri > Notacanthiformes > Halosauridae > Aldrovandia > Aldrovandia affinis. The sequence goes on from JAINUG010000077.1 coordinate 3,199,209, forward strand.
TGGCATGACTGTTACGGAAGGTAAATGGTGATGAAGAAACAGCTGTCTCACGCTGGGATTCCCGGGTCACCCATGTCCACCCGATCCGTTCCTAGGACGGACACAGGGTGGAGCCCCTATCTCAATCACCCTTAAAGAGACTTTTTTTTTGTGCCCCATGGGTTTTTTTTGTGCTTGTTTTGTTCTCCCTTCACAGTCGTTTAAGATGAAGGTCTACCACGGGATGTTGGTTTGGCTCATTTTTAAAGCATGCTTGTCTCCCCCGGGGTTGGGGTCCAGCAGTACCATCGCCCCGAGAGCGGGCCTGCCTCGGCCATCTCTCCCTCACTCTCAGAAGAAACGGTACCATGTTGTACCTATTAAAGTACAAATGCTTGGACATATCACTGTGGCAGTACCCCTGTAGTCAGAAGAACATAATTGTAGCCTTGTGAGAAAATGAATCTTGCTTTTAGTACAAGCCTCATTTTAATTCCAATATGATGCCAGAGTGAATACGGATTCATTACCCTACCTGGGTGCATATCTGTACCTTTCCTCAATTTGTACCTTTTTCACTGGGAAAAGGTACAAAATCGTATCATGAAAGATCTTATGTGTGCCTTTGAAGGTACAACAAATATATTTTTAGCCTGAGGAACAAAAGTGTACCCCAATTGTACCTTTATTTATGAGACAGGTGGCTGGAGGGGGGGGTGATTTGGGGGTGCACTGACAGGGGGATTAGTGGTGTAAGAGCTCATCAGGCTCACAGGAGGAGGAGGGGGAGTCAGAACCAAGACAATAAGAGAACACCCTCAAAAAAGGGGAAAAAGAAAAAGAAAGTAAAGACAGTGCTTTAAAAATATGTTAAATCTTCACTCTGTCCTAATTTCTGTTGTTTCAGTGCTTTTTTTATAATGTATTTAAAAGCCCTGCCTGGGGATCTGTCAATGGGAATGAGATTCAACTCCCATAAAATAAATAAATGAAACTGACTGGAACATATATAAAATGCTTATAGTCCTTCTTAAGCTGTGTGTTATTACCATTTCTGAGTCATACGCTTTCCTTTGTTTCTCAAAGCATAAAAGACCTAGTTGATTTCACGAGCGCTTTTGTTACGAGCTCCAAACACAGATGAACCAACAAGCTCATCATCTTAAAAAAGAGACATATCTAAGACTTATCTAAGACCAAAAACATGTTTTTAACTACATCTTAATTTTAGCTGTTTGAGAGCACCATGCCTGGGTCAGATAATGCATGAAATCCGTTAACATCAGTACTCCTGACAAAATCCATGACAAAATCCATCTTTTATACAATGTTTTAGTTCATGTTTCTGTTAGTGACATGTTTTTTAAATTTTTAAATACCAGGTATCTGCTGGACTTTTTTTCACATTTTACCAGCACCTAAAGAGTTATATAGTTTTCAAATACGTGTTTGATCCAGGTCAGGAGGATGCTGTAAAGTGGGGCGTAATGTATCTGAAAAACACACACCCACACTTTCACTCTACACTCTGTTTCTTTAACGTTTTCTTTGAGGAGAAGATTAAACCTGGGAGGAGGCAGGCCAGGCGTAATCGATGGCATTCAGTGCTGCAAAACAGTTCTTCTGGGGGAAAAAACACATAGCGTGGGCATGGGACCCTTCTGGAGGTTGGGCTGTTGGATTGCTTCCTTCAAAGAAACGAAAATATATCTGCGGTCACGCGATGCTCTTGAAAATGGCCAGTTGAGCATGACAGAGGAGGCAGAGCAGGGAGGGAGAGGATGAGCAGAGAGAAGAAGGTGAGCTCAGGTCCCTGGCACCTCAGGATGAGCAGTGCAGACTCATTCCGCTGTAGACTGCCCATCGGGCACACCAGACCTGTAACAGAATGGCTCGATGCATTCAAACTAACATGTCCTTCCACTGAGACCGCAGGTCCGCCCTGTCCATTTGACTAGGGGAGATTGCATCTGTGAAACGGAGTTAGAGGCAGAATCGGAATGAATCAGAAGATTTATTCTCCCTCTAACGGTGGGGCTCACCTCTGTCAAGAGAAAAAACTGGGTGTTATCATAGTAACAAGAATTTGACAGCTTTGCTTTCACCGGTCTGGCGAGATGGGAATTGATGAAGAGATTTAAAATGATGGCATTTAACTGCAGGAAAAATGTGTAATAATTGTAGCAGTGACTAAGCATTCGTCTGAGCAAGATGTTAAAAGCAGAGCAGATGTGTCATAAACAGACATAAATACCAGAGTTTGTATTATAAGTTGTATAAAACACATGATCAGATTTAACACAAACCATGGCGCGTGTGTATGTTCTGTAGCCATTTTGTTTAAAAAAAAACAACAACTGAAAAAAACAACCACAAAGGCTTAATTTAATGAGAAAAGCTTTCTTTTGAAAAAAATAAAAGAAACCAGATTGGAGCAACATTTCAAGCACAAACTACAAATTTCAGTTCCAAAAAGAACAAACACATTCCATCTCTAAGGGTGTGTTTTTCTCTCTGTGTACATGCGTAATCAGCATAAAGTATGTGAACAGAACAGCAGCAATATGCTGCAAATTGAAAAGTTATGGCTTATTCAAAACAACAAATTACATGGCCTTCCTGTTCATGGTGGGTACTGCATTCCAAAACAATACATATATTATTATTAATAATAAATATGGATAATATAAACAATTAGCAGTACCAATCAAGGGCAATCTACTTTAAGATTTCTGACAAATTTTTCTGAATTATTGAATTTGATCAATCAATCATTTCTTGATCTGACCTTTTTGATGAAAAATAGAAACTGCACTTGTATCCTTATTAAAACTGTTTTTACTGTGGTCTGATATAGGAGTGAACCAGCACTGCTGTATATAGCAGTTATTAAGTCAGGGAAATAGTTTGGAACAAAAAGCAACAGACGCATGACTAGTTTACAGACACAATCATACAGGAGTTAGCATAGGTGTGAGGACAGGTGTATCTGTCACCAGTGGGTGTCTGGCACATTGTTGGGAGAAACAAAGACACACTGGATGGCTTAAACCCATCCTACCCCTGGTGGCATGAGGTTGCCTCTGTCCCATATCTGTGGAGCACAGGTCATAGATGGCTCCAGACTAGCTCAGGCCCCCTGGTAGGACAACAGGGCCCACAGAGAGGCCTGTCCTAGTCCACAGGTCAGCAGTGAGTGTGCACGTGAGTGTGCACAGAGAGGCCTCTCCTAGTCCACTGGCCACCAGTGAGTACACCAAGAGGCCAGCCACACCACTACCGTCACAGTCTCCAGCAGGCTGACAGGCTATGGCACAAGGCCAAGCTCATCTTACTATTCAAATTCCTGCCTTCACAGTATAAACATTAGGCCATATCAATTTACATACCTGTATATATTTTCATTGGTTTCCTGATGTCAGTCTTGCCTTGCACTGAAAATGGAACAGAACTGTGAGACCAGATAAGACACAATAACCTTGTTGTGTTTTCCAGTTACTTGTGACTTCCATGTTCAAAGGATAATTGGGTTGTCGCTGCCATGGGCAGTAATGCATTACAGGAACCCTTAATGAATCTTGCTCAGCATTTGAATGGACATAATAATGAAATGAGTGGCTACTATCAATAATGTACAGACAATTAACCGCAATGCACTTTGTCATCTGCTGTGTATGGGAAGAGCTGTGGTGATACTGGTCCCCGGACATGAACCAATCCACCCCTAAGCTCTATTCACAGGTACACAAAATCACTCTTTCTTCACAGCTACCCCTAAACACACAGCCCCTCACACACAGCCCGGCCTGAGGAAATCCACATGAATTAATCTCTCTTATTTTTTTATCTTCTTCTTTCAAACGGGCGACGAGGAAAGCATTCTCAGTTTATTCTGCTGATGGTGGCATCGGCAGCGAGGGACGCTCGAGAGAAAAGAGATCTCCTATTCTCCAGGTGAAACATCCCTTCTCTCCACAAAAATAACATTTATCCCTACAATGAACCCAGCCGGTTTCTCTTTGTCTGAAAAAAGTACAAAAAGTACATCATTCTACACCACAGCAGAGCAGGCTTTTAAGAATAACCAGAATCATTCACATGAAAGCGAGAACAAGACACTAGACATAACCAACAAGGACCAGTTCGAAAACTCAGCTCCTTTAAACAAAAACATTAAAAACAGGCAGACTTTGAGTCACCTTTGTGTTTGGCGAGACAATAATGGCCAAGTGAAACAACATCAGGTAAAACAGATTTTGACGCTGAGGGCCTGTCTGCTTTGATGAAACCTCTCCAATCTTCAGGATGATTTTAATTGCATTGGAGCTGACCCAAATCCAAAAGTATTTGCAGAGAGCGCAAACCGCATTCTGTAACGGATATGCTGAATGCCTTGAAGACAGATGTCAAACCACACTTTTACTTTGAGTCTGATAGAAAAAGAGCTTGCTGTAAAAGCTGCCCCATATTTTTTTTTCTTGGATACAGATATCTTTATTGCGCCAAATAAAACTAACCACACTGCAAAAACTGAAACTCAAAAAGATATCTGTTTAATTCTAACATTAAAATGCTAATCTAACACATGCCATCTCATAACGGAGATAGTCAAATAAATAAAACGTGATTCATGGTGTACCTCATTATTTCAGTGCAATACCATTCTGGCTATAAATGTAAGTACAGTTTAATGGAGAGGGAAGAAAGGCCTATGGACATCATACCATGGGAAGGATAAAATATGAAAATTGCTTGGCTTTTCATACCAAGGCTAGGCCACTAACTCCGGCTCTACTGCCTGTGCAGTCTGTAGTTCACTGTAGGCCCTGACATCACACTGCACTTTGAGCTCAACTTGGATTCAGTTCAAACATGCAGGACACAATCACCAGTTTCAAAGAAAAGTCAGCACTGTTGAAGAATCTGAAACACAACACTTGCTTGAATGTGTTAAACAAAGTGGTGAGTCAATAGAGTTTGGTCCTTAGTTGCCGATTCTCACTCTCTCCTTTTTTTAAGTGGGTTTCATAAAATCACCCGGAACGTGCGAGCGGACATTAAGGTATTCCGCGCATGCTTCTCAGTGAGAACCGGCATTTTCTAAAACTAGAACAGCCATTGATATTCATGAGTTGTAAATCAGGTCCCGAGGATGCCTCACACAATATCCAGCAAATATGAGCTTGTTATTGGTGGCCAAAGGACCTTTTATTTGCTAATGTGATATAAATTTGAAACCTTAATCTCAGATTTATCGAGAGGTTGAGAAGGCATTAGCTTGCATTTTTCTTCCCTCCCCATCAGGGTTGATAATTCTGCTGAATGTGCAATTTCGCTATGTCGAAAAAAACATAATGCATTCAGATTCAACTTTATAAACTTGTAAACCAATTATAGCGAGGCATGCAAAATCACACGGCTAACAAGATGTATACAGCAGCATGCAAAATCACACGGCTAACGAGATGTATACAGTGGAAAAACAGACATCTACTTTCCCCTCCCCCCTTTTGTCCCTTTTTCTTCCAGGAAAAAAGGAAAGAAAATAACCATGAAATAACCATGATCAGTTATGGAGGAGAGATTGGGCTCTGCGGAGGGTTTAGATATTAAGAAGTCTAAAATAAACCGGCCCTTTTTTACCGCTTCAGGGAAACAAGAGCCCTCATTTACACATCATTGAACCGGAATTGCGACCAATGAAGCACAAATGAACTCAAGCTTGCACAGCACAATAAGGGAATCTGTTAGAAAATGATTACAATTGACTTTGGAGCAGATCTGATTGCTTGAAAATGTTTAAATAGGATAGGATAAGGGGTGGGTCCAGAGCAGGCCCCTCGACGTCACACAAACCTCTCCACCGCCATCGTTTGTGCTAATTCAATTATCTATTGATTACACAGCCTGGTTATGCACAAGATTAGCTCAGCGTTTTGATGCTGAAGCGACCCATTTCTGTCACACTGTAGACTCATTGTGTGGGAAGCCATTCCTTCCAGTGCGTATTAACAGAAGCAGCTCCACGTGTTCCTTTCATGGAGGAAACGCATTTGTTCATCATACGCCAGGTCATATTGTTAGGCTGCTGGTGTGTGCTGGGGGTGGGGGACTGTGGAATATTCCTCCACCGAACGATGCCATTCAGGCTGCAGAGTTCAGCCCTCATAACGGACCACAAAATCTCCCCTTCTAATACCGCCATGTTTGTTCCAAATTATAAATAAATGGACTGGGATGATTCAGCACAGTGAGCTATCCCAGGCAGGCTTAGCGAAGGCCAGTGCTCACCAGAAGATGGGTGACGCTGGAGATGATCACAGCGCAGTCACACGGTGTTGAACTCAAGCAGCTGCAATTCGGGGCTTTTGCAAATAAAAAAGAAACGCTCCACATTTTGTAAACCACACCCAACGACACAACTAAACACAGCAAATACAGATATCGTCAATGCATAACGGTGTGTGTGCACACATCGTGTGGTCTGGCGTTGGCTGCATTCACAGCAGGCTGTTTGGGGTGGGGCCAAACTTAAAATTATTTGAGGCCTTATATAGGGCTGCTATTTATTATAATATATGCCATTTATAATAATAATAATATATTTATCCAAAGCGACCTACAGTAGTGAATGCATACATTTTTCAGTATATGTGGCCCCAGTGGGGATTGAACCCACAACCTAAGTGTTGCTAACGCCGTGCTCTACCAACTGAGCCACAGAGAACCACCATTATAATAATACAATTATTATTATTATCTTTCATAAATATAACATTTGGACTAGCATTCAAGAGAGAAAGGACAAAAACAAATCTCTCTGGGCACATACACCCCCAACCTGTAGCTCAGTAAAAACAAAGGCTTGCCTGTTGATTGGACAGTACTGAGCAGAATCATGCCCTGTTATCAGCTGAGAGACAGCATCATGTAAGCTCTTCCCAGAACATCTCACAGCCACTCACAGACAGACAGCATCTCGTGTCACATCACATTACATTATATCCATTACAGGCATTTAGCAGATGCTCTTATTCAGAGCAACTTACACATTTTACATTTCTTTTACATAAAATCCATTTATACAGCTGGATATTTACTGAAGCAATTCAGGTTAAATACCTTGCTCAAGGGTACAATGGCAGTGCACTACCTGGGAATCGAAACTGCAATGTTTGTGTTAGAAGTCCAGTTCCCTAACCACTATACTACAGTGCCACCCAGACACTATATTCAGACACTATAGCAAACGCTCTTATCCCAAGCAACATAGAAAAGCAAGTACATAAGTGCTTTCAGGCGGTTTATAAGAGTATAGCTTTATAAATATATGGTCAGTAAGTATCCTGCCAGCATGTTCAGTATTAGATGAGGTGCACACGTTAGATAGGTAATTGTGGGCGCATGTGCTCAGGCTCTAGAAATGGACTGGGGTTGTTTACAGTGTGATGGGCTGTTTGTATTATAATGTGCTTTTGGTTTTGGGAAAGAAAGAGAGCAGCATGATGAATTCACAGGGGCCATTTCCATGACCCAACATTAAAAGCTCATCTCGTCTTTGTGGCTGAAAGTTACAGGCTATTGATCCTGCACGCTGATTAACTCACTGTAGGGGGCAGTGCTTAAATAATATCCACTTAAATGTAGCACATATTCAATTACAAAGAGTAAGTGATCAAATGAGTAATTTAAATCCCATTCACCTCACTTTTTCACACCAATAACTTCTCAGCTCTTATTATAGATCCAGAAATCTGGTCTGTTCTACAGCGAAACCAAGGCAACATGCTGTTCTGTGTCTTAATTATTATTTATGTTTATGGCCCTACAGTGTCATCGAGATTCATCAGACCAGGCAACGTTTTTCCAATCTTCAACTGTCCAGTTTTGGTGAGCTTGTGCCCAGTGAGCAGTAGTTCTGTGGGTGAAAACGCCTTGTTAATAAGAGAGGTCAGAGGAGAATGGACAGACTGGTTCAAGCTGACAGGAAGGCGACAGTAACTCAAATAACCACACGTTACAACAGTGGTAGGCAGGAGAGCATCTCTGAATGCACAACACGTCAAACCTTGAAGTGGATGAGCTACAGCAGCAGAAGACCACACCGGGTTCCACTCCTGTCAGCTAAGAACAGGAAAGTGAAGCTACAGTGGGCACAGGCTCACCAAAACTGGACAGTTTAAGATTGGAAAAACGTTGCCTGGTCTGATGAATCTCGATTTCTGCTGCGACATGTAGATGGTAGGGTCAGAATTTGGCGTAAACAACATGAATCCATGCATCTATCCTGCCTTGTGTCAACGGTTCAGGTGGTGGTGGTGTAATGGTAGGGAATGTTTTATTGGCACACATTAGGCCCCTTAATATCAATTGAGCATCATTTAAATGCCAGAGTCCTGTTGCTGACCATGTGCATCCCTTTATGGCCACAGTCTACCCATCTCAATGATTAATAATACCCTAAAAGTGAAAAACACAGTAAAATTCCAACCAGTTTTGTTTATTCTCCCAGGGGGGAAGGGAAGGGGAAAAGGGAAAAAGGAAAAGTCCACAATTGTTCCTCACCTTCTTGTAGCTGTGACAAGATCACTCCTAGCCCGGTTTCAGATGCATCCATCTGGACTAGGAAGGGTTTCCAACCAGTTTTGTTTATTCTCCCAGGGGGAAGGGAAGGGGAAAAGGGAAAAAGGAAAAACCAATTGTTCCTCACCTTCTTGAGTTATGAGAATGTAACTTCCCAGTTGTATATGCTTGCCTGGGCGGCCTGCACTTCCTGCATGTGTTCCCTCATCACTGGCCACATCTTCGCCATCCGGTCCCTCAATCCCTCCACATGTTCCACCAAGGTGCGGTGCGGAGACGGCTGCTGTTCCCACACCTCCTTAGCAAACACAAAAATCCAGGAGTCCTCTCAGTCACCTGCTAGTAGTAATTCAAAGGGGGGAAAACCTGTCGAAGCTTGTGGTACCTCCCGAATCAAAAATAATTAAGAAAGGGAGCAGCTGGTTCCAGTTCCTCCCATTTGCTTCCATCACCTTCCGCAACACTCTTTTCAGTGTTCTGTTGAACCATTCCATTAATCCATCCGTCTGTGGGTGGTAAACTGAGGTACCATTTTCAATAACTTACACAAGTCGTTCATGATGCGCGACATGAAGGGAGTCCCCTGGGCCGTCAGTATTTCCTCCAGAATGCCTACTTGAGAAAATAACATCAGTAGTTTGAGGGCTATACCTTTAGTTGCCATAGTGCGCATGGGAATTGCCTCCAGGTACCTGGTAGCATAATCGAGGATCACCAGGATGTATTCATATCCACTGCTGCTCTTCGGGGGAGGCCCCACCAAATCAAGCGCTATACGGCTAAACGGAGTGGAAATGATTGGTAAGGGGATGAGTGGACTTCGTAAAAACTTTTTTGGGGCCACCCGCTGACACTCCTAGCAGATACGGCAGAAATCCTCCACCACCCTTTTTATCCCTGGCTAATAAAACTGGGCTTTAATTCTTTCCATAGTCTTTTTGTGTATATACACATATATATATACATATATATATATATATATATACATACATATACACTGCCCATCCCCCTAAAAAGTCACACACTCTAATATTTAGTTGGACCGCCTTTAGCTTTGATTACGGCACGCATTTGCCGTGGCATCGTTTCGATGAGCTTCTGCAATGTCACAACATTTATTTCCGTCCAGAGTTGCCAAGATCTTGTATTGATGATGGGAGAGTCGGACCGCTGCGCAAAGTCTTCTCCAGCACATCCCAAAGATTCTCAATGGGGTTAAGATCTGGACTCTGTGGTGGCCAATCCATGTGTGAAAATGATGTCTCATGCTCCCTGAACCACTCTTTCACAATTTGAGCCCGATGAATCGTGGCTTTGTCATCTTGGAATATGCCCATGCCAACAGGGAAGAAAAAATCCATTGATGGAAAAACCTGGTCATTCAGTATATTCAGGTAGTCAGCTGACCTCATTCTTTGGGCATGTAATGTTGCTGAACCTAGACCTGACCAACTGCAGCAACCCCAGATCATAACACTGCCCCGACAAGCTTGTACAGTAGGCACTAGGCATGATGGGTGTATCACTTCATCCACCTCTCTTCTTACCCCCCATCACTCTGGAACAGGGTAAATCTGGACTCATCACATGACCTTCTTCATGCTCCAGAGTCCAATCTTTATGCTCCCTAGCAAATTGAAGCCTTTTTTTCCAATTAGCCTCACTGACAAGTGGTTTTCTTAAGGCTACAAAGCTGTTTAGTCCCTTGAGTTCCATTCACATTGTGCGTGTGGAAAGGCTCTTACTTTCACTATTAAACATAGCCGTGAGTTCTACTGTTGATTTTTTACGATATAATTTCACCAAACGTTTAAGTGATCGCCGATCACGATCATTCAATATTTTTTTCCAACCACATTTCTTCCTTCCGAAGATGATTCGATGGCTCACCACTATCCTTCCAGGTTTTAATAATGCGTTGGATAGTTCTTAACCCAATTTGAGTAGTTTCAGCAATCTCCTTAGTTGTTTTCTTTGCTTGATGTAGGCCAATAATTTGATCCTTCTGAAACAGATTAACATCTTTTCCACGACCACAGGATATGTCTTCCGACCTGGTTGTTTAAGAAATTAGAAGCTACTCACTGCATCAGTTAGGGTTAAATAACTTGTTGCCAGCTAAAACATATTAATCACTGCAGTAATTATCCAATGGAAGGCTCTTACCTATTTGCTTAGTTAAATCCAGGTGGTGACTTTTTTTGGGCCAGGCAGTGTATATATATATATATATATGCTCTAGGCTATTAAATCCATCTAGGTCTCTTTGGACATAAAAGCATGCATATACAATAAAACTCATATGACCATTTCTGGTAGAGTAAAATACAATTCCAAAATTCCTTACTGGTAGGATTTGGAGAATAGCAGTCAGACTGTGTAGTCCAATTGTGAGCACTTTAGCTTCGCCGGTGGCCATTATCAGACGGCACTTGTCACTAATGGAGGAGAGCAATGAGTGAAAAACAATGAGCGTCTTTTTCAGCCTGTGATGTTTAACATGTAATAATGGCATACATAGCTTTTCGCTTCACTGTCCAAGGGCTAATGCCTTGTTAATCACATAATCATCAATGATTCACAACATCTGAGGAACCTGAAGGAACTAATGTGTTTCCTTGTGCTCCACCCGTATCCTCACCGATCACTCGTCCTGCTGCTCACACTGTGAGGCATGGGCTGCTGATGAGTCTCTACAGGAAGAGAGAGAACTGAGAAAGAGAGAACTGAAACAGGGTTTTCTCATCAGACACTCCTGGTGAGGTGTTGTCGGTTCCAGTATTGTCTCCCATGGTTCCCCAATTCAGATATGACAGTGTAGCATGTGTCGGTCCACGATCACACCAAGCCTTCTCAAAAAATACAGAGCGTTTTTTTATTTTCCTTTTCTTTCTGGACTGTCATCTCAGAATGGCCATCACAAAAAGCACTGCATATATTATTTATGCTGCAATTGTAGCCTTCCATCAGGCCGCTGTTACAGCTAACGATCATTTAGGAGCGATTGAGCCCCCTACTGTCCTGAAGTATAAAAAAGAGAGAAAGAAATGGAGAACAGATTGAGAGAGACAACGGGGGGGCTAGTCCACCACATCTGACCTTTAACTGGTATCACTACAAGCCAACGGTAATCAGCGGGCCTCGTGGGCCACTCAGATCCGTGCTTGTCAGCGATTGGACAGCTCTGTTGCCGCCTCCCACCTGAAAGGCCCTTCCTGTCTCCATGCAATCCCTTCTTGTCGATTAGAGGCATCAGATTTCCATTTGTAAGCCTGACGTCCGCTACCCAAGGTGGAACATAGTGTGGTATTTGACTCCCTTCTGCTGAGCTACAGAATGTGCCGTAACATTGATTGTGGAATCGGCAAAGATACAAGGCAGTAAATCTGCAGTATGGACGACCCTGTGAATATCCCGCTTATCAATGCCCCTGTGAACATCCCGCTGAAATCCGAGCAATCTGTGAGCGAAGCGTGTCCAGTCGCTCCAGGGAATAGCGATGAGTCACATAACTATCCAGCAGAGGTGTCTCCATGGAGACTACGTGCACACAGGGCTGGAGATTTCCCATAATAATTCCTGTGGTGGACCTGTTGTCTGGGGGGGAAGTGCCAATGTGGGGCATGTTGTGTTTGCGATGGCATGCCACAAGGCAGGTCGCACAGAATATCAAGCCGCATACTCCAACACCAACTTTACTAGTCATTGAGCTATGGGAGATTTACAGCACATGTGGCTGCATGAGACATCTCAATGTGCACATGTAACAAATCTCGGAAGACGTGAGTTAAGCACGTGAGCATCCGCTGCATGAAGTGACGTCGATAAGAGTACAATTATTCCCTTGGCTGGGGACTCGGGTCTTTAGCTCGGCGGGCCAATCATGTCTCTTGTGGCATTGAGATCCTCGGTTCAAAACTTGCTGCAGTCAGAACCAACACAGTTACATGCTGCCCTTGTTACCCAGCGGAGGAAAACTTGGGTGATGCTGCTTCCACAGAAGATTCTGGACTTATGGTTCTGCTTCTGTTATGCTTTACTTCACTGTGTGCAAGGGAGTTGAACAATCATTGTGTTATTCTCCTTAGTTTATTTACAGTGACCACAGAGCTGCTAGGCTTGCTTGCGTTCCTTTATTGAGAGGACACAGTGTTATTCAGTGCCGCAATGCTGGATCTAGCCTATCACTTACCCTCCAGCACAATAACCTTTCAGATGTGACCTTGCTACCTTTCCAAGCATACCTCGTGTCTGTATTATATGGAGAACCTGTATGGATTTTCTTTCTTTTTGAGGTGAAAATATGAGATTGTGGGTTCTCTGTAACAGCTAAAGCTAGAGGTGTTTCAGTATATTAAGTTAACATACTTTGATTTTGATTAAATTAGATTAGAAAACTTTATTGTTCATCACATTTGTGACAGAAATTTTTCTTTGACAACACAGACCGTCATAAAACAGATAAAATTCAGTTAAAAAACAGAAACAGTTAAGACACAGCACAGACATAGCTCAAAAATAACAGGGCCCGTATTCACAAAGCATTTTAAGGGTAAAAGTTGGTCGTAACTCCGCAATTTAGGAGAAAGTCCGAAAAATAATGGGCGTGTCACTCATAAATTTAGGAGTCCTACATTTTTGGGATAAGAGTATTTCACAAAGGGGTTGAGAGCTAAAAACAGCTCCAGGAGAAGTTAGAAGCAGGCAAGAGGACTTCTAAGTCGCTAAAGACCTACTCACGGCGATCCGAAAATCTGATGCTACTGGCAATCGTTGTCGCAATCGCGTCAACACTGGAGATATTGAATGATACAGAGCTCATAAAAAGGTACCGCCTCAATCGCAAGGGTATTATATATATAATATTATATATATTATATATAGATACCCGCTGATTGTTTATGAGATGCAGACATGTAACCAATTGACTAGTCAGTATTCTTGGTTTCATGTTAAATCAGTGACACGTAGCCTACATTTGTATTTTAGAATCTTTATTAGAATATAATAGGGGTGCATCGGATCATTTTTCGGATCAGCAAAAAAAATAATAACGGGGCCAAAGGCGCGTTTCTAATTAATGATAATTTCAGTTTTCAATGTAAATTATTTCACTAAATCTTTATTCAAATTTCACAAAATACATTTTTAGATTCAGTACGCCTTAGGTGATTTAACTAGGGTGGTTTTATGCCTGAATTAATTGAATAAAAAATTAAAAGATCGCTAATGTTTCAATTGTATTTAATTTGGTCGCGTTTCTAAAAACCTGCCTCCCAGAAAGGCATTTAGTATGAAAAACAAAGCAAACCAAAACATACATGGTTGTCTATCTCTTCACTGTAACTCTGCATGGAGATTTAGGGAATTGTTACTGTAAAAACAGCGGCAGAAAAACTATTTCTCTATGATGACCTATCCCCTATATCAGCCAATCACTGTGGGCATTCTGAGTAAGCTCATTCATGAGAAACAACGTCATCCCTAGCAACGACGTCAACCCCGCCCTCACTCTTAGCTTGAAAATTGTAGGAATTCCTTAGTATGAGTTTGTCTTTGCAGCTTTGTGAATAGGTTTTAAGGTGGGACTCCTAACTAAAAGGTTTTAGTACGATTTAGAAGTACTCCTAGTGGTAAGATAAAATGAGTTGTGAATACAGGCCCAGATGTACAAAAGTAGCAAAGTGCATATGATATTATGTTTTGTTTAACAGAGTTATTACTAGGGCTGTCACCGACTAAAACAAATCTTGGTCAACTAACAGTCGTCCGTTTTTTTAAATTGGTCGATTGGTCGAAACCTTTCTGTTTGAATAAATACAACTATATGCACACTGCGCTTGTCTCGTGTTTTATAATTTTCTTAAGTGAATGACACAAATGAGTAACAATAGGCTAATGACTTTATGGAGTTCAAGATTACCTGAAAGAAAAAATCTGCCGTTGCGCTTGTGAAGTTGCGGTATGGCCACATAATAGGCTGATGCTTTTATTTGACCACAACCATAACACATTCTAATACGTAGGCTATGTTTTATTTAATTAACCAGGTTGGTCTCACTGGGATTTAAACTCTCTTTTGCAAAAAAATAGGCTAACAAACAAATGATCACACATAGCCTAATGTCTTAAATTGTAGCCTAAAGCTGAACATAGTAAGCATTCTGAGTAAGCTCGTTCATGAGAAACAACGTCATCCCTAGCAACGACGTCAACCCCGCCCTCACTCTTAGCTTGAAAATTGTAGGAATTCCTTAGTATGAGTTTGTCTTTGCAGCTTTGTGAATAGGTTTTAAGGTGGGACTCCTAACTAAAAGGTTTTAGTACGATTTAGAAGTACTCTTAGTGGTAAGATAAAATGATTTGTGAATACGGGCCCAGATGTACAAAAGTAGCAAAGTGCATATGATATTATGTTTTGTTTAACAGAGTTATTACTAGGCTGTCACCGACTAAAACAAATCTTGGTCAACTAACAGTCGTCCGTTTTTTTCAATTAGTTGATTGGTCGAAACCTTTCTGTTTGAATAAATACAACTATATGCACACTGCGCTTGTCTCGTGTTTTATAATTTTCTTAAGTGAATGACACAAATGAGTAACAATAGGCTAATGACTTTATGGAGTTCAAGATTACCTGAAAGAAAAAATCTGCCGTTGCGCTTGTGAAGTTGCGGTATGGCCCACATAATAGGCTGATGCTTTTATTTGACCACAACCATAACACATTCTAATGCGTAGGCTATGTTTTATTTAATTAACCAGGTTGGTCTCATTGGGATTTAAACTCTCTTTTTGCAAAAAAATAGGCTAACAAACAAATGATCACACATAGCCTAATGTCTTAAATTGTACCCTAAAGCTGAACATAAAATACAACTATATGCACACTGCGCTTGTCTCGTGTTTTATAATTTTCTAAGTGAATGACACAAATGAGTAACAATAGGCTAATGACTTTATGGAGTTCAAGATTACCTGAAAGAAAAAATCTGCCGTTGCGCTTGTGAAGGCGGGTATGGCCACATAATAGGCTGATGCTTTTATTTGACCACAACCATAACACATTCTAATACGTAGGCTATGTTTTATTTAATTAACCAGGTTGGTCTCACTGGGATTTAAACTCTCTTTTGCAAAAAAATAGGCTAACAAACAAATGATCACACATAGCCTAATGTCTTAAATTGTAGCCTAAAGCTGAACATAGTAAGCATTCTTGAGTAAGCTCGTTCATGAGAAACAACGTCATCCCTAGCAACGACGTCAACCCCCGCCCTCACTCTTAGCTTGAAAATTGTAGGAATTCCTTAGTATGAGTTTGTCTTTTGCAGCTTTGTGAATAGGTTTTAAGGTGGGACTCTAACTAAAAGGTTTTAGTACGATTTAGAAGTACTCTTAGTGGTAAGATAAAATGATTTGTGAATACGGGCCCAGATGTACAAAAGTAGCAAAGTGCATATGATATTATGTTTTGTTTAACAGAGTTATTACTAGGGCTGTCACCGACTAAAACAAATCTTGGTCAACTAACAGTCGTCCGTTTTTTTCAATTAGTTGATTGGTCGAAACCTTTCTGTTTGAATAAATACAACTATATGCACACTGCGCTTGTCTCGTGTTTTATAATTTTCTTAAGTGAATGACACAAATGAGTAACAATAGGCTAATGACTTTATGGAGTTCAAGATTACCTGAAAGAAAAAATCTGCCGTTGCGCTTGTGAAGTTGCGGTATGGCCACATAATAGGCTGATGCTTTTATTTGACCACAACCATAACACATTCTAATGCGTAGGCTATGTTTTATTTAATTAACCAGGTTGGTCTCATTGGGATTTAAACTCTCTTTTGCAAAAAAATAGGCTAACAAACAAATGATCACACATAGCCTAATGTCTTAAATTGTACCCTAAAGCTGAACATAAAGTGGCTATAGCCTATAGAAAATAACTTACTCGAGTCGGAGACCATCCGATGGCCTACTTCCCCAGTCGTTTCATGTCATGGCACAGGAACACTAGCTTGTCCAAATTTGTTGGCGAAAGGCTGCTCCTCGTTTTATTAACGATAAACCCTGCCTTGGAAAACACGCTTGCAAAGTTTACATTCTGCCATACTCCAGATTTTTTCTTTGACATTATGTTCTTAGGTTATATCGAAATGAGTAATTAAAATATGCTTATATCACTAATCTTAACTGTAGACAAATCTTAGGCTACAATTAAAATGCACATTCACGTGCCTAAAACAAGAAGGATACAATATAGACTACATGAAAGGGGTGTTACGCATGTTAGCTATAAATATATAAACCATACAATTAGCAAAACACATTTATTATAAATTGTTACTGTAGCCCTGTGGACAATATAGTTAATAAGTTTAATAAATAGATGCATATAAATAGATTTAAAAGGGTTGTTAAAATATTCGATTTATATGGATGGAAAGGGTGTAGTAATAATTTGATGTGTACACATAGAGAAACATATTTTAATGTGTATTGTATTTTCGTAAATTGTTTATTTTTCCAGGGCCAAGTAAAATGATTGCCTGACTGATAATTGTTCACTGTGGAGCTGATGTAATGTGGTGCGATGTGTATTGATCAATCAGAATTGAGCTGATGTGATATGGTGTGATTGTATTGACTAATCAGAATTGAGTTGAATGTCAGGCGTTTGGGAAGTTAAAAGGGTTTCGGGTTCAGATCCCCAAAAAAGCGGGAGAGGGGCGATGGCCTCGGTCGCCCCGGCCGATCGAAAGGAAGTTTTAAGGAGAATGCTGAGAAGAAGCTACTGTGCTAGCGTTTTAATTAAAATATAAATGCGTTACCCACGTATTTTTAGGATGCTGGAATGATATAATAATGTTAAGTGCTCAACCCGAGGACTTTATAGGTTGTTGTATCTGACTATGAACAATTTCTTCGGCAAGAAGTCAACGTTCTGTCCGCCGGTAATCGGAATTAGCTTAAGTGTTTGAGCAAGTGAGTGAGCTTGCTAGCTAGCTGATTTTGCTGGACTGTTCAAAGGATTTTGCAGTTCGCCAACACGGGGAACTCGAAAGTGTTTGAGCAACGCGGAGGAGAAGGCAGCCGTGAGCGCTGTTATCTCATGAAACTGATTGTGTGGTTCACCAGCACGGGGAACTCGAAAGTGTTTGAGCAACGCGGAGGAGATCGTGGCGAACGAAACTGCCTGGGGTTTCGTCAGACTTTCCTTCTAGCTACAGCACGGGACTCAGGAGGAAGCAGCCGTGAGCGCTGTTACTTCGTGAAACTGTGAGTGCATTGTTTTATCTTTCTGCTCAGTGGAGTGAAGGAGTCGCATTAGTGTGGCTACAACGTACGCTAGCAACGCATCAGGCTTTTCTTTTTACTTTTATTAGTTTTACAGAATTATTCACAACATTACTATATACTATATTACTACATTACTATATATTGGCCTAGCTATATTAAAAGTGAAGGACTGTCACTGCCATACCCGCAGCATCCAGAATGGATTATTCTACTGACAAGCGCGCCAAACTGTGGCACGAATCTAGTTGTCTCATGCTGCGTGGAGAATTTTTTATTTATTTATTTATTTAAAAAATTTGCGCGACTGCTCGACCAAAACAAATCTCGGTCAACCAACAGCCCATCGACCAAACAATCGACCAGTCGACTAAATGGGGTCAGCCCTAGTTATTACCGTGGGAATTAATGATTTTTTGTGAATGGGACTCTGTAGCGACGGTCTGATGGGAGTAATTGGAAGGAGTTGTGGAGGGGGTGTGAGGGGTCCTGTGTGATGAGAGTAGCCTTTTTTAAGACTGAGTATACAGTTCTGATAGTTGTCGCTGGGTAGTACCGGTTATTTTACTTGCTTGTTTTGTGATCCTTGTGTCACGTCTCGTGTTCGTGTTTCCCATAATTAAGCGTTTGTAGTTTGTTCCATATTTTCCTAGTTGTCTGGTCCGTGTTTTTACTTTCGCTTACCTGTTCCAGTCTCGTCAGTGTATTATCTGTTTCACCTGTTTGTCGTTATGTCTGATGTAGTTAGCTGTTCGTTTCCCATGTTCATTTCCTGATTGTCTCGTTATTGTATAATCGTTTTCACTTAATTCCTCATGTGCCTGATTGCAGTCAGCTGCATTCATGTTTATTCCTGATTGTTTAAATGTCTAAAATACATGTCTAAATGTATTTAAGCTGTGTGTTTTCCCATGTTCGTTGCCAGATTGTCTTGTGCTTTGCGTATGCTTACACTGCTCTCCAGCGTTTTCTCTGTTTCCCCGCGTTTTGTTTCATCGTGTTTGTGTTTGTGTTTGTGTTTGTGCTTGTGCTCCAGTGTTCGTCTATATCTCAGTCTCGTTCCCGCTCCTCCCTGTGTTCCCTGGACTGCTTTCACGTTATCGACCTTCGCCTGCCCCCTGATTACGCCTTGCCTGCCCCTGATACTACTGAAGCCCGGAACGAACTCTGCCTGTCCCCGACCATTCTTTGGATCCCTGCATTGCTCTGTTTACTCCTGTGTGACCATCGCCTGTTTACGCAATAAAATATATTATTGCATTTCTGGGTCCGCGCCTGGTTTTCTGGTACCATTCCTGACACCTTGAGAGTTTATTTTTGCTTTTAACAGTGAGGGAGTTGTACCAGGATGTGATGTTAAAGGTGAGCATAGATTCAATGAGGGACTTGTATACAGCTGTTAAAATATCCTTACAGACATCAAAGCTCCTCAGCCTCCTCAGCAGGAACATACACTCCTGGGCCTTGCTGTAGACTGAGTCAGCGTGCTGGGTGAAAGACAGGAGGCGGTCAATCTCTGTGCCCAGGTATCTAAAACACTGGACCTGCTCCACCACCTGCCCCTTCAGCCTGAGGGGCTCAAAGAGAGGGTGGGGGGTGTCAGATGTTCACTTCCCCGCACAGCATAGCTCTTTTGGTTTGGAGATGTTGAGCTCCAGACAGCTCTCCTCAATTTAGGAGGTCAGGGTGTCCACGTACCGGAGGTACCTAGACTGGAGGTACGTGGACAGGGAGTGCTGGTCCTTCAGGTGTGCCACCAGGGCCATGTCATCTGCATATTAGAGTAGTGTCAGTTCATTGCCGTTGCATGTTATTTCATTGGTGTATATAGAGAAGAGTATGGGAGATAGGAAGCAACCCTGGGGCACCCCTGTGTTTAAAACCTTGTTATGTGATTTAAAACCGTTCACCACCACATGCTGTGGCCTGTCCTCCAGGAACGCTTTGATCCAAAAACCAGTGTTGGGTTGACCTGTAGTCCATGTAGACAGTTAAGTAGGGTGTGTGTGTAGTGTATTAAAAGCAGATGAAAAATCCATCAATAAAATCCTTGTGTGGGGGTGGGGGAGTCGACATGCTTGGCCACAGTGTCCAGGAGGGTCAGACTGGCATCCTCCACTCCTCGTTTTGCCTTGGTGGTGAGCTCCTGGCATACCACCCTCTCCATGTACTTGCACAGCACAGATGTTAGTGCCACATCCTGAAGTCATCTATGACCTTAATTTGTGGTTTCTTGGGCACAGGGATGATGGAGGACTCCTTCCGTGCCTGGGGACAAAGCCAGTCTAAAAACATCTGAAATAGCTGTGTTAGCACGTCTCCCAGCTCGGTGGCGCACTCCTTGAGCACCCTGCATTTGAGCCCGTCTGGCCCAGGTTGACTCAGGATGGATGTCACATTCCACCTTTCCACTATGATGCGTGGTGAGGGGAGACTGGGGTGTGTGGGGGCCTAGTCATCCTGGCGGTCAGTCCTGTTGAACCTGGCATAAAAAAGTTTAATTACTCTGCAAAGGAGGCGGGCCTCCTTTGCAGAGCACTTAATCTGAGCTGGTTTCTGGGCTCTGCCCATCATGGTGTTGAGTCCTTGCCAAGCCTCCCTTGCTTGCCAATGGTAAACTTTTCCTCCACCTTGTTCTTATGATGGAGTCTGGCCAGTTTGGTCTTATGCTTCAGCTCCTTCTCCAGCTCCTTGACCATAGTCTGTTCTTGATATAGCTAGCTAGCTTAGTATAACAGTGTTTCAATGATTCAACCTGTTTTTCTTAATTTTTATAATATGAGATCATGGATTAATCAACTGCTACAATTAAAGCTGTTTCAGTATATACAGCTAATAGTCTTTGCTGGCTTACTAGCCAGCTGGCATTGTAAAACTATTGTTTATATGACACTCTTGCATAAAATCATAAACCTGCTTGTTTTACTTTTGCAGTTGTGGCTTTCCTGGCATGCCAAAATAACTCTGATCAACTGCTGTTCACAAGACATCATCACATTTTATGAAACCATTTTTGTTTATTTTGTTATATTCTTTGTTTAATTATTCAGAAATAAATCTGATCCTCCAGCTACAGAATGGGGGTGGAATATTGGACGTTTCAGCAGACGTGGGGTTCTGTAAATGTTTTACTGTTCAGCTGTGACACTGAGGTTGTGTTGGGGAACTGTCTCCTTAGGCCATACTTTACAGAGCTTTTTATGAAATAGATTCCTTTCATACATTCTTCTTTGTAATAAAATAATTGGGGTTTTAAATCGATCTGTTGCTGAGTATTCGAGTAATCTTGTTCTTATAGAGGTTCACTGGTTATCCACTCTAACTATAACCCAGGAAAAGAGTTCTTACACCAATGCCTAGTTCTGCCTTCCTTCACCAATAAATAAAAACAGGTTTTAAACAGGCTAACATGTTTCACAAAAAGCAAGTGTAGTGAGTGTCTAAATACCCATGTTTCAGGCTGCTAACATTTCTCTTTCATTATGCCATATTATGTTTGTGTTGTGAGGAACCTCTAAATATAAGCTTGTTATGATGCAAATCGATTCTTGTGTTCAAAAGGTCTTTCAGAAGAGGTATTCTATTTGCAGAGTATGTGAGGGCTAAATTAGGTTTCTACATATTCTGTCACGTCTCGTGTTCGTGTTCCCTGTAATTAGGTGTTTTCATTCGTTCCATGTTTTCCTGGTTGTCTGGTCCGTGTTTTTACTTTCGCTTACCTGTTCCAGTCTCGTCAGTGTATTATCTGTTTCACCTGTTTCTCGTTATGTCTGATGTGGTTAACTGTTCATTTCCTGATTGTCTCGTTATTGTATCATCGTTTCCACTTAAATCCTCATGTGTCTGATTGCAGTCAGCTGCATTCATGTTTATTCCTGATTGTTTCTCGTTATGTCTAAATGTATTTAAGCTGTGTGTTTTCCCATGTTCGTTGCCAGATTGTCTTGTGCTTTGCGTTATGCTCACACTACTCTCCCGCGTTATCTCTGTTTCCCAGCGTTTTGTTGCTTCGTGTTCGTGTTCGTGTTCGTGTTCGTGTTCGTGTTCGTGTTCGTGTTCGTGTTCGTGTTCGTGCTTGTGCTCCAGTGTTCGTCTGTACCCCAGTCTCGTTCCCGCTCCTCCCTGTGTTCCCTGGACTGCCTTCTCGTTTTCGACCTTCGCCTGCCCACTGACCACGCCTTGCCTGCCCCTGATACCCCTGAAGCCCGCAACGAACTCTGCCTGTCCCCGACCATCCTTTGGATCTCTGCATTGCCCTGATTACTCCTGCCTGACCTTTGCCTGTTCACCGAATAAAAGAAGTTTCTGCATTTCTGGGTCCGCGCCTGGTTTTCTGGTCCCTGCCTTGACAGAACAATCTGGCCAAGATGGAACCAGCGGACCGATCCGATCCCAGCGACGTTGCCCGTTACCACGAATTCGCCTTGGGCATCACGAAGCGGAGTTGCGGACGTTGCAGCAGACCGCCCAAGCTCTGGCGGAGCAGCTTTGTCCATGGTCCGTATCACTCAAGAGTCTGCAGAAACGGCCCGTTCTGCACAGAACGCAGCTATCCAGGTGCAGACGCAAGCTGGCTATCAGAGGGGGTCCGAACCACGATTACCCCCTCCGGAACGCTACCTGGGCGACCCCAACTCATGTCGCGCTTTTTTGAGTCAATGCTCGCTAGTATTCGAACTCCAACCCTCCTCATTTCCTACGGAACGAGCGAGGGTCGCCTATGTAATCACACTCCTTGGGGGAAAAGCTCGACTATGGGGAACCTCTCTCTGGGAGTCTGGACACCCTGCTCTCACAACCTTCTCATCCTTCGCGGAGGAGATGAGAAGGGTTTTCGACCGGTCCTCGGTCGGACGGGCGGCGGCACGTCAACTACTTCAGCTTCGCCAAGGAGAACAATCCGTCTCGGACTACTCCATCGAGTTCCGGACCCTGGCGACCTCAGCAGGATGGAATGCCGTGGCCACCTACGATGCCTTCATGCACGGTCTCTCCGACAGGGTTCTGGACGAACTAACTGTGTGCGATCTACCTCCGGACCTGGACAGACTTGTGGACCTGGCTATCCGAATCGACACGCGTCTGCAGGAGAGAGGAAGAAGGCATCACGAGTCTCCTGCTTCCTCCCGTTTCCGGCCGACGACACGACCCGACTTCCCCGCTCAACCCACTGTGACTGCGGAGCCATGCAGGGGAATCGGGCTCATCTATCCGAGGCCGAACGCCAGCGCCGCCGGGAGGGAGGACTTTGCCTTTACTGCGGAGGCAGGGGACATTTCCGGTCTTCGTGCCCGGTAAAAGACAACGCCCGTCAGTGAAGAGGGAGGTTCTGACGGGCGCCTCTCAGCTTTCAACCTTCCAACCCCAACGTCCCATGCTCCACGTTCTCCTTTCCTGGCAAGGAGAGCAGTTTCCGTGCAGGCCCTGATTGACTCGGGGCCGATGCCAACCTCATCTGCCCTACCCTGGTTCGTCAGTATGGGAATCCCGGTGTCTCGTCTAGCGACACCTCTCCGCACCAAGACCCTGACAGGTACGCCTCTAGCAGTAATTCAGGAGATCACCCAGCCCCTGGAGCTGCTTGTTTCTGGGAATCACAGAGAGAAGCTAGCACTCTATCTCATGGAGTCTCCCCATGCTCCAGTGGTGCTTGGCGGACCCTGGCTGGCAACCCACAATCCCAGTATTGACTGGACCACTGGTAACATCCGTGAGTGGAGCTCTTATTGTCAGAAGTCATGCCTCCGTTCCGCAGCTACCCCTGGAGACTCCACACCCGTGGCTAGAGAAGGACCAGTGGACCTGTCACTCGTGCCCTCTGAATACCACGACCTCGGCCAGGCTTTCAGCAAGTCCCGTGCCTGCACCTTGCCACCTCATCGTGCCTACGACTGCCCTATCGACCTATTTCCTGGTTCAACTCCTCCGAGAGGCCACCTATACTCATTGTCTGTCCCAGAGAACAAAGCCATGGAGGAGTACATTGCCATCTCGTTGTCATCAGGAATTATCCGCCCTTCGTCATCCCCTGCTGGTGCTGGTTTCTTCTTTGTTAAGAAGAGAGATGGAACTTTGCGTCCTTGCATTGATTACCGAGGTCTCAATGCCATTACCGTGAAGAACCGCTACCCTCTCCCATTGATGTCTTCGGCATTTGACAATCTCCAGGAGGGACAGTTTTTCACCAAATTGGATCTCCGCAACGCCTACCACCTGGTCCGGATTCGGGAGGGGGATGAATGGAAGACCGCATTCAACACTCACTCGGGTCATTATGAATACCTGGCCATGCCATTTGGACTCACCAACGCTCCGGCCGTCTTCCAGGGATTGGTGAATGACGTCCTCCGGGACATGCTGTCCCAGTTTGTGTATGTCTACCTGGATGACATTCTGATTTTCTCTAGAACCTTAGAGGAACACATACAGCATGTACGCCGGGTTATCCAGAGACTGCTAGAGAACCGATTGTTTATTAAAGCAGAGAAATGTGATTTCCATAAAGACTCTGTCCAATTTTTAGGTTTCATTATCTCCCGAGGCCATCTGGAGATGGACCCCGCCAAGGTGCAGGCAGTACAGGAATGGCCCACACCCTCTGATCGCAAGCAACTCCAACGCTTCCTCGGGTTTGCAAATTTCTATAGACGCTTTGTGCGTAATTACAGCACGGTTGCCGCACCGTTAATATCTCTAACATCCACAAAGATTTGTTTCAGATGGAATCCCGATGCCCAGGCAGCCTTCGAGAGACTCAAGTCTCGATTCACGTCAGCCCCTGTCCTCGCACTCCCGGATCCCACGCGTCCAGTTCGTTGTGGAGGTGGATGCCTCCGATTCAGGGACAGGGCGATTCTCTCACAAAGAAGCCCTGACAACAAGGTACATCCATGCGCTTTCTTTTCGCACCGCCTTTCCGCTACGGAGAGAAATTATAGCATTGGTGACCGTGAACTTTTAGCCATAAAATTAGCCTTCGAAGAGTGGAGACACTGGCTTGAAGGGGCTGCTGTGCCATTCCTGGTCTGGACGGACCACCGTAACCTGGAGTACCTCCACGGCCCAACGTCTTAATCCACGTCAAGCCAGGTGGTCTCTATTTTTTGCACGTTTTGTGTTTACCCTGTCTTTTCGCCCTGGTTCCAAGAACACCAAGGCCGACGCCTTATCCCGGGTCTACGCCTCTCCAGAGGAGGAAGGCAATCCTGAGCCCATCCTGCCGCCCAGCTGCATGGTAGCAGCAGCTGTGCTTGATATTGTTCAGATGGTGGAGGAGGCGCTCCACACCACACAGGTTCCCAGAGATACGCCGGCCAACCGCCTCTTCGTGCCTGAGACCGTCCGGCCCCAGGTGCTGGAGTGGGCACATTCTTCCCCGATGGCCTGTCACCCCGGTGTTTCACGGACATTAGCCTTCATGTCCCGTAGATTTTGGTGGCCCACCATGAAGGACGACACAGCCGAATTTGTGGCAGCTTGTGTGCCCTGTGCTCGGTCCAAGACCTCTAATGCACGCCCCAGCGGTCTCCTTCAGCCCTTGGCTGTCCCACGACGCCCGTGGTCCCATGTCGCCCTGGACTTTGTAACCGGTCTACCACCATCTGAAGGTAACACAGTCGTCCTTACGGTGGTAGACCGGTTTTCTAAGAGTGTGCATTTCATCCCGCTGCCTAAACTCCCCTCTGCTAAGGAGACCGCTGAGCTCATGGTGAGACATGTTTTTCGCCTCCACGGACTACCACAGGAGATGACCTCGGACCGGGGGCCCCAGTTCTCCAGCGGGTTCTGGAAAGCGTTTTGCTCCCTGATCGGCGCCAAGCCCAACCTGTCCTCTGGGTTCCATCCAGAGACTAATGGCCAGACTGAGCGTTATAACCAGGAACTGGGGAAGGGACTGCGCTGTCTGGCCGAACAAACTCCGGCTACCTGGTCTCGCTCCCTGCCCTGGGTGGAATACGCCCACAATTCCCTTCCCGTATCCTCTACCGGAATCTCTCCTTTTAAATGTTGTTTGGGATACCAACCTCCTCTGTTCCCAGAGGAGGAGAAGGAGGTGGAGGTGCCATCTGCCCAGGCCCTCATCTCAAGAGCCCGAAGTACATGGCGGAGAGCACGTGTCACCCTACTTCGCCACGTCTCAGCCATGAAGAGCCAGGCCGACCGCCACCGTCGTCCGGCCCCTCGCTACAGGGTCGGCCAGAAGGTCTGGCTCTCTGCCAAGGACATTCCCCTCTGCGGGGATCTTGTAAAGTTATCCCCTAGATTTATTGGTCCCTACCCCATCATTCGTGTTATCACCCCCTCGGCCATACAGTTGCGCCTCCCCCCTCCCCTACGCCGCATCCATCCTGTGTTTCACGTGTCTCGTCTCAAACCCTATCTTGTCTCTCGTTTTAGCCCTCCTGTCCGCACCCCACCTCCCCCCCGGCTCATCGAAGGGGGCCCAGTCTACACCGTTCGCCGCCTGCTGGATGTCCGACGCAGGGGCCGTGGTCGCCAATTTCTGGTGGATTGGGAGGGGTACGGTCCCGAGGAACGCAGTTGGGTGCCCGAGAGACATATTGTCGACCCCTCCCTAATCCAGGAATTCCTGCGTCGGCATCCGGTACAGGTTGGTGATCCGCCAGGTGGCGTCCCTAGGGGGTACTGTCACGTCTCGTGTTCGTGTTCCCTGTAATTAGGTGTTTTCATTCGTTCCATGTTTTCCTGGTTGTCTGGTCCGTGTTTTTACTTTCGCTTACCTGTTCCAGTCTCGTCAGTGTATTATCTGTTTCACCTGTTTCTCGTTATGTCTGATGTGGTTAACTGTTCATTTCCTGATTGTCTCGTTATTGTATCATCGTTTCCACTTAAATCCTCATGTGTCTGATTGCAGTCAGCTGCATTCATGTTTATTCCTGATTGTTTCTCGTTATGTCTAAATGTATTTAAGCTGTGTGTTTTCCCATGTTCGTTGCCAGATTGTCTTGTGCTTTGCGTTATGCTCACACTACTCTCCCGCGTTATCTCTGTTTCCCAGCGTTTTGTTGCTTCGTGTTCGTGTTCGTGTTCGTGTTCGTGCTTGTGCTCCAGTGTTCGTCTGTACCCCAGTCTCGTTCCCGCTCCTCCCTGTGTTCCCTGGACTGCCTTCTCGTTTTCGACCTTCGCCTGCCCACTGACCACGCCTTGCCTGCCCCTGATACCCCTGAAGCCCGCAACGAACTCTGCCTGTCCCCGACCATCCTTTGGATCTCTGCATTGCCCTGATTACTCCTGCCTGACCTTTGCCTGTTCACCGAATAAAAGAAGTTTCTGCATTTCTGGGTCCGCGCCTGGTTTTCTGGTCCCTGCCTTGACATATTCTAGCTTTGAATACTTTGGAAGTGCCAATAATCGGTTCTGAGACTAGTGCAAACATAACAAACCCCATACATGACATTCAGGGTTATGTATTGTACTGTTACAAATTCCATCCATTTGTGGAAATCAAAAGCTTCGTTCACATTTACAGAATGCAATTCAATCTCACTTTAGACTGATTTCACATTAAAATTATTTTTTTACAGCAGTCAGACTTTAATTAGTCGTTATACAGAAACATCCCTTACTGTAAAGTGCTGATGAAATTAATTTAAGAAATTAACTTTGTTTTCAAACTTTTTCAATAAATTATGAGGATATATATATCTCATCTCATCTCATCTCATTGTCTAACCGGCTTATTCCTGGTCAGGGTCATGGGGGCTGGAGCCTATCCCAGCATGCATAGGGGCGAGAGGCAGGAATAAACCCTGGACAGGTCGCCAATCCATCGCAGGGCACACACACCATTCACTCACACACTCATACCTACGGGCAATTTAGACTCTCCAATTAGGCTAACGTGCATGTCTTTGCACTGTGGGAAGAAACCGGAGTACCCGGAGGCAACCCACGCAGACACGGGGAGAACATGTAAACTCCACACAGAAAGGCCCCCGGCCTGGATTCGAACCCGAGACCTTCTTGCTGTATATATAGTGAATATATCAGTGAATAACCTGAAATGGTACAAAGGTAAGTGGTAAACTGCCAGAGGTAAAAAAAAAAAAAAAGGTTAGGTTAGGTTACCAAAAACTAAAAAAATTATGTAAATATTTTGGCAGTGAGTAGTTTTCTACACCATCAAAAGGCACTTGGAAACTGGAGGAAACTCTGACAGGAAGAGGTCTGGCAGAGACTCGAAGCCACAACACAATCAGAAGACAAGTTTATGAGAGTCAACAGCTTGCATGATAGGCGGCTCACATGACAACAGCTTCAAGCACAGCTTAGCACTGGTCGAAGTAAGGAAGTCTCAGTTTCAACTGTGAAGAGAAGACTTCGACCTGCAGGTTTGACAGGTCGAGTGGCAATAAGAAAGGTTTGTGTGGGCTGTTGAGTAGGCGAAAGGATGGTTCCTCAGTGTGTGACACCAACTGTCAAACATGGAGGAGGAAGCGTGATGGTCTGGGGATTGCTGGATTCAGAGTCGGCGACTTGCACAGAGTGACTGTTAACCCACATTAACCCATTACTTGTTCCCTGAAAAGGGCATTTTTTATAACTCTGAAATGTAAATTCTGAAACCTAAACTCTTTTTTTTTCAACCTCTGGCAGTTTACCGCTTTTGTACCATTTCAGGTTATTCACTGGACTTAAATTTCAGTAAAAACTGGAAAATGGGGGTGTTCTAAAACTTTTGACTGGTAGTGTATATACTGTATACACACACACAGTGGGGTCCAACAGTCTGAGTCCACTACCAATATCTGTTTGTTTTCATCGTTCATCCAAAACTAACACAAAAGTTTTACTCATGTGGTATTTGTTATTCAAGAATGTCATAAAACACTGATACAAATAGAAATGTTTGTTTAAGAAAGGATAGTATGAAATTGAAATATCTATACATATCTTGTTTGCACACCATTGCCTTTAATTTCCTTAAAATGTTGTGACACCTTATTTTTCATTTAAGTTTTAATACATGGACACTCCTAATACACAGTATGAGTTGTTTTGGTCTTGTAACAATTAATACCGGATATTGTTGTATAACGTATTGACGTATTAATATGGTCCTCTATGTGTTCTCGTTGCTACTGCAGGTGCTTTAATCTTGAAAAAGGACACTTTACATTTACATTACATTTTGACATTTAGCAGATGTTCTTATCCAAAGCGACTTACAAGATGTGCATTAATTCATGGTAAGATCAATCATTGTTCATGCAAGAGATCAGTGTGGTGATACAGTAATAGACATAATCGTTGGCAGCTGCATACCGTACCTGTAACACAGGGAAGGACAAGTTAGTCGATTTATTTTTATTTTTTGGACAGTCTTCAACATGGATACATATTACAAAATGCATTATTAAACATGTAAGCAGTGGTGATGACAATTAGTACAATTAGTAAAATGACAATTAGTAAAATGTACAGAGTCACAGTTTTTGATTGAGAAGGTATAAAACTCATCTTTACAGGTGCCAGAGTTGAATACCACTCATTAATTGTCATCTTAAAGATACAGCTATGTTTGTAATTTAAAGGATATTAAATTCATGCCTTCACATAACTTCACTGTGCAACTCTGGCAGGCAGATTGCCTAGGCAGGCTGCCGGCTGTGTTCCAGAGCGACCTTATTACGTGGCATTCAGCGCAAAGCGCAGAGGGATTGGCGTCCGGGTCGCACATCTCAAAATGTGGAGCGCTGTTACCGAGCGGCGTTTTGCCTCCAACACGTCGTGATGTAGCGCTTTCATCATGTACCTCTTTACCTGCTACACGAGACAGACCGCCGTTTGAACTGGGCTCAGGATCTCACATCCACGCGCTCCCCTGCCAGTTGCTCAACACGGTGTGTGACAATATTTCCCTGGCTCATGTTTCCGAATGCCATGAGAAATCTTCAGCGTAATTGTGCGCTCAGCTTGTAGCAGAGTGGTTCTCCAGAATCCAGCGCTGAGTGGCACTCTGTTTTCCAATATTGCTGTCTCTTAGCACACAGTGGCATGGTGACGGGTTAGTCTGTATTTGGCACCACCGTGGTGCATGAACTCCGCGCTGACGCCTATCACTGGTCATTGGCATTCAGAGCTGCGTGGTCGCCTCGCGGTAAGGGGACATGACCAACTTGAGCACCTTAATACAATAATGCAAGGTCATATGTAAAAGGGTAATCAAAACAGAATGTTTATCAGACATTGTCCTGGCCCTTGTTTCCAGAAAGGTGCTGCGGGTGTTTAAATTTAATTAATTTCCTGTTACACCAGTTGTATGAAACAACAGCATGCTCCTACTCGCTTCTGCTCCTTCGAAATATAACCTACCAAATACTGTTTTGTATATAGGAAATACCAAATACTAAACTATATTTCATCGGATCTGTGTAGATTTGATCATTTAAGAGACTCCAACCCTGTGGTTTTACTTTTCTCCTATCAAGGAAACAAATGTATGGTAAGGAATTTGATGATGGCTCTTATCTCCTGCTTGTAGTGCAATATGTTTAGCATTAGTTCTGACGCCAAGTTTAACATAACTGGTATTTGTAGCAAGTGTCGACTTAATTTAGAATTGGCGCAGAAAATAGTTGAGCTTGAGGACCGTATCCGGATGCTTCGGCAGATACAGGAGGGAAAGAGTTACATAGTCTTTTATACAAGCACTGGACCCACCAAGGAGTTGGGGCTGATCAAAGGATCAGCCCCAACATACCTCCTCAAGATCTTCAAACCCTACACACCTGCCAGACCACTCCGTTCTGCTACCTCAGGACGCCTAGCACCTCCCCCCCTCCGCACCTGCGCTTCCCGGTCACGTCTCCTGTCGGTTCTGGCTCCACGATGGTGGAATGACCTTCCTGTGGAAGTCAGAACAGCTGAGACCCTGGCCACCTTCAAGCGACGACTGAAGACTCACCTCTTCAGGGTGCACCTCTCCCCGTAGTCTGGTTTTTGTTAACTTAGGGACATAGTTGCTTAGTTTTACACATGTCTACTTGTTTATGTATTGTATTAGGCTTAGGCATTATTTTCTGCATTGATTGCTTTATTGCTACCTTTGAATTGTGGCTACAGATTTACCTACAGGGTCCTAGTTTAACTATGTGGTTGCTCCTAGCACCCAGGAACTGTACTTCCCACTAGGGTGGTTTTCAGCTAAACTGTTGACTTGACTACGGTTAACACTTTGTTGTATGTCACTCTGGATAAGAGCGTCTGCCAAATGCCTGTAATGTAATGTAATGTAAATAGCCCGGGGTTATTACTCCAGCAGTGCCTTCACAGCAACCTCTGACAGTTGGGAGGGCATGTCCCGATCCAAAGGACACATGTCTGCCTCATCCGCGACCGAACTAACCTCGCTTTCAGTACCCCGACTGTTAAAAGAAGAGAAGCAGTCCTGCCGACAATGGTGGGCACACTGGGAACCCCACTGAATGATCACTTCTCTCTTTCCTCCCCAATTATGTTGACTAAGCCATGAATGACCCAATACAAGGGGGTAGGTAGGTGAGTCAACTAACAATAATCCAATTTGTTCTGAGTGACCCTTATAAGACACACGCATACACACATTTTCAGTCCTTTCTTTAACACTTCCTGTACCCAGCGGGTGACCGTCGAGTGCCGTAATACAATGGGGCTGAGAAAGAGAGCGCACCTGTAACCGTGCGTCCCGAGCCCACCTGGCATCCATAAAGCAATCCACTGCCCCTGAATCCAAAAAGGCGTCGATCTTAGTGGAATGTTTATTCCATAACAACTCTACAGGCAAAAAGTAGAAAAGTATGTAGTATGGTGTCTCGCTAGTGCCTTTCGACGGACCTGAGCGGACCCTCCGGCCAGCCGGTCTCACCTGCCAGTGACCTGAATCGAATGGAAAACTCTGCAACACTAAGCTCATAGCCGCCTCCTCTTCAGAGATTTAGTGATTGAAAACCAACTCCATCTCCTTCATAAGATTCGTAGAATCATTTAATACCGGTGCCTGCGACCGTATGAGCGGAACCGCCCACTCGAGTGCAGAACTGGTCAGGAGAGACAAAATAGGGGCGACTTGCGAATTCTCGGACTGATAACAAGATGGTTGAGCCTTATAAACAATCAGACATTGCGAAATAAAACCTCAACATTTGCCCGATTCTCCATCATAACGCGGAGGAAGCTGGATTTTAGGTTCACAAGGAGTGGGAAGTGCTTGTGGAACTGTATGAAGAGACTGAACCCTGGTAACCTGAATTTGGGAAGCGAAAGGGGGTTGCGCGTTAGCTAGTCGGGAACAGCTCTCCGCTAATTCCCGCATGGAGCTTTCCATCGCGAGCAATCTCGCATACATCACCCTGTGTTGCTCACTGGTACCTGTTAGTTGGAAATGCAACTGCTGAATGCCTTCCACCTGGCCGGCTAACACTGTTTGTCACGCAGCCACAACTAGTTCGATACTTGTGGTATTTGCTGGCTCTGTCTAAAGTGTGGATCGAAGGTGGAAGACAGACGAGTATCTAAAAGGAAGCGATCAGCCACTAAATCTGCGAACAGACTAGGAAGCGGGGAAAACAGATAGAAAAAGAAAAGAAATAAGGAAACCCCGGGACAAAACTTCACGGGAATAAAACCAACAGAAACAACCCTAATAGGGGCGAACACTCCTCACCGAGGAGCTAAGAAAAATAAAACATATGTCTACAGAGACTTTAGCTCTGGGGGAATTTAGCCCTGACAAACAAATAATAATATCTCAAAGGAAACCACCAAAGTGGTGAGCTTAAAACCCTTCGTTTGGAGATGATTAATCTCTCTAAAAGGCAACCACAGAGTGGTGATGCTAAACCTTTATTTTGAGATGAATAAATTAGTTCCTTCTCTTTTTAACTAAGAGAAAACCACAGGGTGGTCAAACTAAACCTTAGTTCAGAATACCACCTAGAGCGTAATAATTAGTTTACACAGAAGCGTTTGAGTGAGGGAAGAAGAGACCTTAAGTAGGAGACTGATTAATACTGATTGTTCTCAGCTGAGAGAACCCACTGACAAAAGACCATATAAGGGCGGCAGAAATGACAACGATTCCTTTCAGAAGAAAGAGGAAAAGACCATCACATGACCACGCACCCTCCAGAGGCCGAACGAGGTAAAACCGTGACACAATTAGCCTACCTTTGGGGGAAAGCCTGGATTACTGAAGACAGATGGACTCCACCTGAGCTGGAGGGGTGCTCTTCTGTTATCTAGAAACTTCCCGTAGTCTAAACTCGCAAAATTTGTGACCTTTCAGAGCACTAGCCAGGCAGTAAACATTTGGTCCTAAACTACCGTCTGGTAGCTTCCAAAAACCTGTGACTAGCTTAACTATTGAGACTGTCTGTCCCTCATTTTGGAAATGGTTTTAGAAATATGTAGAAAGCTATTTGTGCCCACTGCCCATTGTGGCATTTTTCTACATAATCTAATTTATATTAAAACCTCTCAGCCTGCTGTAAGTGTTGTCTGTAATAAGACATCTCTTAAATGTGGATTGTCAAATGTTAGATCACTTTTCCCCATGGTGGTTCTTGTGAACAAACTAACTAACAAATTAGATCACTCTGTAATAAGACATCTCTTAAATGTGGCACTAGATGAAAAGAGGGATTTTTGACCATGTAGATGCCTGTAGATGGCCGGAAAGATCACTAATTCCCGGCTCTTCCAGACTGTTTCCGGCCTTGGGAGCCCACCTTCTCCTGTGCCGTAAATTGTCGATAAAAGACCAAATTGGGCTTCACACCTCCCTCTGCCCTCCACCCCCTGCGGTGTGTGAATGACTCCAATTAGCATCTGAATAGCAGTGAGCTGCCTGGGCTGGAATCAGCATATGATGACACCATGTGACCTTTAAAACTAGAAATCACTCTATTGGGTGGTAGGTCAGTCAGGTGATCTGTCACTATTGGTCACCCTCGGCCATAATACAGGCTTAAACCCCTCCCCTAAAAATATTAATATTAATAATAATAATGTATAATTGTTGCAGTTACTGAAGACCATATATTCATGTGATATATGTTATAGGCAATGTTGAATATATTCATGTGATATATGTTATAGGCAATGTTGAATATATTAGTTATTGTTATCCTATGGTGTACACTAGTAGATAGATAAGAGGTACTTTATTTTTTTATTTTTTTAAAGGCACAACCAGGTAGGTACACTGTATACAGAGGTATACAAAATAAAAAAAATAAAAAGCTGGGCAACAAAAGCCATCTTGACATCAGATACTTTATTTTTTTTAAAGGCACGACCAGGTAGGTACCCAATATACAGAGTATAAAAAAACAAAAACAAAGACAAATCAAGTCAAAGTATACAGTATACAGATATACATAGTATACTATATACAGAGTATAAAAAAAGAACAAGGCACAGTATTACAGTCGATAACTGGCAGGGGCCTGGGGCATCAGAAGAGCATTGAAATGTCTTTCTGCCGCCTCTGATGGATATGCAGTTGGTGGCATTCTGTCCGAATGTGCTCCAACAATGGGCAGACGCCGGTGATGTGTTGCCTAGTACTTTGGATTAGAATCCAGGCAGTCCTGCAGTCTGGCACACAGGTTGGAGAGCTCCTCACTGCGAAAGAATGGAGGCCGCACAATCCACCCAGACACCCCCTCTTGGATGCCGTCCTCCTCATCAGACATCAGGTCAATAGTGACGCCCCTCCAGAAATCCATGTCATCTGGAACTAGTACACTCTGCCTCGCTTCCAGCAGCTGTAAACACAATCAGTACAGACAATCAGTACTGCTCAATGCACTGCGTGTTGACACAATACATCTACTAATGTAACAGAAAATTAATGTCACATTGACCAACAATATTATTCATTATTTATACCACTGTCTATACTGGTTATATCTTCTATAGTGTATTCATATTTGTACTACTGTCTAGTAAATCTTACCCTTTTTCTTCTCTGTCGACTGCGGGCTGCATTCTTCACGGCTTCTGCCTGAACTGCAAGGTCCGGTTGGCTGAACCGGAAGTTCCTGCGTACGGTCTCATAGTAGGTCTTACAGGCCGCTGGAAAACAATTGAATGAATATGGTAGTCTATACATAAACAATGGAAATAGCCACACTAAAAGTACTTTTAAAAGTAAAAAACTAAAAATCAGCACAGTACAGCAAACAGTAAAATACTTACATATAATGGCATCATTATCCACACTATGCAAATCCGGGCTTGCAGCTAGAGCTTCCACCAAATAAGAAGTGCCTGCCTCATTGCGAGGCGAGCTCAGTCTGTGAAAACAAAATACAAATATATTAGAGAACCTATTTATTTACATTTATACAGCAGAATGCATGTAGTCTTTTTTATTTTGTATCTTACCCTTGCTCTGGTTCGTAGCGCCTGCTATTTCCCTCAGAGTTGTGGAGACGACGCACTGTTTCCTATGAAATACAAGATTTAAAGTCACTTAATGAATCTCTCCAATTTACTTTGCCCCCCACCCTCCTCTCCCGTGAGCCCAGAATCCACATCCCCCCCCCTTACTAGTGGAGACAAAGAATGTAGTAAAAAAATCATATTTTTCAAGCAGTTTGTAGGCGTATTTAATCACTCTCTCAAATGATGTGTCATACATCGAAATCTAGAAATAAAAGATATACTTATTTGAGTGTTGGTACATTGAAAATCAACTAAGTTAGCAGATAATCGCCGTTGAAGCTAGCTAGCCAGTTTACTGAAGCTGGTACAACAATAGCAGCTGGAAGCTATCTTAGTTGGCTAATCCCACTACAAATATCAAATTAAACAGTTTATAGGCACATTTAATCACTGCAAACATTATTTTACCGCAATTTTGGGATTCTGCGCCCGTCTTTTCCTCTTCATCTCCTCCACGGGTGTAATGCTACCATTTTGGGCTACGAAAGCTGACACTGTTTTCTCCAAAATTCCTATTCTATTCTCCATCGACTCAAATCCTCTACTCACTTGTACACTCATGTCTTTCAAAGACTCTTTAATCTGGCGAGACAGGCCAGTCATAGCATGCAACAATCTCTTCTCTGTGTCGGCGGGACTAGATTAAACTAGTAGATCATGAATCCGTGGTGTTTCTGGGGTGGTGTTGTAAGGTGGTCTTCCCGGTCCAGCCTTTGCGATAGATTGTAGTAGAGAGAGAATTTTAAAAATGGCGCGCAATGTAAGTACTGTTGGTTCTCTGTGTGCCCATGACCACGCATGTGATTGGACGAGCCCTCGAATGGAAAGACGTCAGCGACTGAAGTTGCATTTCCAAGAAGTATTAGATGCAATTTAGCTCCGTGGATGCAACAGCGAAGAACAATAATTTTAAACCAGCAAGATGGAAGTCCCTAAACCAAAGAGGCAAAGACCTAGGCGCCTTGGTGAACACTGTGACTTGGAACTCTCTAAATCGCAGTATTATAAGCATAGACAACAATATTGAACTAAAATGACACCCCTGGTCTAGGGGGAAAGGGCTCGACTGTGTGAATGACTCTAATTAGCATTGAATAGGTGGAGTTTCAATTCTTCCAAGGAAACAGACTAAAATCTAGCCCTGTATGTATCTATTGATTTGTAAAACAAGTTACTGACCCTCATTGGATTGTGTAAAAATAAATTGTTGAAATAAATTGTGCTGTTTTCTGTATATTTTTTGATAACATTATTGACCATTGCTAGTGACATACAAGGTAACTCATCATAGCATACCAGGGCTCTACGCTAACTTTTTTTTTCCAAGGAGTACATGTGGCAGGCAGTGTGGTATAATGGTTAGGGAATTGGGCTTGTAACGTTAAGGTTGCAGGTACAATCCCCAGGTGGGACACTGCCGTTGTACCCTTGAGCAAGGTACTTAACCTGAATTGCTTCAGTTAATATCCAGCTGTATAAATGGATTGTAAAGAAATGTAAACTGTAAGTCGCTCTGGATAAGAGCGTCTGCTAAATGCCTGTAATGTAATGTAATGTAATGCGCTCCTAAATGAAAAAATTTAGGAGCACACAAAGAAATTTAGGAGCACAATGACAAATGTTCACGTAACACATGGATTGTTAAATGTTAGATCACTTTCCCCCAAGGTGGTTCTTGTGAACAAACTAATCACTGACCATAGTTTTGACCTGGTTAGTCTGACTGAAACCTAGCTTAGGCCTGACGAATACAGTGCACTTAATAAGGCATCTCCTGATGGTTATGCTAGTTGCCAAGCATCGCATCTGACCGGTAGAGGGGGCGTTGTTTCTGTGATTTATGCCCAAAAGAATAGTTTTACACCTAAATGTGGGGATAAGTTCTCCTCTTTTTAAGCACTTGTTATGCTTTCTGGACGGGCAAAAGACAGTTACCCCAGAGCAATCCTTCTTTTTAGTAACAATCTATAGACCACCTGGACCTTATACTGTTTTTCTTTCTGAGTTTACAAAGTTTCTATCAAGCTTGGCAACTATGTTTGTTGGAGATTTCAACATGCATGTGGACAATGATAGTAACTCTAGGATTGGTTTTTGCAGCTATTATTGACTCTGTTGGTTTTATTTAAAATGTGTGAACCAACCCACTGCTACAATCATACCTTAGATTTGGTGTTATCCTATGGTATCAATGTCAGACCAGGGTCTACAGAGCAGGGTTGCGTACAGACCCTTGAGTTTTTCACTCCCTTGGATCTGGATTATGTCCTCCAAATAATCTACATGTCTGTTAGAGCCAATAAAACAAAGCTTATTAAAGAACTTTCGCCTGTGCTAGGCCAGCCCATGCTGTATATTATAAATACACCCCTATTATTGGGTTGTAAGTCTTTAAAAGTGTCAGTAATCAAGCATATTCTTCAAACAGCAGGGGCAGCTGTTGTTCCCCACTCAGGGACTTCAGAACACTCGCCTCTCTCCAGGGACTTTGTGTCCTTTTGGCTGACCAGAGTGGTTGGGCTACCTGTTTACCTGAGAACTATGGCTCCCTGCTGCTCTATCATGCTCTTGCAGCAGCTGTTTGTTTCTCCTGCACTGTATGCACGAACCCCCTCTGTGAAATGTAAACATGGACATTGCTTTGACACCATTTTCAAACGTATGCTCATCATTCTCATGTTAATCATCGCTGGGATCCACCCCAACCCTGGTCCTGTCTCATCCCCCTCCCTCCCTTCTCTTCCCCATGACTTAGTTAGGTGCCCCATATGATCAGTGGATTCCTGCTTTGTACATTCTGTGTATATTTGTAAATATGTTACTTGTTTATATGTTTATTGGTTGTTTTTTTTTTAGGTTTTTTAATGTTTTTTTGTTACTAGACTATGACAAAGTAGCTATTCTTACCGGGCCCTTCTTGGCCAGGTCATGAGAGTCTAAATTGCCCTGTAGGTGTGAGTGTGTGAGTGAATGGTGTATGTACCCAGGTATGTACCCAGGCCGCCATTGTAAATAAGAACTTGTTCTTAATGGCTTGCCTGGTTAAATAAAGGTTAAATAAATAAAGAAACCAAATCTTGATCTTGATAATCTGAAGAACTATAGGCCAATTTCAAATCTTACCTTTTTGCCAAAAATGTTTGAGAAATCTGTAGTTCAACAATTAACTGCTTTGCTAAAAACAAATGATCTCTATGAAACACTACAATCAGGTTTTAGACCAAACCATACCACTGAGACGACACTTGTTAAAGTTGTCAAGTGACTATCTTTTGGCATCTGATTCTGGTTGTGTTTCTATTCTAGTGCTCCTTGACATACGTGCTGCTTTTGATACTATTGACCACCAAATTCTCCTATACAGGCTAGAAAACCTGGTTGGTTTCTGTGGATGGGCACTCTCTTGGTTTAAATCAGGATTTCACGTTTCAGTTTGTACAATTAGATCAGGAGTTCTCTGACTACTCTCAGGCTAAATATGGTATTCCACAAGGCTCAATGCTGGGACCATTACTGTTTTCATTATAGTTGCTACCACTGGGTAATGTTATTTGAATTTCCATTGCTATGCAGATGATACACAGCTGTACAAATAAATGAAACCAGGTGAAATACTTCAACTTATTCAGTTAGAGGTTTGTATCTCTGATATAAAGAATTGGATGACAGTTAGCTTCTTGCTTTTGAATTCAGATAAAACAGAGGTGATGGTTTTGAGCCCCAAAAAATTAAGGAATAAATTTGATCTGTGGTTAAATGCAAATGATTGCCTGGTTGCATCAAATCTGATGGTCAAGAACCTTGGTTTTGTTATTGATCAGGATATTATATTTGATGCTCATATTAACAACATTTCCAGAGTGGATTTCCTTTGCCTAAGAAACATAACACCTACAATTAGGCACTTTCTGTCATTAGAGGATGCAGGAATGTTGATGCATGCTTTTGTCGCATTGAGGCTGGACTATTATAATGCCTTACTATCTGGCTACTCTAGTAGCTCTCTTAAGAGTCTTAAACTAGTACAGAATACAGCAGCACGTATTTTGACTAGATCTAAGAAATATGAGCACATTACTCCTGTGTTAGCATCACTACATTGTAAACTGCTGTTAAGTTTTAAAGCAGTGCATGGACTTGCACCTATATATTTCACTGAAATGATTGTTCCTCATAAGCTGACATGACCGCTTCGTTCAGAAGAAGCCGCCCATCTATTACTCCCTAGAATTTTGAAAATCACAGCTGGTGGTAGAGCCTTCTCTTATAGAGCTCCTCTGTTGTGGAACGGTTTACCAAAACAATTTAGGGATTCAGACACAGTTTAAATTTTTAAGTCTAAATTAAAAACATGTCTTTTCAGGCTGGCCAAACATAGCCTAGGTGTAGAGATGGAGAAGGCCGTGCCCTAGGGTCTTATGGAGTGAGAACCTTTCCATACTGTCACCTCAACGTGTCACCACCACTGATAGGCTGGTTATCCTTGATCGGGTGTGGATGGTTTAGAACTCCCTCATGGCTGCATGTGTTCTCTGTCCCTCTCCTAATAGGTATGCTGCCATAGCTTTCTTCTGTCGGGGCTATCTGTATATTTCCTATGCTTGTGCTGTTCTCACATACTGCTAATGGATATAGCACTGTTTATTTTTTTCTGATTCCATGTTCTCTTCTCTGCCTCTGCCACCTGCCCCCGAGCCCTAAATCCTGCAAGAAGTGTGAGCTGCCCCCATCAACCCCCGTCTCATTCCAGACTGGTCCTCCCACGCCTACCCCAGTCCCTGGATCTGGACCCCCTTCACATGGTTTAGCCTCCCCCCGACTGACTACCTAACTCAGGGGAGCAAAGTCAGCCAGCCCTGTGTCACCTTTGGACTGATCATGATACGGTCTTTTTGGTCTTGTTCCTCCCAATGTTTCTCCCTATTGTTTTGACCAAGGGAGTTTTTCCTTGCCACTGTCGCCTTAGCCTTGCTTTTGGGGGGGGTTAGGCCTGGGTTCCCTTTTGT
This sequence comes from Aldrovandia affinis, assembly GCA_029706075.1. Classification (NCBI taxonomy): domain Eukaryota; kingdom Metazoa; phylum Chordata; class Actinopteri; order Notacanthiformes; family Halosauridae; genus Aldrovandia; species Aldrovandia affinis. The sequence continues at coordinate 3,239,531 of JAINUG010000077.1, forward strand.
TAAGCATTTTGTGACATATTTTGCATATATTTGTAAAAAGCGTTATACAAATAAAATTGATTTGATTTGATTTGATGTCGAGGCGTTTCTCGAAACCTTTGTAACTTACCATACACGGCATGTAAAGAGTGTTGTTCGTTTACGTGCGATCCAGACCACTCCTCATGAGGTGGCATGTGGCATCGTAAGTGCAGGTGCAGTTTCAGTGCTCGCCATCTGCTTCCCAACCAAAATAGCATCCGCAAAACCTCTATATGATCCAGTTCAGACGGGTAAACCTCTCTCTGATCCAGTCCAGACAGGCAGACCTCTATCTGATCCAGTCCAGACAGGTAAACCTCTACCTACATCATCTGCTGTAGATTAATGTGTACAGGTACAGTGATGGATTGAATTTTACACTGGTTTTGCTCATCTGCCCTTTCAATGTTCATCACATTTTCCATTTTCATCAGAAGCACACACCTGTGGACAATGTGCTGAAACTAAATGACCATTTTTTCACCTTAACCTTTAGAGACGAGCTTCTCTGCACATGTGTTCTTTACATTCAACATGCTACTGCATTATACCACTTACAGATGTGTGAGTAGGATCCTCTGAATGTGTGTATTTCCACATGGGGTATGATCTGAATTTGTGTATTTCTACGTGGGGTATGATCTGAATGTGTGTATTTCTACGTGGGGTATGATCTGAATGTGTGTATTTCTACGTGGGGTATGATCTGAATGTGTGTATTTCTACGTGGCGGTCAGCGCTCATTTGAGTGGCAGCCCTGGATAGCGGCAGAGGAAACGTGCCGTCATCTGATGCCTGAAACAGCAGCTACATTTCAGGCGAATTTTCCTGCTCCCTACAGAGTTCTTCTTCTTTTTCTTCTTCTTCTTCTTCTTCTTATTATTATTATTATTATTATTATTATTATTATTATTATTATTATTATTATTATTATTATTATTATTATTTTTAATAATAATAAAATAATAAAATAATAATAAATAAGGGGAAAAAGCTGAGGAAAGAACAATGTGAGAGTGAGGAGGAGGCGGGGGAGAAATTAAACTTGAATCCCTGGCCACATCGAGAAGTGAGGGAGTAGAGAGACTGAATTTAGAGCAGAGCAGTGCAGTGTGCAGGTGGAGGGTGAGAGGAGGAGGGTGAGAGGTGGGGGGTGAGAGGAAGGTGAGAGGTGGAGGGTCAATGTTGGAGGGTGAGAGGTGGAGGGTGAGAGGAGGGTGAATGGTGGGGGGTGAGAGGAGGAGGGTGAGAGGAAGGTGAGAGGCAGAAGGTGAGAGGAGGGTGAGAGGAGTAGGGTGAATGGTGGAGCGTGAGTGGAGGGTGAGCGGAGGAGGGTGAATGGTGGGTGAGAGGAGTAGGGTGAATGGTGGAGGGTGAGTGGAGGGTGAGAGGAGGAGGGTGAATGGTGGGTGAGAGGAGTAGGGTGAATGGTGGAGGGTGAGTGGAGGGTGAGAGGAGGAGGGTGAATGGTGGGTGAGAGGAGTAGGGTGAATGGTGGAGGGTGAGAGGAGGGTGAGAGGCGGAGGCCCAGGGTTCTAACAGCACTCAGAGCCCCAGCGCTGAGGGGGTGTGTGAGTGGTGGGAACAGCCAGGGATCAATCCTCTCCGAGACAATTTCACAGAGTGAAATATCATAACAAGTGCAGACATGGAACATCTGATATGTATACCACTCTCCTCACCACACACAAAAAAGTAAGCTTCACAAGCTATGAGATCATTAATCTTCTGCGGTTTACCTCTGAAAATTATGTTTTTTAGGAGCCACTTATTTATCTTTATGCCTTGTTATTCATCAAGGCTATAGTGCCTACAAATCATAATGTGTAATTGGCAAAAAATAAATAAATAAAATAAATCCATGTGATTAATTATGTCCGTGTCAGGTCTCACTTCAGTTGGTGCTGGTGATTACTAGAGACTGTAAAAAAAAAAGTATATATCCTGTTCATATCTTAAGTGTTGTCCAATTATTGTGTGTGTGTGCGGGTGTGTGCACTTGTGTGTGTATATGCCTGTGTGTGTACGTGTGTGTGTGTGTGTGTGTGTGTGTGTGTGTGTGTGTGTGTGTGTGCGTGCGGGTGTGTATGTGTGTGTGAGTGCATGTATGTGTGTGTGTGTGTGTGTGCGGGTGTGTATGTGTGCGTTTGTGTGTGTATGTGTACTTGTGTGTGTGTGTGTGCAGGTGTGTGTGTGTGTGTGTGTGTGGACATGTGTGCGTGTGTGTGTGAGTATGTGTGTGTGCGGGTGTGTGTACGTGTTTGTGTGTGTTTGTGTGTGTGTGTACATGTGTGTGTGTGTGTGCGGAGGGCCCTATGGCTGGGGTCTTTAGCAGTTGCCGCTCTCAGGAGCCCTAGGGCCTGTCTGTAAAGCCTCACTCAGCACAAGAAAGGAGTCTGAGACTGCAGAGGCTGAGGGGAAAAGTGGTAGCCCCTTTGCGATTATATGTACTTGCCCTCTGATTAAGACATGAGCTTGTTTACCGCTCCCCGCAGAAGGGACGCTGAATATGAGCTATTAATTAGACGGCAGAGACGGCACAGAAGCACATTCTCTCCCAGGCAACAGGCAACCAAAGGCACTGGGCGGGGAGGAGGGGTCAAATGTGCACTGATTGGACTCATGGCACTAAAACTTTCGGGAGCCATTTCAGAGGCGGCGTGAAACGGGAGCGTTACCGCTGGGCTTCCATTGCAGAGTCTTAATTAGCTGCTGCTTCAATCAATACGAGGCCAGGCCGCTGCCGAGGTTATTGGGGAATACTGAATGTCTGAGTCTCAGTGATAATTACCTGCCATTGCTCCACTCTGTCTATACTGCAGATCTGTAAAATATGTATGTTACAACAAATTATATACAATAATTTTATTAGAAGTATTTATTTGTTTGGCAGATGTTCATGATTAATGAAAATGCATCACAGTACGAAACAAGAATATACATATTATT